>CAUOFW020002103.1:173310-575810 GCA_963454935.2 Ilex paraguariensis | reverse complement strand
AAACAAAAAACTCCATATTACTATTGATGTCTCTTTTTTTGGAAAATACTCCATTCTTTACCAAAAGTTTTCTTCTGGGGGAGAAAATAAGTGAAGAAAATAATTTTTGAAAAAAATCTGCACCTTTGCCCAGTACAATAGTTGACTTTCCTTCTCAAGACACTGAAATATTTCCCACCAAATCCCCTCCACAAATCACTAAGTTCTGTCGGGAAAAAGAAAACAACATTCAAGATGTTGATATTGGCAGAATTGGTTTTTTACCAATAGAGACAGAAATACTACAAAAGAATAAATTTAATCCGAATTCTAAGCCTCTGGTTTATATTAGAAAAAGGTTTCCTGAAAGAAATAAAGACCTTCTTATCATACCAGTGCAGAATCAATCAGAATCCTTAAACAATGGCTCTTTGAATATTTCAGGTAACTCTTCTCCTATGCCTGTTTTATCTAATTTTATTCCAATTTTATCTTCTGCTCCCATTTCGGATTCAGATCCTATAGTATCTCCAAAAAATATAACCTCAGATCTTGATATTCCAATTGCCATAAGAAAAGGAATCCGAACATGCACTAAATATCCTATTGCCAAATATATTTCCTAACAAAAACTCTTCAATAATCATAGAGCATTTACTTCAAATATTTCTCAACTTCTTGTCACAAGAAAGGAAACACTAGATGATCCGGATTGGAAATTGGTTGAGGAAATGAACGCTCTTAGGAAGGTATATTTGTCAATCAACGCAAGTATGTACTGGACTTGCTTGTAGAAACAGGTATGCTTGGCTGTAAAACAGCTGAAACACCAATGGAACCCAACATAAAATTACAACCTGCCAAGACCGAAAGTATAGTGAGCAAAGAACAATATTAACAACTTGTTGGAAGGTTGATTTATCTATCTCATACACGACCGGATATCGCATTTGCGGTAAGTATGGTTAGTGAATTCATGCATTCAGCTGGACCAGAGCATTTTGAAGCAGTTTACAGAGTTCTGAGATATTTGAAGGGAACTCCTGGAAAAGACCTACTTTTTAAAAAACGTGGACATCTACAAATTGAAGTCTACACTGATGCAGACTGGGCTGGAAGTATAACAGATAGGAGATCAACATCTGAACACTGTTCCTTTGTTGGAGGAAACCTTGTTACTTGGCGAAGTAAAAAACAAAATGTGGTTGCTAGAAGCAGTGTAGAGGCAGAATTTAGAGCAGTGGCTCATGGTATTTGTGAAGTTATGTGGATTAAAAGATTGTTAGAAGAGTTGAAGGCTTCAGATTCGCAGCCCATAAAGTTATATTGCGATAACAAGGCAGCAATTTCAATCGCCTACAATCTGGTTCTTCACTACCGAACAAAGCATGTAGAAGTGGATAAACACTTTATCAAGGAAAAACTTGACAGTGGGCTGAGCTGTATGCCATACCTCCCAACTGAGAAGCAGATTGCTGATGTATTTACTAAGGGGCTGCACAAGAAGCAATTTGACGTTTTAATGGGCAAGCTGACTATGGAAGATATCTTCAAGCAAGCATGAGGGGGAGTGTTGAAAATTCAGAATGATATTTGGCAGTAATTACCAAGATTGAATAGCTGTAAATTAGGCAATGATTTCAAGATTGAATAGCTGTAAATTAACCATAAATTAGGCAATAATTAGTCAATGATTATAAATTAGGAATGTAGCTTTGTTAGGTAAACAAATTATTTTTTTCCTAGTTTTGATCTCTTGTAATTCCTATAATTAGGAATCTGTGAAAATCAGAATTTATTCAATATATGAGAAAATCAGAAACTATTCTGTGTTTACAGAGTATCTGAAGCCCTTTACAGTTTTTGTTCGTTAACCCTGTATGCTAACTTCCTGCAATTTTTTATTAACCTGACTTCCCAATTCCCCCTTCTCTATCTCTATTTATTGATGTTGTAGGTACTGTGTCCGGTTATGCTGGATCAGTTTTATTGGGCGGAGAGGATGTTTTGGCTTGGAGTTGCCCCGGAACCACTTAAAAGAAATCACTTGCTTCCTGATAAAGATGATGATATAGGCATCAGGGAAGCTACAAATATGCTAGCAAGGGCCATAGATTATGCATTATCTCCTGAAGTCAAAGCACGGGCATCAGAGATTGCTGAAAGATTATCTCTTGAGGTTATGCTTATGTTTGGAAATTATAAGTGCATTTGTTATGCCATGCAGTAGAGGCTTATACATTGACTCAGGCATCATCGTCATCATGGTTCTGTTGCTTTGATTTTTACTATCTCTGGAGTCTGGATCTGTTTGTTTGTTTCTCTGTCTGTCTGTTCGTTTGTTTCTTCTTAAAAATTGATATGTTAGTTCATCGATCAGTCGAGCATGTCAGCAGCTGTTTCAGAATTTGTGCCTTTTAAGTGAAGCTATTGGGCTTAGATCTTGTTTAGTACTTTTTACTGTACTAGATTATGCAAGTGTCGCGTACCCCTGCAGATACAATTTTGTGACTTACTCAGCTCCTTGTCTTCTGAAAAGCATTGCGGGGTACATCAGTTACTTCCAGTGAATTGGTGGCATTTTTAGTTTGATCTATCAACGGACTATCTCTGTGATGAATCATATATGGGTAATTATGAGGACACATCCAACTGGCAGGCAATGTGCCTCTGTTTCAAGGGCCATTTATAGTGATGAAGTAATTGGAGTTCAGGCTAATAGTAGATTCTCAGAAGGCTCGGGTAAGAGGATTTGGAGTTATATTTATATGAGTTAGAATGGATGAGTTTCCAAATTTCCACATCATTACTAGTCCTCCAAAGTTGAGAGAGAAAAGATGTGTGTTTTCATTTCTTTGGTCGAGCTTTCAATTATGAAGATTTGAATGAAATAAAACAATTATACAAACGATGGCGATAATTTGTTCTTTATGTTCAGGAGTAATGTAGTTCCACTTAGGAAAATAATGAAGAAGAAATGGAGAGAACAGAGAAAACAAAATAAGGGGGAAGCTTTGTGGCTATGGGTCTGATGATGCAAGGCTGCTATTCTCTGGCTATGAAACTGAGTGAGAAGTTGGACACAAAATGCTTTTACATATCCATTGATAGAATGTGGTAGCTTGTTGGATTTTAGAGGGGTACACATACATCTACGGGTATTATTCTACACTAGGGGGAGGGCTAAGGGATGCTGTTACATGGCTTGAGATTCAACCCTGCTTCCTGTGGGATTGGCTCCCAATCATTGAGCCATCCACTTGTTCTCGCGCCTGGCTGGCTTGAAGGCATTGTCACTATGTGAGAAATTGGTTGAAAGAAAAAAGCAGAGAGCAGGAGAGAAAAGAAAAACAGATATTGATCTTATCAAAGTGCCTGTTAACATACTGGTCAAAATATTGATGCAGATATTTAGGGGTGGACATTATGGCTCTCTACTTCTACTTGTGTATAGGATTTTCCATGAACTATGACCTGGCAATTTGGTTCAACTTTTTAAGGACCTTCAGCCCTTTCTGAATGAACATTCAGCTTTACTGGCGTTTTGGCCAGTTGTTTCCTGTTAGAAAATTGTGATTTTTTTTTTTTTTTTTTTTTTTTCTAGACATATCAATGTTGTGGAAAGTGGAAAATTCCTTGTGTGTAGTATCTGTTCTTTTGTAAACATGAATCGGGAATGCCGAGAAACTGACATATTGAGTTCATGGCCACTTGTTCAGGATGGAATGTTGGAGGCGGTGAAGATCCTGAAGGAAGTGATTACCTGTTCTAAGCATTAACAAGAGTCAGATTTTGAATTATCCCATTTTTTTGTTTCTGGTTGTGGCGATGAGACAATTGAGTGTAAGTTTATTTTATTCCCTGCTCTATCTTTTTGGTTAGCGTTTAAATGACTCTACCTCAATTGAAACTATTTATTAATTGTCCTTATTAACCCTTGAGGGAGGAACAGAGTAACAAAATATAGCATATGCTTTTGTTGAACGTGTTTTTGATGACAAAGCCTCACCTCATAGACTCCTGTGCATGTGCAAATTATATTCTCTCTCTCTCTCTCTCTCTCTCACACACACACACACACACAGTTTATTTTGTTTTTGGGTTATTTATGATTTATTTATTTTTTTACAATTACTATTACAACTGCTAGATAGAAGATTCGAATCGGTTACAACATTCAAGTATGAACGGAGTTTTAATTTGGTCCCTAAAATACCAATTAGAACAATTAAGTCATTAAAATTTTAATGGAGTTCAAATTCAATCTGTCTATCCAGAATTGTTACTTGATTTAACTGAATGTAGTCACGAGACTAATAGGTGCCTAATTCGAAGGGTATGTTTATCGTCACAAAAAAAAAAACCACATCCAGAGGTTGTTAACCATTAACTAGTTTCTTGGATGCCCTCCATGATCTTTTATGGTTCCCTTTATTTTTTATTTAGACTATTTAAGATACAAGGTAAAGGTGATTAACCACTAGGTGGGATCATATTTTTTTGCTACCGATTGATCATAGGGTTCAATAATTACTGGATATGGATGTAACATCTGTATTAAAACTTAACTACAAGTTTAAGAAACTTGATTATTCCAATTAGAACATTAGGGACCAAATTAAAACTTACCTATACATTAGACGTGTAAGTTTTAAATTGTCCGTTGTTTTTCAACCATCTATCTATCTCTAGAATATAGAATGTAGTTAAGTATAAACCGGTGGTCAGATCAGTGGCACACTAACCTGTCTTTCTGGGATTTAGAATGAGTTGTTTGTATAATGATTGGGGGAATAGGGGTGATAGGATTAAGTATTTTTAGTCTGCTGCTACAGAGGAGGATATCACTGGTTCATTGGTTAAAATTTAGTCCAAAAATCTTGAGGTTGTTGGTTTAAATCTGTGAGCAATCATTTAGTGTGAGTTATGTCAAAGATTAGTTTTGTATCCACTCTATCCCATCTAGACTCTCATTAACAGGGACTAAATTGGGAGTTATTTGGCCAAGTACAAAGGATATTGGTAAGGGTATGTACTATAGGAAGAAGACTTAGGGAATTATTGCCACGGGGACTTAAATTAAACCCGACAAGAGACTATGCACATAGTTTGTCATTCCTCAAGGAGTCCAAAGTTTGCCATAGGCACGGTTCTATGCTGTAAAAACATGAAAAACTCAAAAAAAATTAAAAGCAAAAAATTGAAACTGAAGATTTGTAATAGGGATGTTTCTTGTATTTTAATATGTCCTCACCTGTCTTTCTGAGCATGGGAATTTCTCTCAAGAACAATCTATCCCAGTTGAAGTTTTCTCCTCTGCCCACTAGGAGTGGTAGAGGACCAACTTTTAATGTGCCTTTGCAGAAACATTTAAGTCGTAGGGGCTCAGAGAACAGACCCTGAAAGTCATAGTCCATGATCAAATTGTCCAAAAACTAGTGGGTTGTTAGCTGATATTTTAATGACCCTATTGAATGCTTGAAGGCTCCGGTGTCTCTTTTTGTGATAAAACCTGGCAGACCCATTAATTTCCTTCCCACAGGACCCAGACTTGATCTCTTTACTTTCAAGCTCTAGGGACCCACTTTTTTTACCAGCTAGAATATGAGGCCAACTCTATTTGACTCTTTCAGTCTTTGCTTTAGCGGAAGTAATTTTGTACATTGTGAAGCTTTTTTGGACTTTAAGAGATTTCAGAAGATCTGGTCCACGACCACATTTTCTGTAAGACTGTAACTAACTAGTGGAGGGTTAGCTGAAATTTTGATGATCATTTTGAATGCTTGAAGACTTCTGAGTGTCACTTGTGATAACATCTGCCAAACCCATTAATTCCCCCTCCCAGAGAACCCATTACTTTCAAAGCTCTAGAGACCCACTTTTTTTGACCATCCAGAATCTCATGTCCATTTCACTCCATCATACCTTCAAACAGGTGCGTCCACCTCATTTGTTTTAGTCCCACCTCCCAACAGGATTACTGCTATAAATGGGCCATCTTTCTAAAGCAGATTGAGTATCACCATACACACAACACCAATTTGTCTCTCTCTTCTCTGCTTTTGCTATTGTTTCATTCACAAGATGTCTCAGGGAAGAGGCAGTGCAATCCTTGGTGCAGCTATGGTGCTGTGCCTGCTGGTGCTCCACTGCGAGGTAGCTCAAGCAGCTACCTACACGGTTGGTGGTGCTGGCGGTTGGACCTTTAACACAGATTCCTGGCCCAGAGGCAAGCGCTTTAGGGCCGGTGACATTCTCGGTAAGTTTAGTGCTAGATGCATTCTTCATCCACTTTGAAAAATGGTGTTGGACTCCTCTGTTCCTGTTAAGGATGCTCTCAAGGTTTTTTTTTTTTTTTAATAGATATATGTAGATCACTCTTACAATGAAAAATCACCTTTTACTACTTTTGAATAATGCTTCTTGAGCAGGGGACAAAACACCCACATAGGGGTGAGTACTAAGGAGAAATGGTGTTTGAATTGTCAGGAAGGTATTATTATCTTAGGATAACGAACACAGGGCATACTATAAGTGGTTCGCTAACGAAGACTCAAGAATCGTCTCTTTTTTCTAGACCTTTTGATCTCAAGAACTCAAGGAATCAGTCTTTTTATGTTTGTTTGTCACTTATTTATCCCGTTTCTGCTGTATAGACAAGAGTCTTGTGCACTCACTACGATTTTGTGCCTTTTGATCGTAAGGACTCTTATAATATGCTTGTATGTTCATTGCAGTGTTCAACTACAAACCATCAAGCCACAACGTAGTAGCTGTAAACAAGGGTGGTTACGGCGCTTGCACCACCCCTCGCGGAGCCAAAGTGTATGGGACAGGAAAAGATCAGATCAAGCTTGTTAAGGGACAGAACTACTTCATCTGCAATTTTCCAGGTCACTGCCAGTCTGGAATGAAGATAGCTATCACTGCAGCTTAACTTTGTGTGTTTTCTATTAGTGTTGTAAGGCCTTGGGGCCTACTATACAAGATACAGTGACATCTATATAGGGTGTTACTACTTTATAAATAAAGGTGATCAATTCAGTGTTTCAACTCTTGTTTGTTATTATTATTTTTTCCAGCAGGGTGTAATGGTGGTCCATGGTGTAGTTGGGAGTAAGGACAACTAAGTGCACGAGTCTTGTCGGTATTTGTGATTTGTATAGGGTTAATTATGTGCATCTTATTCTTGCTCGTGAAATTACAGAGATAGGATATTTGGATTATCACAATTTGAAAATTGTTGATTTAACTCAACTTCAATCATATTTTACAAATAAATAAGTAAATTACCTTGGTGATTGGTTCGTAGGGATCTGATTATGTCAATGAAATCCACTCAAAATGACTGAAAGTGACAGAAAGTAAACAAGAAAATGAGATAGAGTCAAAGCTATAATAATAGATGTGTTCATGGTACCTTAGGCAAACTTGGAAAAATTATACTTTGACGCCCTCAATTGTAACTTTTTTTTACATTTTCCCTTAACTATCATATTTTTGAAATTGCATCTTCAATTAGGTGTTTGGTTTTACATTGCCCTAATTGTTAATGTCCATTACAAACTTGACGGAGAATTGTTTCATTTTGTCCTTTGAATTATGCAATTTTTTTCATTTTACCCTTACATTTTAGCAATTTTTGTCCAAAAATATTACAGACATTTGTATTCAGGGTAATGTGAAATAATTTAAGTAGTTGAGAGAATAATATAAAAATTTAAATAGTTTAAAAGATAACATAAAATCAAGGAAAAAAATAGGAAATGTAGAAGAAACTTAAAAGGAGTAGAAGAAACTAAAAAATTAAGTTTTATTGGGATTATATAATAAAAATTCATAACATAAGTTGACACATGACCACAATACATGCCCCGCAAACATCATTGAAAAATGGGCAAATTGTAGTTTATATCTTGAAAGGTTATCAAATTTTCAATTTATACCCTGAAAGATAAGATTTTTTAATTTGTATCTTGAATGTCACCAAAACGATGCAATGTCCACGGGTCTCAAACGTCTGTTCGATTTACCGTCTAAAAATCCAGCACACGACTTGAACGTGATTCTTGCAGGGATTGAATTGTAAAAATACATTCCTTGATCTCATGTGAGTAGCACATGGTATCCGGTACATTTGAAACCCCCTTTCTCAGTCTCAAAAAAGGAGAGAAACGAAGGTGCTTGTGTTGAGTGGAACACAATCGAAGTTGTAGACCTTGGAGATCGATCAAATGTCTTGAGTTGTAAGGGAGAATAACTGTGATATACCACTTGGACATGAGTCATCAATTTATGGTAAGAATTTGTTTGTTTCCATTTGGAATGGTTCCAGTTTTAATGGTGTGCTTCTGTTTTTTCTTTTTTTTTTTTTGTGTGTGTGATTGTTTTCAAAGTTATAATATACTATGTGCTTGTGTAAGCCTGAGTTATGTGGTTTTATGTGATTTGTGTGGGTGTGGGCCTGAGTTATTTGATTTTATGTGATTTGTTTTGTCTGTAAGAAACTATGTGATTTGTGTGGGTTGATTTTTATATTCAAATGTTGAATATTAAAATGTTTTTTTGTATTAGTTAGTATTTGTTTATGCAAAAGCTGGCACATATTATTTTACAATAAAAATTCATCATAGTGGTAAATTTGAGGGTTATGGTGACAAAGTGTACACATGTGGGAGATGGAACCACTTTGATATGTGTCATGCTGACCAAATATCTTTGATAGAGTTGAACAACATGCTCATAGAGCTAGTAAAGGGTGGAGGGTATTGGAAAATGATCAATAGGTCATGGAACTTGAGAAGTGGGCAAATAGTAACAGAGTGGTTGATCTATATGTGGAACACAGTAAGGCTTGTATATTGAACCCTAGTCAAGCTGAGTCAACTTGTGGTAATGGGGTAGCATCTAAGAGTTCTTCTGATAAGGATAAAGTTGACAGTGAAGAATGCTCATAGGGTGAGTCTTCTGGGTCTGAATATTTTTATGATAATGAATATGATACGGAGAATTCCCAGTTGTATGAGAATGCAGTTGATGATGATTCTAACTTTGTAGGAAAGGAAAAATGGTTGAAAATAACAAACAGAAAGGGGATCAGAATGTTAAGGCAATAGGAATGAACAATGACAGTGGTTTAGTAGGTGAAGATTATGACTCTGATAAGCTGCAAAGCCTTAGAGGCTCATCTGATGAGGATGAAACAGGGGGTGAGAGGGTTAAGTATCCACATTTCAATGCTAAGGCTGATATGGTTGACCCACAGTTTAAGCTAGNTTTATATTCAAATGTTGAATATTAAAATGTTTTTTTGTATTAGTTAGTATTTGTTTATGCAAAAGCTGGCACATATTATTTTACAATAAAAATTCATCATAGTGGTAAATTTGAGGGTTATGGTGACAAAGTGTACACATGTGGGAGATGGAACCACTTTGATATGTGTCATGCTGACCAAATATCTTTGATAGAGTTGAACAACATGCTCATAGAGCTAGTAAAGGGTGGAGGGTATTGGAAAATGATCAATAGGTCATGGAACTTGAGAAGTGGGCAAATAGTAACAGAGTGGTTGATCTATATGTGGAACACAGTAAGGCTTGTATATTGAACCCTAGTCAAGCTGAGTCAACCTGTGGTAATGGGGTAGCATCTAAGAGTTCTTCTGATAAGGATAAAGTTGACAGTGAAGAATGCTCATAGGGTGAGTCTTCTAGATCTGAATATTTTATGATAGNCAGTGAAGAATGCTCATAGGGTGAGTCTTCTGGGTCTGAATATTTTTATGATAATGAATATGATACGGAGAATTCCCAGTTGTATGAGAATGCAGTTGATGATGATTCTAACTTTGTAGGAAAGGAAAAATGGTTGAAAATAACAAACAGAAAGGGGATCAGAATGTTAAGGCAATAGGAATGAACAATGACAGTGGTTTAGTAGGTGAAGATTATGACTCTGATAAGCTGCAAAGCCTTAGAGGCTCATCTGATGAGGATGAAACAGGGGGTGAGAGGGTTAAGTATCCACATTTCAATGCTAAGGCTGATATGGTTGACCCACAGTTTAAGCTAGGGATATTATTTAAAAGTTTAGTTGAGTTCAGGGCAGCAGTGAGACAACATGCAATCAAATGGGGAAAACAAATACGATTTTGCAAAAAATGAGAAGTATAGGGTGAGGGCAATTTGTAAATCAGGTTGTGATTGGATGATATATGCTTCAAGATTGNCCACTTTGATATGTGTCATGCTGACCAAATATCTTTGATAGAGTTGAACAACATGCTCATAGAGCTAGTAAAGGGTGGAGGGTATTGGAAAATGATCAACAGGTCATGGAACTTGAGAAGTGGGCAAATAGTAACAGAGTGGTTGATCTATATGTGGAACACAGTAAGGCTTGTATATTGAACCCTAGTCAAGCTGAGTCAACCTGTGGTAATGGGGTAGCATCTAAGAGTTCTTCTGATAAGGATAAAGTTGACAGTGAAGAATGCTCATAGGGTGAGTCTTCTAGATCTGAATATTTTATGATAGTGAATATGATACGGAGAATTCCCAGTTGTATGAGAATGCAGTTGATGATGATTCTAACTTTGTAGGAAAGGAAAAATGGTTGAAAATAACAAATAGAAAGGGGATCAGAATGTTAAGGCAATAGGAATGAACAATGACAGTAGTTTAGTAAGAGAAGATTATGACTCTGATAAGCTGCAAAGCCTTAGTGGCTCATCTGATGAGGATAAAACAGGGGATGAGAGGGTTAAGTATCCACATTTCAATGCTAAGGCTGATATGGTTGACCCACAGTTTAAGCTAGGGATATTATTTAAAAGTTTAGTTGAGTTCAGGGCAGCAGTGAGACAACATGCAATCAAATGGGGAAAACAAATACGATTTTGCAAAAAATGAGAAGTATAGGGTGAGGGCAATTTGTAAATCAGGTTGTGATTGGATGATATATGCTTCAAGATTGGGTTTAGAGATGACCATGCAAATAAAAACTTACGTTGGTAGACATAGTTGCAACATGAATTTTAAAGTGAAGCATGTCAATACTAAGTGGGTTGCAAGTATGCCCACAGGCAGGAATTTTGCTTGCAGCAGTGGGAATTGATACCAACAACCAAATGTATCCATTTGCATTTGCTATAGTTGAGAAAGAAACAAAAAAATCCTGGGCATGGTTTCTTCAACTTATTAAACAAGATCTCCAAATAATGAATTCNCCAACAACCAAATGTATCCATTTGCATTTGCTATAGTTGAGAAAGAAACAAAAAAATTCCTGGGCATGGTTTCTTCAACTTATTAAATAAGATCTCCAAATAATGAATATNCATTTGCTATAGTTGAGAAAGAAACAAAAAAATCCTGGGCATGGTTTCTTCAACTTATTAAACAAGATCTCCAAATAATGAATTCACATGCATGGACTTTCATGTCAGAGAAACAAAAGGCAAGTATCTAGATCCTTTACTTTTCAATTCACTTGTGGCATAATGCAATTAACATTAAATGTTATATGTTCTAATTAGGCTTTTAATGTTGCAGGGATTGTTGGATGCAGTGGAAAGCCTTTTCCCAAATGCTGAACACAGGTTTTGTGTAAGGCATTTGTACAGTAACTTCAAAACAAAACATAAGGGATTAGTTCTAAAGGATCTGTTGTGGAGGGCTGCCAAATCAACAACAATTGTTGATTTCAATAATGTTATGGAGGAGTTAAAAAGGATTAATGTGGTTGCTTATAATTGGTTGTCTGATAGATCACCAAAGAATTGGTCTAGAGCATACTTTAGTACCTTCCCCCACTGTGATATGTTGTTGAACAATATGTGTGAGAGCTTTAATGAGTGTATTCTGGAGGCTAGGGAGAAGCCTATTATTACTATGCTTGAAAAAATAAGAATTTGGTTAATGGAGAGGTTACATGTATAGAGGGATTCTATATAAAAGTATAAAGGGAGTATTTGTCCTAATATTCAACAAAGATTGGAGCTCATCACAATGGAATCAACTGGGTTCATACCAACCTGAAATGAGGATGACNGAGCTTTAATGAGTGTATTCTGGAGGCTAGGGAGAAGCCTATTATTACTATGCTTGAAAAAATAAGAATTTGGTTAATGGAGAGGTAACATGTATAGAGGGATTCTATACAAAAGTATAAAGGGAGTATTTGTCCTAATATTCAACAAAGATTGGAGCTCATCACAGTGGAATCAACTGGGTTCATACCAACCTGAAATGAGGATGAANGTTCTAAAGGATCTGTTGTGGAGGGCTGCCAAATCAACAACAATTGTTGATTTCAATAATGTTATGGAAGAGTTAAAAAAGGATTAATGTGGTTGCTTATAATTGGTTGTCTGATAGATCACCAAAGAATTGGTCTAGAGCATACTTTAGTACCTTCCCCANCTATGAATGTTGACTTTTTTTATGGATGACACATTTTTTGTTGAGATTAGTTGTATTCTTTTTTGGCTGATCTCATTTTAGGAAGCATGTGTTACCATTNATGTGGTTGCTTATAATTGGTTGTCTGATAGATCACCAAAGAATTGGTCTAGAGCATACTTTAGTACCTTCCCCAACTGTGATATGTTGTTGAACAATATGTGTGAGAGCTTTAATGAGTGTATTCTGGAGGCTAGGGAGAAGCCTATTATTACTATGCTTGAAAAAATAAGAATTTGGTTAATGGAGAGGTTACATGTATAGAGGGATTCTATATAAAAGTATAAAGGGAGTATTTGTCCTAATATTCAACAAAGATTGGAGCTCATCACAATGGAATCAACTGGGTTCATACCAACCTGAAATGAGGATGAAAAATTTGAAGTAGTTGGGATGTATGGTAAACAAAGGACTGTTAATGTGAAGGTTAGGACATGCAGTTGTAGGAAATGGGATTTAACTGGAATCCCATGTAAGCATGCAGTATCTGTTCTCTGCTACCTAGGATTAAGAGCAGAAGACTATGTGGTTGAATGGTGCAAAGTGGAAACTTTTTTGAATTGTTATAACCACCTGTTGAGTCTTATTACTGGAAGGGACATGTGGCCTAGAACAGGTTACTCACCTTTAATCCCTCCTGCTCTAAGCAGGATGCCCGGAAGGCCTAAGAAAGTTAGGAGAAAAGAAAGAGATGAACCATCCAATGGTAACAAATTGAAGAGAAAATATAAGCAGAGTGTGTGTTCAAATTGTGGTCAAATTGGCCATAACAGAGGAAATGCAAGAAGGCAGTAACTGCATCACCACCACCACCTGAAACAACACCATCGCAAACAACATCAACACCACCATCTGCAGCACCACCACCTGCAACACCATGTGCAAAACCATTTGCAGCAGCATCACCTACAACAACATCACCTACAACACCAAGAGTGAAGTTACCTGTGTGTAATTTTGTTTGAAATTGATTTTATTTTTATGTTTGGTGCCAATACACTACTGCATTCCATACTTACACTTATGCATTCCATCAGGTTAGGAGGAACAAAGATACATCACTATTTGCTACACAGTCAACACCAAATGTACCACTTAGGCCAGAAACACTATCTTCAACTACACCAATTGGACCACTTGGACCACGCACAATGTGGAGGCCAATTGCACCAGCTAGACCACACACAAATTTGAGGCCATCATCTTCAACTACATCAGTTGGACCACGCACAATTTGGAGACCACTAACAAGATGGAGGCCACCAAAAACATCATCATCAGCTGAATCATTAATATGTTAGAAGCCATCTATGAATGTTGACTTTTTTTATGGATGACACATTTTTTGTTGAGATTAGTTGTATTTTTTTTTGGTTGATCTCATTTTAGGAAGCATGTGTCACCATTTTTTGCAAGCTCCGTTTCTCGATTAATGATGATGTGAAACTTGCTTATAGTATTGAATGGAATTATTGGGCATTTTCTATTATTGATGTTTCTTTCCATTTCATATTCCATTGGACTTTTGTATTCAAACAAAAGAGATTCACTCATAATCCATTACAATCCATCTTCATTACAACATAATATCATTGCAATACTTAATACAGAATTATGTCATAAAGTTTCACTACATCCATCTACTTAGACAACCATTAAATCTATCTTTATTAGCTTCACTACTCAGTGACCAGTTGGAAGCTCTCCATCAATACCATCTTCAGAGGGGTCACTCTTATAGCAACAAATCAAGATCATAAGCAGCCAAGAAACAACCAAACAGACCCAAAACATTCTTACCCTTCCTCTATGTCTCCAAGTTTGATACACGATGTAATAAGCCGAGTATTATCTGTCGTTCTCGTATACACATATGTGGATCAACCCAAACAAAATAACCACATAGACCACCATCCTACAAGTACAAATTACAAATATTTGTTTACTCTATGCAAAAAATATTACATAAAAGACTTTTTCCAAATAAAAAAAATCAGATGAAATAGAACAACTATAATCCATAATGTGTGAAAAATATGTGAGAAAAAATGGTCTGAATGCACATCTTAGTTCATCAATTGCAAGAATATTGCTAAATTTCTAATGGGATGTGAAGTTATACCGCATAATTATGGCAAGCCCTAACCTCCTCCCAGGGATTAGGTCTGTCCATGAGATCTTCATTGCTATCCTTCGACTACAGTAGTAGACCACTTCCATTTTTTGCTCTATTTGTTATCTTTTTCTTCCTTGTTTTTCTTCCAGCTTTTCCTTCCTCTTCTTCCCTCACTCAACTGACTTTTTTTGACTAGTCTTATACAAAGATGAAGACGAAGGTAAGCCAACTTCGAGTTTGTGACAAAGGAATGTGTTTTTACAATTCAATCCCTGCAAGAATCACATGCAAGTCGTGTGCTGGATTTTCAGACGATAAATCGAATGGACGTTTGGGACTGATGCACATTGCATCGTTTTGGTGACTTTCAGGGTGCAACTTGAAAAATCTTATCTTTCAGGGTGTAAATTAAAAATTTGAGAATCTTTTAGGTTGCAAACTGCGATTAGCCCTTGAAAAATACCACCTTTTTTTTTTGGTGCGCAATTATTCACTTTAATTTAAAAGTTGTAAACTTCAAGTTTAAAAGTTAAAATCAAATTGGATTGTAATAGACTAATTTTGTATAACCAGATAAAATATAACACAAGAAAATTTTATCAACATCTCCTGTAATTAGATTTAAATATAATGAAACTCTCTCTCGATTCTGAAATTTCACTGTCACCCCCTGTTAGTGTTTGTCAGGTTATGACGTTAATGACAATTGTTAATTTATAAAAATACCTCTAATATTTTATAGGGTAAATTTTAACCACACCCCTTGTAAATAGATATAACTTCAAAGACACCTCCTATAAATAGACTTATCTTTAACAATACCCCCTCCCGATTTTGAAGTTTCAATGCACTTCTTTTTAGTTCTATTATATTAATATATAGGTTCATTAATTTAATATTTAATTTTATCAAATTAATCTCATTTATTTAATTTAAACTAAATTAATATTTCATCTCATCAAATCAACACAAATTGATATTTAATTTTATAAAATTATCATTTAGTTTTATTAATTTCATATTTTATTTCATCAAATTAATATTATTTCTTTAATTTAACATTAAATTATTATTTAATTTCATCAAATGAATACCAAATTGACATTTAATTTTATTAAATTAAAATTTAATATATTAAATAGAATATTCAATTTATTCAATTAAAATTAAATTTTATCAAATCAACATTGAATATAAATATCAAATTAACACCAAATTAATATTTAAATTTATTAAATTAAAACCAAATTTATTCAATTATAATTAAATTTTATCAAATAATATTTAANTTAAACTCATTATAAGTCCCTTAAAGAAGACTCAACCCCAATTGTACCAAATGATGTGGAACAAATATTGTCCATTGGATTTAGTAAGAGTCAATGAAATCCACAAACCTATCATTCCACATTAATTTGATGCAAAAAATTTGTTGTGTGGAATTTCCTTATATTTGGAGAGTAATCCTAAACAAATGCTGTGATATGATTTTTTTTTTTTTTGATTAGACAGTATTAAAGGAAAAAGGGATGATGAAGTTTGAATTAGCGAGATTAGTGGTCATTAAACCAACCGCTAACCTCCGCTATGATATATTTCAGTGGGCTTCAATCATTTCAAAATAAAAATATAATTTTGAAATACATTTTTAACAATTGAGGGTATAATTTGAAAAATATACTAGCAAATGGAACAATGTAAAAAAAAGTTATAATTGAGGCACCAAAGTGTAATTTTCCCAAGTTTGCCAAAATGGACCATAAACACATCTATTATTATAGCTTTGGCTCGATCTCATTTTCTTGTTTACTTTCTGTCACTTTCAATCATTTTGAGTAGTTCGATTGACATAACCTGGAACCAATTACTAAGGCAATTTTTTATTTTTAATTTTTTGTAATAAATGATTCGAATCAGTTATATTAACAATGCTCAGCCAACCTACAGTGGGTAATAATGATTGGTTTTAGTTTGGATTTTTTTAGAGTCCAAAACCATCTGAGTTTGCAGAAAGCGATCCAAGCAGCTTGCCCAAACGAATTCTCCTTAGTACGAACTGGGCCACAGACCGGTTGCTAAAAAACTTAGAGTAACAAGCCCGACACGATAACAAGCTTTAAAGTCAGGAGTCTGGCACAGGACCAGCTNTAATACAAAATATTTTCTTTAACCAAATGTAGTATATGATTGAATTAGAGAGTTTTAATTTATTATAATTTTATAATCTACTATTTAATACTACAACCAAACGACCTGATTAACATCAACTTGATGTCGTTACCTCACTTCATTCATCTTGACCCTGAGTCTCAACGCTTTTAATTCTTGGGCTTGACATCGACTTTTACAATAAGGAAAATTTGGAAGCCGGTCTCTTTTTGTAAACTTATTTGGTGATAAGTCTATTAAGGAAACTTGTTTATGTTAAGTCCATTTTAATTTCTATTGTCTAAAATACCCTCACTAGTTATATTTAATTACAACAAATTTAAAAACCAAACAACTCCTAAATTTTAGAAATGTGACTAACATTAAAATTCTCTCTCTCTGTCTCATATTTATCTATATCCATATATAGAATAAGACTATTTACTAGTCATAACTTGTGCCTAAATATATTATAAAACATAAAATTTAAGCTCAAAAAATTGATCTCACTATATTAAATAATAATTTTTTTCCTTCATTTATTTGATTACGTCATTCAAAATTTATTTTCACCCATTATTTTCTTTAAAATATTGACAATTTTTTTTTTCAAAATATGTAATTCGTTAAAATTTTCTCAATATATGTATACTATCGTGTATGGATAATATCTAAAATAAAAATTATGTTAAATTATAAATTAATCAAATATTAAATGATTGAACATATGATAAAAATGAGTTATGTGATGGTTTTGAAGGAAAAAATGTACGGAAGATAAAATTCAACTTCATATGTGTTTTATTATATATACTAAGTGTGAATCAATGATAACTATTTAGGAAACTAATTTAATGTTAAAGATTGATTTTTAAGTCATTAGAAGGGTATTTTGTAGTTTTAAAAAAATAGTGGACTTAACTACTTATTAGTAAAATTAAATATGAATTTACTTCCAAATAAATTTTTTTGATGGATTAAACTCATTATAAGTCCCTTAAAGAAGACTCAACCCCAATTGTACCAAATGATGTGGAACAAATATTGTCCATTGGATTTAGTAAGAGTCAATGAAATCCACAAACCTATCATTCCACATTAATTTGATGCAAAAAATTTATTGTGTGGAATTTCCTTATATTTGGAGAGTAATCCTAAACAAATGTTGTGATATGATTTTTTTTTTTTTTGATTAGACAGTATTAAAGGAAAAAGGGATGATGAAGTTTGAATTAGCGAGATTAGTGGCCATTAAACCAACCGCTAACTTCCGCTATGATATATTTCAGTGGGCTTCAATCATTTCAAAATAAAAATATAATTTTGAAATACATTTTTAACAATTGAGGGTATAATTTGAAAAATATACTAGCAAATGGAACAATGTAAAAAAAAGTTATAATTGAGGCACCAAAGTGTAATTTTCCCAAGTTTGCCAAAGGGACCATAAACACATCTATTATTATAGCTTTGGCTCGATCTCATTTTCTTGTTTACTTTCTGTCACTTTCAATCATTTTGAGTAGTTCGATTGACATAACCTGGAACCAATTACTAAGGCAATTTTTTATTTTTAATTTTTTGTAATAAATGATTCGAATCAGTTATATTAACAATGCTCAGCCAACCTACAGTGGGTAATAATGATTGGTTTTAGTTTGGATTTTTTTAGAGTCCAAAACCATCTGAGTTTGCAGAAAGCGATCCAAGCAGCTTGCCCAAACGAATTCTCCTTAGTACGAACTGGGCCACAGACCGGTTGCTAAAAAACTTAGAGTAACAAGCCCGACACGATAACAAGCTTTAAAGTCAGGAGTCTGGCACAGGACCAGCTTGCAAAAGTTGTAGCATAACACATGGACGGGAGATATGGGAACATTGCTTGACAGTTCCGATAAATAAAAACCCGCTAGTAATGAAGACGGATCAAATACTGCAGTCAACGAATAGAGGATACAGAAAAACATTGGGAACCATAACTTCAGGATAAAGACAAACACATAAAGAACCACAGAATCAACTAAAATGGATAAACACGAAACCCTAACTATCAATTGTATATATAACCAACAGGACTACAATATACGAAAGAACTATTCTGGAAGCCATCAAGTAAAATCTAGGCAACGTCTTGTAAAGACTTCAAGTCAAGTATTATGTAATAACAATATTCTTTTTTAAGTAATACAATCCATAAAGAATAAGAGTGTTTCTTACAGTGGATGTAACCTTAGTCTTTCAGTTAAGGTGAACCATTCATATTTTGTCGTCTTCTTGCATAATACATATAGCATACACACTCACGTTCTCCAATACGCACATTTTCATTAAACTTCACCCAAGTCTACTCTGCAACCCAATCCAGTGAATTTCGAGCACTATCAATGGGTATGGTTCACAATAGGTCGNAAATTATAAATTAATCAAATATTAAATGATTGAACATATGATAAAAATGAGTTATGTGATGGTTTTGAAGGAAAAAATGTACGGAAGATAAAATTCAACTTCATATGTGTTTTATTATATATACTAAGTGTGAATCAATGATAACTATTTAGGAAACTAATTTAATGTTAAAGATTGATTTTTAAGTCATTAGAAGGGTATTTTGTAGTTTTAAAAAAATAGTGGACTTAACTACTTATTAGTAAAATTAAATATGAATTTACTTCCAAATAAATTTTTTTGATGGATNTTCGAGTTTGTATTCGTGAGATTATTGACTCAATACATACTCGATTTGATCAACTTAGTTATAATCTAAACGCATTGATACTACCCTAATACCCTATAACACAAGGGCGGAGCTACTTGAGGACCAAGGGGACACATGCCCACCCTCAATTTTTTTTTTAAATATTACTTATGTATATTTTAAATAANAAGAGTCAATGAAATCCACAAACCTATCATTCCACATTAATTTGATGCAAAAAATTTATTGTGTGGAATTTCCTTATATTTGGAGAGTAATCCTAAACAAATGTTGTGATATGATTTTTTTTTTTTTTGATTAGACAGTATTAAAGGAAAAAGGGATGATGAAGTTTGAATTAGCGAGATTAGTGGCCATTAAACCAACCGCTAACTTCCGCTATGATATATTTCAGTGGGCTTCAATCATTTCAAAATAAAAATATAATTTTGAAATACATTTTTAACAATTGAGGGTATAATTTGAAAAATATACTAGCAAATGGAACAATGTAAAAAAAAGTTATAATTGAGGCACCAAAGTGTAATTTTCCCAAGTTTGCCAAAGGGACCATAAACACATCTATTATTATAGCTTTGGCTCGATCTCATTTTCTTGTTTACTTTCTGTCACTTTCAATCATTTTGAGTAGATCGATTGACATAACCTGGAACCAATTACTAAGGCAATTTTTTATTTTTTATTTTTTGTAATAAATGATTCGAATCAGTTATATTAACAATGCTCAGCCAACCTACGGTGGGTAATAATGATTGGTTTTAGTTTGGATTTTTTTAGAGTCCAAAACCATCTGAGTTTGCAGAAAGCGATCCAAGCAGCTTGCCCAAACGAATTCTCCTTAGTACGAACTGGGCCACAGACCGGTTGCTAAAAAACTTAGAGTAACAAGCCCGACACGATAACAAGCTTGAAAGTCAGGAGTCTGGCACAGGACCAGCTTGCAAAAGTTGTAGCATAACACATGGACGGGAGATATGGGAACATTGCTTGACAGTTCCGATAAATAAAAACCCGCTAGTAATGAAGACGGATCAAATACTGCAGTCAACGAATAGTGGATACAGAAAAACATTGGGAACCATAACTTCAGGATAAAGACAAACACATAAAGAACCACAGAATCAACCAAAATGGATAAACACGAAACNATTTTTTTTATTTATATATACTATATTTATCAAAGTTTCACCCTTTTCATATTTTATAAATTTTTAAATATCGAATACAATATAGTAAATTTGAAAATATTATTTTATTTTTATTGATTAGAAAAAAAAAATTAAAATTTTTTAGTAAAGTGTCCACCCTACACATAATTTCTGACTCCGCCCCTACTATAGCATGTACAGTTTTCATGTCAAGTTGATGAGTCGTGTCAATAAATGTTAAACCTAACATGACCTATAAAGAATAATAGAAATCCTATCAATTTTGTTTTAATTTCCAAAATATTATTGGTCACATACGTCTGGTTGGCAACTAAGAGTGTCTAATAGTTGTTGTTTCGACTTTTAAATGAAATTCAATTTCAATGTTTTCCATTAAGTATTACATTCGCTTGGTTGAGACTATGAAATGAATGCATATAAAAAATTTCTTACCTAAAACAAGTAATTGTTGTCGATCATGATGTTTGTAGTAAAAGTAAATGAAATTGATCGGAACGTAATAAGCAAACACCAAATTTCCATAAAAAAGGTGAATGTAGGATTATTCCAAAAATGAGATCATATAAATAAATGAACACTTAAAATAAAGAGTAAACTACACAAATAGCTCTCAAATTATGACCTTTGTGTCAATTAAATTCATGAACTTTTTTTTTTTATGTCAATTAAGCTTTTGAACTATCTAATATTGTCAATTAAGTCATTCTATCTGCTTTTGTTAGAGTATGTCACTCACATGACTATATGACACAAAAAGATTAAAGGGCTCGATTGACCCAAAAATTATAGTTTGAGGGCTATATGTGTAGTTGACTCCAATTATTTGTGACATGTGGGTGACACACTTTGTCACTTTCTGTTAGAAAATCTAACGGAGCCAAACATGAGGGTTTAATTAACACAATTAAATAGTTTAAGGGCTCAATTGACACAAAAAAAAAAAAAAGAAGTTCAGGGGCTTAATTGATATAACGATCATAATATGAGAATTATATGTGTAGTTTATTTTAAAATAGAGGACGATTACAAGAATTCAAATAAACATGTTCCCTTTGGAAGATCATAAAAATCTTAGAGTAATGCTAGATGAACTTAAAAACTAAACTTGATAATCTCAACTATTGAATAAGTAGTGGGTCCCAATAAATGCTGGGACACACAGTGAAATCGGTGGTTGTAATTATCAAGTTTAATTTTTAAATCTACTTTTTAAATTCACGTAGCATTACTCAAAATCTTATTAGANATTCACGTAGCATACTCAAAATCTTATTAGAGTAACCCAAAGTTTTCTGAGTTCTCTCAGCTAGACAAACCCCTATGCCCCACTGCACCCATTCAAATGGCCACACCAAAGCGCTCTCTCTCTCTGATTTGCTCTAATATTTTAGATGATGTCTGGGGAGAAAATGGTTGCAATTGTTGTCCCAGCCATGCTACTGTGGTTGCTGTTGCATGGCAATTTTGCTGATGCAGCCAATTATACAGTGGGAGATGCTCAAGGTTGGAGCTTCAATGCACAAAACTGGCCTGCAGGGAAAACCTTTAAAGCAGGTGACACACTTGGTAAGTGAAAAATGACACTATCTATAAATACGAATAAGAAATGAGTCTACAGGATCCATGGTATCGAAAATTAATTTTTTGGTACGATAGTTACACTTCCCGTCCAATAAAAGTTTTGTCACGTGTAAAAAATTTATTATTATTTCTTTACTGTATCATTTTTATATTCCATCAAACCAAAATCAATGTCTCATGGTCCACTTTGGTACCCACATTTTTTTAATGGGTATAGTAGATAATGTTAAACACAAATACTCCAATTTTGACGGGACAAGTTCAGTGATTTAGTATTGTAAAAAGAAAATGCCCGATCTAAATTATTTGTTTATTTCTTGATCTAGTTTTGTATGAATTATCGTAGAATTAATTTTATATATTTATTCATTTCTTGATCTAGTATTAAACGGATTATCGTAGAACTAATTTTTGTTTTTGGGTAGAAAATATTGACCACTTAAATTTGGAATTTGTGGGAAGAACCTATTTGTTGTGGATTAGTTCATAAATAAGGGAATCATATTCCCATGGTTTTTGGTTCATACAAACGCCAACCAAAACACGATACAAACATGATACAAACTCAAAATGATACTTTATGAATGTGACTCAGAACCAAACATAACGTAAAACGAGCTCACTGATTATCATAAAGTCATCTTCGACAAAAATTCCTAGTTATGACCCGAACCAAACAAAACGTGACATAACGTGATTGATGCACATAAAGTCATATCCAGTACTATTGTTTATTAGACTGCTAAAATGTATTGTCTTGCCGTGTTCAAGTACAACACAGCAATTCACAGTGTGGTTGTTGTAGACAAGGCAGGTTATAATTCCTGCAAGGTGATCCCTTGTAAAGCCTGCTAGGAATTTTGCACAAAATTTCTAATCTTGTGAGGAACAAAGATAGAGAAATTATGCGTAAAAAAAAAAACAAACACATACATACATACATAAGATAGTATTTACGTGGTTCGGCAATTTGCCTACGTCTACGAAGCTGCAAGGATTTTATTATTGAGAAGAACGAATACAGAGAGCGGTTGTACAGCACCAATCCAATCCTAATCATCAAAATAATAGTTTTTATATGTCATGCGCACCGGGCTACAAAACAAGCCCAAAAAAAATTAGTTCTACAATTAAAACTCTACGCATCAGCCCAAGTCTCCGCTCCATAGACTAAGCCTTAAAAAATTTTTCATTAAAAAAACCACGCAACATTATTTTAAGTCGGGTCATCATCTGAATCAACACAAACTAGACTCCACAAAAGAACCCAACAAAGCCGTTATGATGTTGCATCTTAATGTTCGATTTTATTTTATTTACTTTCCCCAAAAAATGATCAATTCAAGCTTGAGAAGGGAGTTAGCTACTTCATTTGAGGTACCCCTGGCCACTGTGATGCTGGAATGAAGATTGCCATTACTGCATCTTAATGTTCGATTTTATTTACTTTCCGGAAAAAAAAAAAAACAACCTTGATGAAAAAAGTTGTGAAATTTTAATGAAAAAGTTTGGCAATTCTTAGCAATATCCGCCATTGAAATGGAAAATCAATCCACAATGTTCTCGGGTATGTACATAGTTCTAAATTAGGATTTAGAGGGCTGTAACGGACTTGGTTCCTCAAACTCGATTTATAATAAGTTAATTTAAATATGAGTATATACGTCTATAATTAGGTTGTGCATGAGATAAACAAATTTGACACGACTAGAGGCACCACAAACATGCATTATGCATAGTCAATCCTTAACCACAGTTGTCAATGTGTAGCTGCTACAATTGACAATTGAAGAAGCCAAGCGGCTTCTGAAAATGCATTTGCATTCCTATTTACAAAAAGACCATGTCCATTTCGACTTGTGTGATTTGACAATCTTTCACACTATGTTCAATGGACTTGACTACGGTATCAAAGTAATAATTTCGATATTGTATCTCTATTTTTTTATCACTTTATTGAGTGTTTTTATAATTTTTATGTGTTATTTAACAACCAAAAAATTTATTATTTTTATGAATGATTTATTATTTTTGTGAGTATTTTTATCATGTTGTAAATATTTTTATCATATTTGTGGAAACTGTGTTTGACCACTTTTCTTTGGTATAAAAAAATTTATTATATTTTGTGGATATTTTTACCATTATTATGGTAACTATTTTTATCAATTTTTAAGTTATTATAGCAATGCTAAAAGGACCATAAATGTTGTAAAAATAACCGCAAATAAGATAAATGGAGGTGTGTATGCTCAAAACTTCAACTATTCATGCAAACTTGAGAGAGAGAGAGAGAGAGAGAGAGAGAGAGAGAGAGAGAGAGAGGAAGTTGCAATGCTGCAGAAATCATTTACTGATTTTTCATATTGTGAGAAACAAATTAAGAAGTGAATTAATATAATCCTTGTTTGTCTTCTGCACATGTTTTTTTTTCTTTCAATAAATACGTGACATGTGTCAATTTATTATTTTATTTTATTTTATTTCATGATGTCATTCGATCCTTGGTATCATGTCGAATTTTATTCCTAACACCGTACCCTTGTTATTATAAAGGATCAAAATTTTATTTTTGTACATTATTTTTTGTCCATCAAGAAATGAAAACATTTTAGAAACAGAATGAAAACGGATAAAAAATTCTCAATTCTATAATATAAAATAGGGTGGCTTCAACAAGTCTATACTACGGTCTCAAATTCATTCGCCCAACGGTCAAGAAATTACTTTTTTTTCCTTAATATTTCCTCTCAGCCGGTCAACGATTACGACTAATTTTGGATACATCCTAGGATCTCAAATTCATTCATTCAAAGGTCAATAAATTACTATTTTTTCCTTATTATTTTTTTCCTAATCGGTCAATGATTATGACTGATCTTGAAACATAGGACTTTCATTAACATTATAATTAAATGAATTAAATTTGTCATTAATATTATATGTGTAGTGTAACAATTTGAATTTTTATAAGACATAATAATAACATTTTGATTAAAAAAAAACTCATCAATTTAACAAATAAAAAAAACAAAGGCGATGTTTAACATATTTATATTGAATATAATTTATTTAATTAATTATCTCAAACTAACATGTCTTACACATATCTTGAATCAAAAGCTCAAGACTAATTTTTTTTTATCTTTTAAAAAAATCCAACGCTAATATATTTTTATAAATTAATAATTTTGTAATAATTTGTACTAATTAAAAAATAATATTTTATAAATAATATTTGTAAAACTTTTTTTGATAAAACATGACAATATGCTTTTTGATAAATTAGATTTTTAATTTATATTAGATTTGAATCGATTTTGATTATATATATATATATATATATATATATATATATATATATTAATGTTCAACTTTGATCATATGTATATAAATTAATGTTTTTTTAAGTCAATTCTATTATATTTCATAAATTTATCTATAATATAAAACAGAAAAGACTTTAATAAGTTCATACTACGGTCTCAAATAAATTCATCTAACAACCACAAACATTTTTCTGAAAACCATTCACATTAAATTTTACCTTCCTTTTTTCACTCTTCACTTTCTCTCTCTCTCTTAGCATTAGCGGATAGAGAAGGGGTCTAGGACCACCCTGATATATATTTTTTTTGGATATTCTTAATTGGGCCTGCTGTAATGATTTATGAAAAAGAAAATTAATTGAGTCAAACAAGTTGGGTACTANATATATATATATATATATATATATATATATATAAATTAATGTTCAACTTTGATTATATGTATATAAATTAATGTTTTTTTAAGTCATTCTATTATATTTCATAAATTTATCTATAATATAAAACAGAAAAGACTTTAATAAGTTCATACTACGGTCTTAAATAAATTCATCTAACAACCACCAACATTTTTCTGAAAATCATTCACATTAAATTTTACCTTCCTTTTTTCACTCTTCACTTTCTCTCTCTCTCTTAGCATTAGCGGATAGAGAAGGGGTCTAGGACCACCCTGATATATATTTTTTTTGGATATTCTTAATTGGGCCCGCTGTAATGATTTATGAAAAAGAAAATTAATTGAGTCAAACAAGTTGGGTACTAAAACAAAAAAAAAGTTCATACCAAATCTGTTAAAATTAGCAAACTAAAATTTATTTCTTAGAATTGGTATGATTTGTTGGAGCTTTCTTTGGTTCAAAAATTATGAAATATATAGCCAAAAATGAGTAAAATATAGAATTTATAAGAAGATTAAATATTATAAAATATTATTTTTATTTGTGTCAAATCTATAATATTAAATAGGACAGACTTCAATAAGTTTATTCAACAGTTTCAAATAGACTCATGTAACGGTCTCCAACATCTATCTCAAAACCATTCACATTGAATTTTTACCCTCACAAATCTGTTACTTCTCACTTACGTTCCATCGTGCCTTTAGGTACAGATTATCCCTAATTTTTTTATAAAATATTCCAAAACATGAATCAAAGTATACCAAAGAAACGTAAATTACCTTGAAATATTTTTGAAAATATGCCGAAAAATTCTAAAACAATTCAAAGAATTGAAAATGTGATTCAATCATTGCTTCATTTCGATTTACTTAAAAATCAAAACGTTTCAACTATTTCGAGCGCTTAAAAAATGATTGATTCTAGCACTTACCCTGACCTTATGTACTACAGCAAAAGTTCCTAATATATGGTGAATCTCAACATTTGAATGAGACAGAAATGGTCCGCATAACCAGAAGAAAAAGAAAGGAAAATCAGAGAAATGGCTGCCTGATAATGATATAAACAAAGCACAACCGTAATGCTTCTGCGAATCCAAAGCCCAACGGCAAACTNGTGAAAGCAAAGAAACAGATAGTAAACCTGATGACTATAAGAAATTGGCAGGTTATGCATGGAAATATTTATTTATGTATGTACCTTGTCAACCATTTGAATCTACAAGCATCACCGGCCGATCGAACAGTTAGGCAAGACTGCCGGGGGGGGGCTAGGTAAACATCCCATTTACTAAATAAGACGCGAGAGCATCACTTAACCATTCTACTCCTACAACCAAAGTTATAGCGGCTGTAGCATATGCCGTAACGTGTGGGAGAGTCGGGAGGAGCAGCTTGTAGTTAAGTTAATTCCTTATTCCGGGGAGGACTACGCTGCCTACTCTAGAGGTTATGTTGATGTTAGAAACCTGGGGTTGGCCACCCCTTTTCGCACCTGCAAGTCACTTCACCTGTTGGTCTCTTGCCCTCGTTCTTTCTTGGACACACAAAGGGAAGACAAAAGTTAGTTAAACAGAAGGGAAGTGTTTGTGTGTGTGTGTGTGTTTTTGTGACATTTTTTTGCTTAAGAGTTCTACTTACTGGAAGAAGAAAAGAGGGTGAAATGATTAGAATCTATCGTCCATTTAGAGAATATAGATCATCTTTCTCACCAAGGGTTTTCGATTCTTCGACGGATTTGTAAAGAGAAATTTGCAGAGCTAATTTGACATGCTGGCCGCCTCCGAAGGCCATGAATTTTTAAGAGGGTGGCTAACAAATTATAAATGGAGGTGGACAGAATGCCAAAATGGCTCTGCAAGCCCTGAGAACTCCCACACACACATACAGATTTCAGAGGGAGAGAGAGAGAGAGAAGGGTTGAAGTTTTTCAAGTAGATTTGCAGTTGCGTTAAAACTTAAAAGATTGAGAGAGAGATAGAGAGGGAGAGAGGATTTTGTTTTTGCATGATGACTTTTGAAGTGCAGGAGTAGCTTTTTGTGTAGAAAGAGGGTGCATGAGCGTGCATGGTGTTTTGTACGACATCAAAGGGACTTGGTGGGCGTTTCTTTTTCTTCCCTTCTTTATACCTCATTACCATCTGAAACCGTTTCAGCCAAATTTATTACCAAATACCTTTGCTTTCATGGTTGTAATTTTGGACCATTTTAATTGCACTGTCACTTAATTTTGAAGACTTGAGGGAGGCGTGGATCATTTCTCTTTGACCGAACTAGGAAGAGATTAATTGAGATACNCTTCGACGGATTTGTAAAGAGAAATTTGCAGAGCTAATTTGACATGCTGGCCGCCTCCGAAGGCCATGAATTTTTAAGAGGGTGGCTAACAAATTATAAATGGAGGTGGACAGAATGCCAAAATGGCTCTGCAAGCCCTGAGAACTCCCACACACACATACAGATTTCAGAGGGAGAGAGAGTGAGAGAAGGGTTGAAGTTTTTCAAGTAGATTTGCAGTTGCGTTAAAACTTAAAAGAGTGAGAGAGAGATAGAGAGGGAGAGAGGATTTTGTTTTTGCATGATGACTTTTGAAGTGCAGGAGTGGCTTTTTGTGTAGAAAGAGGGTGCATGAGCGTGCATGGTGTTTTGTACGACATCAAAGGGACTTGGTGGGCGTTCCTTTTTCTTCCCTTCTTTATACCTCATTACCATCTGAACCGTTTCAGCCAAATTTATTACCAAATACCTTTGCTTTCATGGTTGTACTTTTGGACCATTTTAATTGCACTGTCACTTAATTTTGAAGACTTGAGGGAGGCGCGGATCATTTCTCTTTGACCGAACTAGAAAGAGATTAATTGAGATATACATAATTCAGACACCCCTAATTATTATACCAAAAAAAGGATAAATTATATTTACACCCTTGAATTATCACCATTTTTTCATTTTGTCCCCTCAACTATCAGATTTCTCACATTGTATTCTAAACTTACAATTTTATTTCACATTTTCCCAATCACAAATTTTTGTTATCTTTTTAGACAAAAATCGCTGACTTATTAGGATAAAGTGAAAAAAATTACATAATTCAGGAGAACAAAATGAANCAGGCTCCTGGTATCCCTTTTATTGCAATAAGTAGGAGCATGTTTTGGCATATGCAGGTCCACTCCATTTTGAGCTAAATGAAGGAAGGATAAATTACACTTTAACCCCCTCAAGTGTTACTTTTTTTACATTGTCCCTAAATTATTATATTTTTCATATTACACCTCAACTATGTAATTAGTTTTAGATCCCTACAATAATTAACATTTATTACAAATTTGATGAAAAGTTATTTCATGTTGCCCCCAAAACTAATGTGATTATTTTCACTTTACCCTGACACACTGATAATTTATGTCCAAAAAGATGGTGGACACCATGTGTTTGGGATAATATGAAATAATTCAAATAGTTAAGAAAAAAATGTGAAAAATTCAATAACCTAAAAGGACAAAACGAAATCGAGTCCTTCAAAGTGTAACTTGTCCAAGAAAGCATGGTGAAACTTGGAGCTAGACCTAGTTGGTTAACTATCTCCCGATATCAACGTTGTTTTGCAAAATTTTTTGACGACGACTAAAATAATTTGTCACCAAAAACATCTTAAAAAAAGTTTTTCGCAAGTAATGTTTGACGTTGTCACCGAAAATCACTTTTTGACAACTAATTTTCGTGCTCGTCCCCAAATCTTGTCGTTAAAAAATTAATTTGTTGTAGTATATCCATTTGCAGCCTCTTCTCCTCGAGTTCGTTCATTGTATCCGAATTCGGATGAAAGGTTCCATCACTCTTTATGTCAGTTTATTTGCAAAAGAAAGATAAGTTATGTTATGAGATACCAATGTCTCTATCTATGTTTTGAGGTCTAAAGCGATAAATTCAATTAAAATTTTTTTTTAAAAAAAAAAATTAATGATAGTGTAAATTTTTTAATATTTAATTTTTTTCTTCTAGATTGTTTAGTATTCATATTGAAGTTTTTCTAACATATCTTTTTTTATTGATAGTATAACTAATTGACTTAATTCTTAAATTAAATAAAAAATTCCAATATTTTCAAATTTAAAGATTATTTGACAAATTATGTTGCCTTGTCATTGACACTCTTATAAAATTATTTTTCTATGAATTAAACATTACTCACAGAATATATGTTTGATTAAGTTTTTTAAGATTATAATAAAAAATGGCAAATATTACATGGATCTTATTTAGTGATCTTATTTGACGACCTTATCATTTTTTGTCGTTAGATTAACAGTAGATCCTATTATTAGTTGGGACCCACTATCAAATAAGATTACTAAATAGGTACAATATATATATATATATATATTTCTTGTAAAATGTTATTACGTAAAGTTAATGAATTGAATTTTGGGGCCTAAAATCAGTCTAGAGTTTTTTTTGTTGGTTTAGACCTTCATACAGAGTAAGGATGTTCACCCTACCTTACGGATAAGAAATATAATTTTTTGTCTTTCTACCCGATACTTTGCGGAAGAGTTTTTTCTTGGCCTACCCTACCCGCTCAGGTGTGGTATTCTTACCCGACTTCTTACTCGATTAATCGAGAAAGAAGTCAGGCAGGAAGTCGGGTAAACACTTTTGTAGCTATTAATTTTTGAATCATTTTAATAATTCAATTAAAAAACATGCACTAATTTAACAACATAATTAATTAATAACACTAAAACTTAAAACAACTACAATAAAATAAAGAAAGCATGAACATCAATCCATCATAATTGTTACACAAATACAATAACAATTATCTTAAGTTTAAACCATATAAAACATATTAAAATCATAATTGCTCCAAATAGATCACCAGTTCACCATAAATCATGTAACCTACACAAAAAACAAGTCTATGTTTTCGCAACTCAAACATTCACAACAATAACAATGTTATAATATAAATTATATCATACAAATACTCTTACAATTATTAAAAAATATATAAAAAAGTTAAATATATTTTTTGCGAGTAGGGTAGGGTAGAAATGCGGAAATTAATGGATATTCCGCATTCCTACTCGATTTTATTGGAAAACCAAAAAATCTTTTGTATTCTTACCTCATTTTTACGGCTAGCCGTTTAGTAAGATCGGATAAGGTGGGAAATTGCGACCAATCAAAAATTTGATTGCAGAGGTCACTTATAAGGCAAATTTTAATGGGTTAAAAGTGACTTGGGCTTTTTAAATTTTGGAGCCCTCCTCTTTATTGGTGGGCCTAAAGTCACCGTTTCTGTTCGTTCATTGTTGGGCCGGCGTCGTCACTAAATAGGGGTAAAGTCTCTCTTTCAGCTAGAATGTAACGAATCTAAAATAAGCAAAAAAAAAAAAGGGCTGACTGCTAATATTAAAGAATGCATCATTTTCGATAAGGTTTGAGTTTGGAGTTGATGAACAACTTCTTGCACCGGGAGAGGAGAATGGGGCATGCCCTCCATTCTAGAGCTGGAGGGTTCTAAATGATCTCTGTCATGGTTAAAGAAATGGTTAACCATCTAAAAAATGTGTCTCAATTGTATCCAATTTTTTTTTTTGTTCACCTGTCTCTTTTATGCTATAAAACTAGGAGAAGTAAAATTAGACCGATCAATTCCTTTAACCAATCATTTAAACAAGAATAAATAAATAATAAGATAGAATACTTTTCAAATTTTTTAAATTGAAATCAATCTTTCTAATTTAGAAAAGCAAAAAAACGGTTAAGATTTGATTGAAATTTAAGTATACGATTCAAATTTTATCTAAACTTATCTGTCTATAATAATATGATCGAGTACTTTTCAAATTGAAATCGATTCTCCTAACTTAAGAAAATAGAATAACAATGAAAATTTAATTGAAATTTAAGTATGTAATTAGGATGTTATCTAAATTAAATCAAATGACTCACAACCACCAAAAACTCAGGATCTGTTTTGTTTGCATCTCAAAAAATAATATCTGAAAATNAATATGATCGAGTACTTTTCAAATTGAAATCGATTCTCCTAACTTAAGAAAATAGAAGAACAATGAAAATTTAATTGAAATTTAAGTATGTAATTAGGATGTTATCTAAATTAAATCAAATGACTCACAACCACCAAAACCCAGGATCTGTTTTGTTTGCATCTTAAAAAGTAATATCTGAAAACTATTTTTGAGAAGAGTTTTTAAAAATTTTTAAATTACAAAACTTGTTTGATTATATATTTTTTTAAATAGTTTTAAAGAACAAAAATTATAAAATTTATTTAGACAATAATCCATAATTACCACATCTCTTCAACTCTCTGTCTCTCTCTCTTTCATTGTGTATCNGTTTGATTATATATTTTTTTAAATAGTTTTAAAGAACAAAAATTATAAAATTTATTTGGACAATAATCCATAATTACCACATCTCTTCAACTCTCTCTCTCTCTCTCTTTCATTGTGTATCACCCAACACCCACAACCAAGAATTACCATCAACCCAACACCCACAAACCACCACCAACCCACACCGAGGACCACCTGACACCCACCACCAAGACCACCACCCAAATTGAGAATCACCCACCACCCACAACTACCACCAAACCACAACCCACAACCACCACCAACCCACACCGAGAACCACCCAACACCCACAATCACCCAAACCGAGAACCACCCAACATCCACAATCATCGCCAAAAGAATCTGTGCTTTCAGTCGCCAAATTTGTGCTTCCAGTCACTGGTTCTATGTGTTGAAGACAAATCTATGGTGTCAGCACAAAGAGAGAGATAGGTCAGGGAAAAAAAATGTAAAAAAAAAAGAAGTTTTTATAGTGATACAATAAATGCACAGTAAATAGGGTCCTACGTTTTCCTTGTTTTTACAATTTTCAAATAAAATCCAGAAAATAAGCATGGCTTGTTTTCTATTTTTGTGTTTTAAATCTCATTTTTTTTTAAAAAATTTGAGAATAAAATTATTAAACAAACAAATTTTAGATGTTTTTAAAATTTTGAGAATAAAAATGTGTCTTGCAGATGATAATCGAACGTGGTCCCAAATTCTGCCCACTATACTTAGTGTCACGGGGTAACTTTCGTTTTTCTTTCGAGATTACCTGTGAAAGCGTTGCTATTGCAATCAGCCACACACAAACTCAAGACTAAGGGACATAAACTCACACAGAAGGCACTGNAGATTACCTGTGAAAGCGTTGTTATTGCAATCAGTCACACACACAACTCAAGACTAAGGGACATAAACTCACACAAAAGGCACTAGAACAAAGCTCTCAAACCTTATATATTGAACTCAACAATTTATAATGAACTCTCAAAGCCATAACACTCTCTGCCTATCAAAATGCTCAAGCACTCTTATTTATACAGGAGTAAGGCAGATGACATCCCTATCTGCCAAGGGATAGTTACACATGTTTTTGCTATTCCATAGCATACTTGGCTAACAGGTTTGGTCTCTGTGCAACACCTGACAGACAGTTTCATCTCTTTCAGTAACTGATGTAGAACTGTCCTTCATCAACATGCATCTGGACTGGATTCAGACTAGGGACGCCCAGAACTGCCTCAACAACTGCCTTGACTGTGTCTTAGCATCTGTAACTGTCCACATCCTCCTGATCACATGCATTGAGTAGCCATGTGTCAATCATGTACCCATATTCAGCAGTCAGTCGTACTTTACGAACCAATGTGCATGTTGGGTTTAACTCATGTCATATAATCCAAAGTTATGCACCCACATTATTTCAATTGAGCCTACCATGTGCTGTCATGTTCAATCGAGTGATCTTATGCTGCCTTAGTTCATCTCATTTTGTCAAATCAATTAACCGTGTCATCTTAATTTTAACTTATGACATTGCAAGGTGTTATCAAGATCAATTATTTGCACTCAAATCTGTTAGGGTGCGAGAGACTTAGACACTTACGCCACCCAAGTCAAAACCATACCCACACACGCCAGTCTCTCCCATCCAAAACAGCCCAGCGCAGTCTCTCTCCCTCTCTCTCTCTCTCTTTCTTTCTTTCTTTCTTTCTTTCTCTCTCTCTTGCTTGTTCCTCTGCCATGAAAGAGGCCCAGGTTCCACTCTCGCTCTCACCCTCATCCTCACTAACTGTCAGAAGCCATCCGCCTCTCTGCCTTCCCCTTTCTGCCCCTTCTCCTTTCTCTCATTCACTCTCGATTCCAAAGCGCCACCGCGCCCGCTCCACAGTGCCACCGGCCCCACCACACAGCTCTCAAGGTTCCTCCAAGGTATTTCTCTCTCTCCTCTCCTCTGTCTGTCCTCTGCTTCACACACAGAACACACACACGCACGCAGAAACCCCCTCCCCTCCCCCCGGTCCTCTCTGCTTCCCCTCTCTTCCCCCCACACCCACCCACACACTGTACGATTTTATCTGTCAATCTCACCCTAATATTGTAATTTCTAAACTCAATCTTTGAAATTCTGATTTGAGGGTACAAACTTTGGTCGATTTGGGCTTGTCTATTATAACTATAAGTCGGTGCCTTTCTCAGTTTTCTTTCAATCCAGCATACTCTTGGAGTATTGTAGTTAAAGAATGATTAATTGGTTTTTGTTCCTTTGGTTTTTGATGTGCAGCAAATTTTGACCTCTCTCTGTGCTGGGTATTTGTTATCTTACTGTTTAAAGTTTGTTTTTATTGGATTTAAATAGATTCAAATTAGGTTCTTAAACAGGCTATATAGAAAAAAATAAGAAACCTTGAACTGGGNGCAGCAAATTTTGACCTCTCTCTGTGCTGGGTATTTGTTATCTTACTGTTTAAAGTTGTTTTTATTGGATTTAAATAGATTCACATTAGGTTCTTAAACAGGCTATATAGAAAAAAATAAGAAACCTTGAACTGGGTTTTTAGTATCACGTTCTAGGTTGTGTTTGCTATCAGACATTTGTTCAATTTTGTTGCTTTTGCGCTGAGGAGTTTTAATAAGTTCAATTTTGCTTTGTCGTTTGTTGTTCACTACTATGGAATTTATTGGTACACTGTCTATGCTATGACATTAGCTTTGACTTTCTGCCTTCTTATGTATTTTTGAGTTTATTATGAATTTTGACGATCTATTTTTTTTCTTGTTTTGCACTGGGGAAAAATAGCAATTGAGAAATATTGTAGTTAAGACCAACGACCAGGCAATGTCGCATGTGCGGCCTAATAAAACCGCTTTCATTGAATATCTCAAGAAACATGACCCATGACTAGACAATGTTGAGCGGCGGACTACATTTCTCAATGTAACTCTCTCTCTTCCCCTTCCTCACCAACCACCGTCAACCACCACTCCATAGCCCCACACATAGACCCCCTTTGCCCTTCGTCAAACCCCATACCCCACAACCACCACCATAGGCCCGCCTCCCACTTCCACAATCACCCCACAGCCACCACACCACCCAACCCCTTTTCTCCTTTCCTATCTCTCTCTCTCGCACATCTTCCACTGCCATAACCTTATCCCTTCAACCCCTCGGCTCATCTCACCTCCACCCCTAACCGTTTTCCCACAACTTTGCTGGATGGATCTCAAGTGTTCTCCATTGGTTCAAACTAAATTTTCTTTAATGTGGATCTGAAGCATCCTTACTCAATAAAATCCAATTTTCTTTTGTGGTGTTGTTTCCTTTTGATTTTCTGATCTGATTTGGTGTGAAGATACTTGAATAGAGGTTGACATGGGGATTCAATGGTCATTATGGGGGGTGGTTGAAGAGGCTAGAAGTGGGTCTCCGTGGGTAGTATGAATAGGCTGTTAGGACTTGGGACGGATGTCTAAAATTATTTCTAAATTTTTTTTGTTGGAAATTTTGTAATTGATTTTCTAATGCTTATTCTCTGGTGTTCTGTTGTAAAGATGTTTGTTTTTTGGTCAAGGTAGCAATTGCTGGTGTGGGATCTCAAAAGAAATTTTTAGATTGGTGTTTTGATATTATCCCCTTTTCCCCGGTGACCCCTCTAGTCAAGTCCTTTTATCTTTTGTCCTCTAATTGTTTTGCTGAATAAGTTGATATGGTAATTATTTTTTCCAAATATTTGTAAATGGACTTGGTGCTTGCAGACTACGTGCATTGATATAGTGAAGAGAGTTCGTTTCTAACATGCCTAATTGTTCTCCAGTCTATTGTTGATTTCTTTGTGTAATTTTTATGTGTTGATTGAAAGATTTTATTCTTATCATTGCTCATATATGTTTGATTATGTTGTTCTATTGTTGATTTTCTATTGCTTAATGTCTCATCTTAGACTAATTGAAATAAAACTAACAAATAAATCTGCTTCTAGAATGATCTGTTTCGATGGATTCATCTTAGGTCTAAGCCCTCGAATAGAGCATAACCGGTAAGGATTTTATTTCTTCAGTCTATGGGTTGGGTATACGTTTATTAGGTCTAAAGTTGATTATTTATTTATTGAATTCAACTGATATTTGATTAGTTTATAGGTTGGTGCTAGGTGGTTGGCGGTGCTTATGGTGTTGGGTAATGGTGCTAGCAGGGGCGGAGTTAGGATTTTGCCTCAATGGGGGCAATCTAAATTCTTAAATTTCAAAGTATAATTATAACATTGTTTTCATTAAAATATGTATTCTTGATAAATTGTNCTAGCAGGGGCGGAGTTAGGATTTTGCCTCAATGGGGGCAATCTAAATTCTTAAATTAAAAAGTATAATTATAACATTGTTTTCATTAAAATATGTATTCTTGATAAATTGTTTATAATTATAGTTACATCAAAAGAATGTCATTTAGAGGTGCAACTCATGTAAATGAATGATGTACAAAAAAAGGCAACAAAAAAACTTCACATCAAAAATATCCTTTAGTGTTCGAGATCCTGTATAAAAGGAGCTCCCAACTTTCGAACATCTAATAAATTCTTATAATTGTTCTTGACGTGTTTTCATATTTTGGAACCGTTGCATAATCATTTCATTTTCAATGATACTTGAAACATCTTTCTCAATATATGCAACCAAGCAATCATTCATTCATTGATCTCCCATTTGATTGCGTAATCAATTCTTTACTATATTCATTGCTGAAAATGTTCTTTCGACGGTTGCAGTGGCAACTAGTAAGACAAGTGCTAGTTTGATGAGCAAATATATCAATAGATATACTATATTCTTTTTTTGTCTCAATTAACTTCTCTGCAAGTCCACCAATTCCTTTAACTTCTGAAAATTTATTGGAGCGCATATTAAGTATATAAGTCTCAAGTTGATTATCAAGTATCAAGAGTTCCATTGGAAAAAATTCTNATAGATATACTATATTCTTTTTTTGTCTCAATTAACTTCTCTGCAAGTCCACCAATTTCTTTAACTTCTGAAAATTTATTGGAGCGCATATTAAGTATATAAGTCTCAAGTTGATTATCAAGTATCAAGAACTCCATTGGAAAAAATTCAGAAGGATAAAGTTGAGCAAGACAAAGTAACTCCTCCTTATTGAATGTAGAGAATGAATTCATTGGATTTAGGCATGCCACACAAAGAAGTAACTCGGTGTTCATTTTAGTAAAACGATCNAGTTGAGCAAGACAAAGTAACTCCTCCTTATTGAATGTAGAGAATGAATTCATTGGATTTAGGCATGCCACACAAAGAAGTAACTCAGTGTTCATCTTAGTAAAACGATGACTAAGCTCTTGAAGTTGCATATCTAACACTGTAGAAAATAATTCAACACGATAACGGTGTAGATTAGTGACTTTTTCACCACGCTATGACCTTCCTTGAGCTATGTATATCTCATCCATAGTCGGAATAACAATATCATGTTTTTCATAAAAAGAGGAGACATCGGCGACTAAAACATCACATCCATCATCCCTCATCATTTGTAGACGTTGTTTGAATACTTTAACTAAACTCATAGCATTTACAATATCTTGATCTTTTCTTTGTAATGCTTGTGATATTTCATTTGTAATTCCCAATACACCTTTCATCAAATATAAATTGAATACAAAATTGAAAGATTGAATTGAATCCAATAAAGCACATGTTTCACCTCTTTGTTCAGAAGTTGCATCATCCTCTATAATAATCTCAAGCACATCAATAACAGAGGAGAACAAAACAATCACGTTTATAAGAGTGCCATAATGTGAACCCCAACGTGTATCACCGGCCTTTTGAAGACTACTTTCTTGATTTAAACCACGCCCATTTAATAACTCTCCATTGTTTAGTTCTTGAATAACCTTACTAGCTTGCTTCTCTCTTAAAATATCTCTTCGTTTGCATGAAGCTCCAACAACATTCAATAAATTAGCAAAAATATTGAAAAGCAATGCAATTTGGTTGTGATTTTTCGCAACAGACACAAGTGTGAGTTGAAGATGAGCAAAACAATGAACATAAAAAGCAGATTCATACTCTTTTATGACGAGACTTTTGAGACCATTGAATTCTCCCCTCATATTACTGGCTCCATTATAACCTTGTCCACGTAATCTTAAAAGACTTAATCCATGCTTTGAGAACAATGATTCAATCGCCGCTTTAAGTGATAAAACATTTGTATCAATAACATGGACTATGCCAAGAAAACGCTCAGTGATGCATCCCTTTTTATCCACATAGTGCAACAAAACAGTCATTTGCTCTTTAACTGAAATATCACGAGATTCATCTACTAAAATAGAAAATAAATCATCTCCAAGATCATTGATTATTGCGCATGTGGTTTCACTTGCAATAACGTGTACAATATCCTTTTGAATGTCTGGTGTAGTTACTTTGAGATTTTTTAGAGCATTTTTTAAAACTTTGTTGATGGTTTTATTGTGCTCAACAAGAAATCGTACAAGTTCAAGAAAATTGCCTTAATTTTTTGAATCCTTAGACTCATCATGAATACGAAATGCTGACCCTTAACGTAAAAGGAATCGAACACAATCAACTGCTACAGTTAAACGAACTCGATACTCCTTTTGAGCTTGATTTGATTGCTTAGCATAAGCAACTTCAATATGTTGCTTCTGATTCATTAGATTTTGACACTTTCTCCAATTCTCATTACGAGCACTATTTGGACCCCCAACATGAATTTAAAATCTTTCTTTCTTCTTCTAGTTACGGAATCCCTTTATAACGAAAGAGTCACCACCCCCTTGCTCTCCCATATCACTTCCTATTAGATAGCAACATAAGCAATAAGCGGCATCTTTTTTAATGCTATACTCCAACTAACTACCAAACTCGTTGAACCAAGATGGACTAAAGCGACGACACAGCTTGTCGAATTTCGTTTGGGAAAAATTATGTTCACGGGGTTGACATGGGCCTTTTTGTAAATATACTCTCCGAATTTCATCTCGGTCATTAGGATGATAATCCAAAATTCTAATTCTTAGCCCAAGATCCGCAGGAAGATTTTCTAAGTTAACTCCTTCACGACTTTGATTAGAACAATGTCGTATGTAACCACCACGATCATCTATTTCTTGATTAGGAGGCAGTTGTTCTAATGTTGATTTTCTTATAAGAAACCTATCCATAGCTAATTGAAAAATAAATTTGTCGAATTAGATTCAAGTTTAAGAGTTCGTCATTAAGTTCGTAACAAATGAGACAATGGATTACCCATAGTCAAAATATAATCCATAAATCCAAAATATAATCCAAACTATAATTTCAAGAAATCAATTAAAGTAATTTAATCATAGGGAAGAAAAATAACACTAACCAAGAATCTCAGATAGTCAATCTGAACAGGGCTTTAACAAAATTCAAAATAGTTGAGTGGTGATCCAAGACAAAACAAAAAAAACTTACATATGTCCATAAATAATATACCNTCAATCTGAACAGGGCTTTAACAAAATTCAAAAAAGTTGAGTGGTGATCCAAGACAAAACAAAAAAAACTTACATATGTCCATAAATAATATACTAAACAACCATCAATTCTGCAGGAACTAAACTAATTTTATGATTATAAAAAATCTGATTTTAAATCAATTTCAAGGCAGAGAAGCTGAAACTCACATTGTCCCACGACGAATACTACTTGATTTCTTCTAGGGTTTCTTCAAATTTGATTTGCACATAATCTTCTAGGAATTTTTCTCCTTTGCAAGAAATACACCAAAAGAATTAACAAATAAACTAAATAAAAGAAAGAAGAGGGGCAAGGGTTGGCATTGGACAAGAAGACGAAGATGGGCTTAGGGGAAAAAAAAAAGCTAGCGATGAAAAGTGATGAGATCAGCCAAAAGTTAACTTTTAAGGTTTGAAAATTACATTAATATTACCATATACTTTAAGAAAATTTTAGTTGGGGTAAGTTTAAGAAATTCTTGAAATTTTTAAAATTACACCTAGGTCCTAAAATTTTTTAAAATTTTGAATTGGGGCAAGTTTGTACATTCTTTTTTTTTTTTACAAAGAAAAGAAAGGAGGAAGGGTGAAAATATTATAAATGACAAGCTTGTTCGTAGTGGTGGAGGAGGTGGTGATGGTGGGTTTAAGAAGGATTAAGAAAAGGCAAAACAGGACAGAGGAATGGAAATAGTAGCATTTAGATAGGATTTAGTTCATTATAAAACATTATTTTAGTCATAATTTTTCTTTGGGTGTTCGATGGTTAGTTTTGTCGAAAAAAGTAATGATTGCAGTTTAGTCCATAACTGTGACTTGTCTATTTCTGAAGCTTAGGGAATTATGTGCAACTTGGCCAAAGCACGAGAGGAGAAACTGCAATTTTCACTATAGACTATTGGTTATGAGTTATATCAGAAATTGAGCAAGATTTTGTATACACTTTTAAGCAAGGCCATTTTTTAATCTCATACTATTAATGCTGCTCTTAATTTTTGTAGCCCTTGGGGAATGAAGATGAGGGTGGGTTTTTGAAACTGACGAAAACCCATGAATGGCTATTAGGTGACAACTCTGCACCTGTCAATAAGAATGTGATCTTTAAGGTATGGCTTTAGTTTGTCATCTGCATTTTGTTTTGTCAGATTCTGGTTGGTTCTGGTTCCTTCTAGCTTCCCTTCCAGAACTTTCATTGTTCAATTAGGAATTATTTAATAAGGAGCACTGGAAGAGAAATACTTCTGAAGTGTGTTTTGTTTATTAACACTTAATGACAGGAAATACCAAATGACTCTGAAAGCAGGAAGAGACTGAGTCTTCTCCAATATGAAGTTGTATGATATATATCTCAAACTCACTGTGTACTTTTGTATACCGGTAACTCAATTTTTATTCATATTCTTTCTTTACTCATATTAACATTTGGCCGCATTTTGTAATAACAAAAGTTGTACTGTCATCTATGCTGCTTAACCTAAGTAATTCCTTAAATCTTTTAGCTTTTGTTTCATGTTTTCTAAATAATAATATACAATGGGATAATTTTGTACACAGATGATGTCCTTTCTTTCTCCTTATGTGCACTCGAAGGTTACATAGTTATGGTATTCCAGTATATTTAGCTCCTTATCTTTAATACTTTGATATAATTAACTTAACATGCGATTTTACTCCAATAGGTTTCTAGGTTACCAGCTTAGGGTATATCATATGTTTCTATCTTTGTTTTCTCTAACTGTAAGATTTGTCATCTTATCTGAGCTTCATTCTTTGGCACGATTGGACAAATTGGAAGATTTGCAAAGGAAAAAAGGGGAAGAAAATGAAAGACGATATTGTTATTAGCTTTTACTGCTTGTCTTTTGAAATGCTGTTTGAAAGTTGCATTGCAGGGTTAGTGTTCTTATTTGTCCTCAGTGCTAAATATTGAGTAACTTGTTCACCTGCATGTGTTATGGGGGCAATCCAATGGATAAAGCATGAAATGCTTTGTTGATTGCAGAATGTCTTACACTTACTTTTTATTAGAGGAAAAGGAAGTTCTTTTTCATCATTGTTTACCATTAAAAGAATTTGTTTGTTGATTCAATGTTTCAAATTATTGTTACCATTATAATGCTACAACATAGGCAGTCTTCCACCCATAGCAACAATGTGAATATGTGGCATGTCTTTGGTTGAGTAAGCAGGCAAAATACCATGACAAACAGTTGAGGGTTAGAAGAGAAATAGAGCAATAAGGGAAGTCCTTGGTGCTATTGTCAATTTTAAGTGTTATTTCATGTGCAATAAAGGGGTTCCTAAAGCATGACGGTCATGGCATGCNAAGAGAAATAGAGCAATAAGGGAAGTCCTTGGTGCTATTGTCAATTTTAAGTGTTATGTCATGTGCAATAAAGGGGTTCCTAAAGCATGACGGTCATGGCATGACCAAATCCAAAACGTAAATGGGACACTCATATGGAGATATTATGTAGTTCTCCATCGCCAATTGTTGGTAGGAAAATAGTGGTCTATGAAGTAAGAAGTTTATTGATCTTGATAGAGATCAACCATACATCCTTATTGCTTAGAGGCTTGCCCAACTGAAACAGAAATATACTGTTGCGTAGACATTTAAATCTTGTTTAATCTCTGATTATGGTAAAGGGAAAATAGAAAGATATGTTTGAACACACTTTATGATATCAATGTCTACTTGCTAACATTGAGGGTCACCATCGTTGGATTTGCAGTTTTATAAGTGAAAGCATAAATTGTGGCATTTTATCCGTGTTAGGCAAGATGTAAGACCCAAGGCACTAAGGCATTAAATCGTTAGAACATTGAATTCAAATTTCAAAATAAAAGATCATGACAGAAGAGTAATTAATAGCAAATAAATTGCGATATGTTTACTATCTGTAAACCTCACAGGAGCATATAGCAAGGTTATATGAACAAAGGTTGGAATGCTCTATTAATGTTATCGTATGAAGGTTGCACATGGACATAGTAATATAGTGGCTCACGGTTGACTATATAAGATACTAAATACAATGTTTGCATAGTACAAGTTGATACCTAAAAATTATAGTAGGATGATACAAGCTTTAATTTTTCTCTCCCAATCAATTACAGTAGAATGTTACGTTTCTATTTATAAGTGATTCGTAAACATTTATAAGCACTAAAAGGGCCAAAATTTGGTATACATAGTTTCTACAAACAAAAAAGGCTAAATATGACACTTTACAAAAAATGCGAGGCTAATTGCAACCATTTACATTTGACCGAACAAATCTTTATATTTTGAAAGTGTTGAATCATAACTTTGTTACCAATACTACCGAACATGTCTTTTTCTATGTATATAATCAAGCTATCATTCATTCGTTGATATCCACTTCTGTTACACAACCAAGGATCAAAATTTCGTTTCGAAGTATCGTTTCAATTAGTTCAAAAATGGAAACGTTTCGCAAACGCAGAAAAAATATGGAAACGCATAGAAACACAAATACAATCCATTAATTTATAAAGATAAGCTAAATAATTGATTAATTCAATATATTTCTTGGGTTATCATCCATTTATACAAGAATAAATTTAAATTTGAGGGAAAATAAGCTTGACATGAGGCGAAAATCACTTAAATTAGTTTCAAACACTTAATTTTTATGAAATAAACACATTTTTACATAATATTAAGATCTTATAATATACATGAAATGCTAATGAGTACATACTTACATGGCTACATCCATCCCCCAGTGGAGTGTCGAGCAGNGTCTTATAATACACATGAAATGCTAATGAGTACATACTTACATGGTTACATCCATTCCCCTGTGGAGTGTCGAGCAGGCTCATACATCGGTGTAGGCTCTGGGTAGCTACTTAGAGAAACTCCATATGTGACATAAATATGATGACAATAGCTACTTTAACTCATATTATTATGGTAATATTATCCAATTAATAATACTATTTTATTATAATACTAATAATGAAGGGTATCAAATTAAATTAATAGTACTTATGTATACTTAAAAATTAAATGTAATTACAGTGGGTATTAAATGTAATTATATTAGGGTATTAAATGTAATTGTTAATACTTATAAAAAAAAAAAAAAGCAAAAGATTTGCATAGCAGTGGGGTATTAAATATAATTACAGTAGGTATTAAATATAATTACAATGGGGATTAAATATAATTGCAGTAGGGTATTAAGTGTAATTATTTATTCTTATAACAAAAAAATTATAAAAGGTATTAATGTAATTATAGTGGGGTATTAAATATAATTATAGTGGGTATTAAATGTAATTACAGTGGGTATTAAATGTAATTATAGTGGGGTATTAAATATAATTATTCATAGTGAACTGAATATATCACTGTTTCGTCGAAACGGTATTGTTTCGGTCCGAAATAGTACNATTATAGTGGGGTATTAAATATAATTATTCATAGTGAACCGAATATATCACTGTTTCGTCGAAACGGTATTGTTTCGGTCCGAAATAGTATCGTTTCGACCGAAACACTAGAATTTTGTGATTCAACTATTATTTCGTTTTGGAGTGTTGGAATTCCGAAACGTTTCGGACGTGTCGACACGACATTTTGATTCTTGTACACAACCATTTCTTCACAACTTTTATTACTGAAAATAGCCCTCCTCTCTATAGTGGCAGCTGCAATGATCAATGCCAAGGTATGGGTTTATACTAATTGATAAGACACAAAAGTGATTGGGTGAACCCAGTAAATATTTGAGAAGTTTAGAAAATAGTTATACATGATTTAAGATTGAAATATGAGGGTGGACCTAGGACTCCCTGGTCCTTGTTTCAGGGTGGTGTAGGCCTCATTAGCAGGTGTAGAAATATGGATAAAGCATACCTTTTACCGTGTTGCATGACATGTAAGCCTCATGGGACTTTTGCCTACGTTAAGGACTCAGAATGGTCTTTGGCTGCCTCGCCTTAAGTCAAGTATTGGTTTTGGATGCTTGTGCTACCATGAAGAAGCCATGTTTGCAATGTGAAAGTTTCAACAATGATCGCTATTTTTTTGAGTTGATTTAATAGGGTGCTTCTTCCTCGTCCTACTCCTCCTATTCTTTTTTCCTCCCTTCCCTCCCGCAGGAATCCTTGCTATCATTGATTATCACCTAAGAATCTCCAGAGGTATTCCAATGGTTTGTGTGAGCAGGACTTCCTAGTGTTTGACTCTGTGGTTTCTTGTTTTAAATTGTAGCACATCGGTATTCATCCAGTTAGGTGAGTTTAACTGCTATATATTCTTCTACCGTGGTGGTCTGCCCCTGTTCTAGCTCTTGTATATGTTTGTTTGGGTCTAGTTTACCTTTTAATTCTTTCCTTTTACACAGAAGATGTGCTACAAACTGATCTGAAACCCATAAGTAACTACAATAATTATGTCAGTCTCTGATGCGAGAAGATCACCATTAAAGGATGCTTAATTAGGAATGCCTTTCTAGATATCCCTTGCAAACTTTTTTTCTTCCTTAATTAGAGTCAGCGCTACAATTTTTCAAATGTAGAAAAAGATGCTGATAATTTACCCTTTCCCATGCAGCTGAAGAGGGAATTGCTTATTTTAACAGTGGGTATTGGAACTGCATGCAGTGGATATTGTCTGGTAGTTATATCACTCCAGGTAACGTGACACAAGGTTAAACTTGATCGTTTACATTCCTGATGCAAATGATTCCATTCATTATGAAGTGAAATTTATTCAAAGAAAATTTATCTGCATATTTCTGATAGCTTCTATTTTGTCATTAATGCTTTAATTTATTGCTGAGAAGGCCAAGGAAAATAAAATACCTAAAAATGTCATGGAATGCTGCTACAACTAGTGGAGGTAGAATAAACGTAGACAATTATTGCATGCAAATCTAACAAAATGCCAATTCAAAGATGTAAAACACAATTTATAAAAAGCATACTCGGCTAAACTTAGATTAGTAGAGCCTTGTTCCAATTAATAAAAGTGGTCTATGTAAATGTGTATTGCCAGCTTTCTCTGGCTAATCAAATATGCTTTGGGATGAAATATCTAGTCATATGATNAAATCTAACAAAATGCCAATTCAAAGATGTAAAACACAATTTATAAAAAGCATACTCAGCTAAACTTAGATTAGTAGAGCCTTGTTCCAATTAATAAAAGTGGTCTATGTAAATGCGTATTGCCAGCTTTCTCTGGCTAATCAAATATGCTTTGGGATGAAATATCTAGTCATATGATTTAAGGGGTTACCCATGCCTAAAGGCACGGTGCAAAGTAAACCAACTGGTTAATTTGGAGAAGTGAGGAGTGAAGATTCCAGAGAGAGAGAGAGGGAAGAGTGAGGAGAGGAAGATAAAATTTAAAGTGAATAGTTTTGAGAGGGATGTTGGTGGGGATTGGATGAGTCTATTTGAGACTATTGGATGGGCTTATTGAAGCTTGCCCTATTTTATGAACCACCCATTGTGAGTAGTGAGCTTGAGAACTNTAAACCAACTGGTTAATTTGGAGAAGTGAGGAGTGAAGATTCCAGAGAGAGAGAGAGTGAAGAGTGAGGAGAGGAAGATAAAATTTAAAGTAAATAGTTTTGAGAGGGATGTTGGTGGGGATTGGATGAGTCTATTTGAGACCATTGGATAGGCTTATTGAAGTTTGTCCTATTTTATGAACCACCCATTGTGAGTAGTGAGCTTGAGAACGTAAAATTGCTAGCTTAATACTCGAAGTTTCTTTACCATTTTAACTCAGAATAGTTTTAGGCATTTTGCTTCCTATCCAATGGACTGAGGCATATTTGTATTGTTGAAAGAGTATTATTCGTCTAACTAACAAGATGAGATGTTCGAGAAGGAAAATCATTCTAGTTTTTATGTGGTAGCTGACTTTCCTTGCTTGTATATAGTGTAGGCTGCTGTCAGTTATGCGGCAGGAGTTATGTTCAGGTTAGCCTAGATTATCCTTACTTTCTCTTTTTTTTTTTTCTGTCAGTCTGGATGTTCTGCTTTTTGTCTATATTGCTTTTTAGTGAGACAATGTTAAAAGACTTGACTTGTCACAAATGCTAATTTAAACCTATTAGTAATGCTAAATGTCAAGAAGCCATTGGCCGCCTATGCAAGGCTAAAGGAGTAATATTGGATTTGTTGTGTGTTAATAATTGATATTTTTTGTCAGTAAAGAGTGATTGTGGCTGTTTATAAATTAGAATTTTCGGGAAGAATGGCCGGATAGGTGCAAGCAAATAAAAAAATTTGTGTTACTTGTATATTTATTGAGATAGTATCAAACTTCTTGAGGTTAACCATGTCTTAACATTTCTCCTTGATCATTGTTCATGCAGTTGCTTGTATCTTCAACTCTTATTCCAACATGCAGACAGTATTTCCAAAGAAAAAGTTCCGGGGGTTTTCACGAAAAAGAAATCGAAGAAGTATTACTATAATACACTCGTACTTCAATTTTTTGTGCTTAATGTTGTTCTGAAATAAATTTCGCCTTCCTTCTCTGCAAATTGATGTTCATTTCCTAATCAGAATTGGCATAAGAAGCCAGGATCTCGAGGATCTGGTCGAGAAATTGGTCAAGGGTAGTAGCATTGCTCTTTCATCATCGAGACTTGTGATCCCTGCTGTGATATATGGATTCTGGGAACTGTCTCAACATTTTGCCAATGATTTCTTTGATTTTCAGGTGATGCACGAATCAATTTTCCTTGTCTTGGAACTACATAGTTTGAGCTATAGATAGATACTGCTTAAGCATGAGAACTCCTTTTATTGGTTTTTTGTGTTTACATGTTATCATTTTGTGGTCTGCACAGCTATTACCAGCAATGGTGGGGCTATTTGCCTATAAAGCTGCTGCTCTGGTTCAAGTTTACAGGGACAATAAAGATCTGGAACTCATTTTTCCGGATGATGGAGAAGGATCAAGCGACTGAATCTCACTTTTGAAATCTTTTACATGAGATGCCTGCAATTCCTTTTTTTCTTTTAAGTGCCTGATTGTTTATTACGAAATATAGGAAAGGCACAAGTAGCCCTCCCCAAACCTCAAAATGGTTGGCGAAAGCCTCGTGTATTGGGTCGTTTTTTTTTTGTCAAAAAAAAAAAATAAAAGAAAGAAGGAGTGATGATGGTTTTGCTAGCTTTGCTCTGATTTACAAAAGAGGAATAAAAGTAGATTTCTATTCTTGTTGAAAAGCTATTGACATGTTTGCTTATTACTCTCCTTCAAAAAGAGAACTGATGGCTAATCAATTAATCTATTGCAAAATACACTTTGTATTCTTAAACTATATTTTGATCTTATTTCACCTCTATTATTGAGGTTTTCATATACTTGAAATAGTTTTACATTGTCCAAAAACCTGAATTGGTATAAAATTTGAAAGATTTGTTTACTAAAACACTCTTATCGACTACATTCCAAAAATTAATGAACTAAATCAGAATGCGACGTCTTAAAGATTTATCAAATTGAATAAAGAATGCTTTCAATAGGGGGAGGGATGTATTCTTTTTCCTTTTGCTAAAGTTTTTTTTTCTTTGGGTTTTACTTATTAAGTTTTTAACAGGACAANAATGCTTTCAATAGGGGGAGGGATGTATTCTTTTTCCTTTTGCTAAAGTTTTTTTTTTCATTAGGTTTTACTTATTAAGTTTTTAACAGGACATTTTTAGGGTTTCAACTATTTTATTAAAATCGGATTTTCGACCTTGGTGTTATTTAAACAGTCATAGGGAGTGTTATAAATATTATTATGATTTGGATGATTACTATATATGACTATTATACATAAATAATAACAATAGTATCTAATAGTATTTGGACATAATCTTAAAATGCATGAATAATTACTATATTTACTAGGTAGTGAATCCCTCATTTTTCTATCGGCAGTGTTAAAATGTACATATAAAAAATTCTCTAGTTGTAGAATTAATACACACCGACAGAAATATATATTTTTTATTTTCTCTCTATCTCTCCGTATTATTTTAATCTCTCAATTTATCTATTTTAATTAATTATTTCCACCTAAATTAATTTACTTGTTTTATAAAAAGAAGATAGATATTGCCAGATTTTAGTGGTGTGTGGATGTGTGCCCTCTGATACTAGCGGGAAGCAACTGAACAGAAGAAGGCCAGAATCTAAAACGGTCCAAAAAACTAACTTTTGAATCAACCCATCAGCAAATGGCTCTCTCTCTCTCTCTTCTTCCTCGTCATCTTCTTCTTCTTCTTCTTCTTCTTCTTCTTCTTCTCTGCTTCATAATTCCCTTAAACCTTCCATAAATCTCTTCGTTTCCCGTTCTTTGCCCATTATCACTACCTCAAAATGGCCCAAAATTAGTATTTTAAACATCCATTACATACCCAACAGCAGAGCTTTGCAAGTACCAGCGTCTTGGAAATGGAGAACTAGGTTATCTTTCTTTCCTTCTTTGTTCACTAAAAGCAAAGACAGTGACACCCTCAAGCAGGAGCTTCGTGACGCTATAGCTCCTCTTGTTCGCGGGGCTGAGGCCAATCCCGAAGACCAAGAGCGGATCGATCAGGTTCGAAATCTTGCTTTAGGGTTTAATTTTTCTGTTAGTTGGATTAGTTCTTTTTGTTGATTTTATCAATTATCTACTGAATGTTGAGTAAATTTGTATTCGATCGGGTTTATACATGCGAATAATAGTACCTAGAAACAAACCCAGACTTGAATTTGGGAGTTAAAATAGCCTTGCTTGTTATGAAAAAGCAGAAAAACTATCAGTCCATTATCTAAATAGTATGAGGTAATTGAATTGTGATATGGAAGTGAATTGTGTTTGTGATGACTAAATTGGGAATTGGGGATGAACTTCTGTTGAGATTCCGTTTGTTTAGCGAAAAACCTTACACTTATCACGTTTGCCTGTCTACTTTCCAGGTACAGAGATACTTCCTAGATTAGTATTTTTGTTCCAGAAGGTTAATTTGCTGGAATTTCCTTTTAATCACGTGGATGCTTTGAAAGGTCTTATGCCATTGTATGCATGAAAACTGTAACACCCATGTGTCTTTCTTACCCTCCGTTCTTGTCCTATGCAACTGTGAAGATCTTGTGTAACAAGTGGATTTTCTCCTTAATGCATTTCGGCGATTAAATTTATTTGTATTCCAAACTTGTAGCTCAGTCCCGGTGTGTATGACTGTACATCTAATCTATCAAAGCCCCAGTTCTAAATTTGCTAAATACCATTGGATGTTGTCAGTTTCTATGTTTGTCCTTTTAGTGAAGTTTGCAAACTGCATTTCTCTCTCTTCATTGATGATTGCCAAGACATTTGCATAGACCACTACCTACTAACCAAATTGAGCAAGTAACATTACTTGATCAAATTGGAGAAATGGAACTATCTCAAGTTTCTACACCAATCGAANCTACCTACTAACCAAATTGAGCAAGTAACATTACTTGATCAAATTGGAGAAATGGAAGTATCTCAAGTTTCTACACCAATCTACATATCTTAGTTGATATGTCTGATATCTTTCCTAAAGCTGCTGGATCTCCTATTGTTTTTCAGATTGCACGTAAACTTGAAGCAGTAAATAAGGTAAAGGAGCCACTCAAGTCTAATTTGCTGAATGGGAAATGGGAGCTGCTATATACAACTTCCGAGTCAATTCTGCAGACCCAGGTATGATAATAGCCACGTTCTCCTTTGGGATTGAAACCTATTATATTCAAAAGAAGCACAAGGCTCTGGGCATCTTATTTTGTATACATTGTTGTCTCATTTTGGTATTGCTTAGGGTTATGCAAGTATTGTTGATGATTGAAAAAACTGGGGTGAGGCCAGAACCAGACAACTGTCTATAAGTATCTGTCAGACGTATCTGGGATATTGGAACTCTAGTTCTCCGAGGAATGCAAAAGTGGGGAATTTTGACTGCACTATGTCCCTCTTTCCCTCTCTTTATGGTCTGCTAAATTAAACAAGTTAATCTTGATGTGAGATAACCATCTTACAATTGTTCTCTGGACCTTTTAAAAGCTCTTTCACAGTACCAAGTGACAGCATCTAGAGCGTCATACCAGGATAGAACAAATGAAGGGCTTGCCTTTTACAATTGTATAGATATGGGAAATAATTTCTTACTTGCTCGTAGTTTATGTATCTTCGGATGTAAAATTCTAGAACTGCTGTTTATGCATTCTCTTTCAAATTTTCTGTGTTCATTATTCATTCCTATATTAACCATGGACTTTTTTTTTTTTCACAATTGTGACAGAGACCAAAATTCTTGAGACCAAATGGAAAAATCTATCAGGCAATAAATATAGATACTTTGAGGGCTCAAAATATGGAAACTTGGCCATTCTTCAATCAGGTGCATCTTCTGATTCTTTTCTTTTTAAAGGAAGCATTGGTTATTTACTTTAGAACATGTTTCAGATCTCCCTGTTTGTAAACTTATTGTAATCTGAACTGAATCAACTGACTCTTACGTATGATTTGGTACGTCAGGATCTCAGCTTATTCAAGTCTGACCTTTTAAGCAAAATATCAGCCTTTTTTGTTCATGTGACGACTGTATAATGATGGCATCTAAATTGTTTGGCGTTTAGGGAATATATCCCATTATATGGTTATGGTTAAGTTCTTTTACAATGTATGACTCCTATGGCTTGAGAGGAGAGCAGCTTTTAAATAGTATGTGTTGCCACTTACCAGCATTCGTTTACACCATTTTGTTTGAGAAATCATATCTAAATCTAAAGTTGTTACAATGGTGGAATGGCCTGCAACTGCCCTATCACCTCCCGAAAGATCAGGTATTGATGGGCCTTACAGAATTGAAATTCTGATAACAAGGAACTTGTAAAAGGTCAATTTTTAGACAGATAGTCATTCCTACGGGCTAAAAATGGAAAAATGACTTGATAGTTGTAACAAGAAGTAAACTGTCTGTAACAATTGGGCTTCCAACTGCATCGCCTGTTGACGACAGATCTATTTGTTGACATCCAGAAAGCTGTAATGCTCTTAAGACTTAACTGTGGTTCCAGGCTATTCCAAAGAAGCAAGCCCATTTCTGGTTTTCCAATGAAATTAGTAGACCAGTACCACCTGAAGAGAGTTTTTGAAGCTTTTTTGTTCTGGAATACACCCTATTTTGATTTAACGGAAAGGGGAAATTGGTCAGGTTAAAAGCTTCAAACTGGAAGCAACTTAGCAAGTTTTTAGTTTGGAGTCAAGTTTCTAGTTTGGGCTGATAACATCGACGTACAAGTATTTCATCATGATGCTAATCTCACTCGAATATTTTGCAAAATTGTAGTCTATGTTCTATATTAAACTTTGGTGCCAATATTTCCTCATTCACTCACAAACTAACTGAACTCAACTGTAATATTTTCAAGTTTTTCTGTCAAGGCCAATCTATCATATATCTTTCAGGCTACAGCTAATCTGATTCCTCTCAATGCAAGAAGGGTGGCTGTTAAATTTGATGCTTTCAGAATTGCTGGTGTGGTAGGTGATTTTGCTTTTGGTAAAAAAATTTTGGGCAGGTCTTTCAGAAAAGATTATAAATTTTTTCTTATTGTCATAAGACTCGTAACTTATGTGCTGAATTAAGCAAATATCTCCAGTTCCTCATAATTTGCAAGATGAGACAACAGTTTTTTATAACATTTATTTTTTGGACCCATATTACATATTTTTTTGGCAGGTAGATCATCAACATCCATTTTCTGCAATTTTATAACATTTAAATTTGACTAAGATGCACGTATCTGGAACTTAATGCAGGAAAACGTGGTGGGAGATTGATAGTAGCATGGCAATAAATGTGGTCCAAAGTATAATGACTCCATGATTAAATGGAAAATATTTAGATCTCTATCAGAGAGCTTTCATACTAAGGTGACAGCCTTGGAAACCGAAGTCAATTTGGAGATGGTGTCGATAGAAGACCTAGTTGGGTCTATTTTGACGTTTGAGAAGAATCTCCAACTGCCCGAGAAACCTAGGGGCATCATATTAAGCTTAATACGAGAAAATGGAGATGAATCCAAGTCACCTTGCTTGGGAAAAGAGGACCTACCGTACTTTGCGAGAAAGTTTAAGAGATATATCAAGGCTAGAGGAGTTGAGTCCTNAATACGAGAAAATGGAGATGAATCCAAGTCACCTTGCTTGGGAAAAGAGGACCTACCCTACTTTGCGAGAAAGTTTAAGAGATATATCAAGGCTAGAGGAGTTGAGTCCTTAGGGTCGAAAGGCAAGACGAGTAGAGCTCTCTTCTTGATATATGTCAAGTTATTCACTCAACTACTATTCCTGTTAGCATTGATCTCAACAAGAGCTCAGTCACTTCCACTGAGATTCAGGTTCAGTGCATGTAGTTGCATTAAATTTTGAAGCACCTAAGCATGTCAACCCATTAAACAAATACTGTATTTATCGGAACCTTGCTCTCGTTTGTTCTCCACTAAACACTTTGCAAATGCAACTTAGTTTCCTAGAGAATAGTTGAGATTGGGCTGTGATGGAAGGTTTCTCAAGGCAGTGGTGTGGATCACATATGCGCTAGCAGTTGCACCACAACTCTCAATCTTACTAGTGAGATGTGGGATTCTTTTTCAAAGACATTATCTTCGTCTCTATGATCCCATACACATCACCCAATATCATTGATTCTTACTCTTGCAGCATTTAAGGCAGGCTTCTCCATAAATCTGGTCTATAGGCGCCGGGCCAAGATCTGCCTTATTGGCTTACCAAACCCACTGCCTTTTAGTACTTTATTCAGTCTTTGATGGAAGTAAATGACCATTCTAAAATAAAAAACATATGCAAACATTAACTTTTATTAGGATTATAAGGTAAAACTGGTTGAGAGTTCAGCAGGAATCTTGGGTCTTTTTTCTTTGTTAAATTAAGTTAGATTTGAGTGTTAAAGTAAATCTTAAGAGTAATTTGAGGAAACAATCAAGGGATTGGAAACCTTAGTTTTGGCCCCAGTACACAATTACCTATGACAAGAACTCTAACTTGGTGTGTACTGTGCTACAGGCAATTGAGAGGGTGAGTGCCCCCCCCCCTCCCCCTTCCAAAAAAAAAAAACTGGGATCCCCATAGAAGTACGGACCTTTAGTCTTTCTAAAGGAACAGTTTAGCCTTAAAAGGTTTGTAAAATTTCAGTTGCTTTCCTAGGTTCGAACCCTAGGTCCACCACTGGCCATGATTAGGTAGTGGACCAAAATTTGAAGTGTTGCAAACTGCTAGAATATATATTTCTTTGTGGAGAATTGGTAATAAGACTAGTGTACCCAACCCCAGAAAAATTGGGATAAGTTTTGATGGACATGATAATGACATGGATGATGAGGATATTGCTTCACTATCAAAAAAATATTATGAAGCTATTGTCCTAATTTTTGTCTGATTATTTGTAGTCCACAAGCTGTCCTAACGCAGTAGAAAATGGCATCTGCCGAAAACAATGGGTTTTGATGAATTTGGTGAAAAGTAGAAAGGGAGTATTTGCGTGTGTCCCTTCCGACGCATTTCTGATTTCTACTAGATCAGCAACAAACTGCAAGATTTACTCTTTACATTGTGTCATAACTCACAACTCTTTATTGTATTGTTACTGTTGTTACTGGTAGTAGTAGTAGCCTAATATGGATTCACTGTCTTTTAGGACTGGTTGATGGCAATTAACATTCACAAAAAATACTCCCCTGGAACTTTTTGCCGCTGACATTTTTGTCCAAAATATGCGTTAATTTGTTTGACCAATGCTTTTTAGTTGCACTCAGATACCTATAAAGTCACGTGGAAGTGGTCGTGGTCAACTGGAAATAACATACTTGGATGGAGACTTAAGGTGAGAAATGTAAAAACCTATGGTTTTTGCTCTTGTAATGTATGAAGAAAAATTGCATTATGAACATAACCCTGGAACAGTGATCCCACTGATAGGCTTCTTTAGGCATACTTGCAGCAATGTGTTCAACAACTTGCATAATTTATCCTACATGGTAAAGATTTGCGTGGATACCAGTAGCAATGATAAAAAAACCCTCCTAGATTATACCACCAATAGCAATTGTGTAGTGATGGGCTTGTTCTTTGTTTCTCATTGAGTTTGAAAGACTGCTTCAAGTGTATCTCTTCTTCTTGTTTTTCACTGGCCAATCTTTCGTCTCTCTCCTCGAGATTATTGCAAATTTTGCATTGCACCAGATCTTGCTGCCCTATTGACTGATTTTACTTGGTTGTGGAAGTACAGATGTTACATTTTCCAAACTAAGCTTCACAATTGGGGACAGGAAAATTTTGGAAGAAGCTGAAGTAATTGCGTGGAACTTAGATCCTTTATGATAGGGCTGCATTTTTCCCAGACACTTCACATATAGTTGATAATATGCTATATAAAGCTTTTTGAACCGAGTTTTTTCTTTTCTAATCATTTTTACGATTGCTTCTTGCATAACTAGATTCATGCATGGCTATTCCCTGTAAACACATATTGAACTCCATGTATGTGATTTCTGAAATTCCTCACTGGGTATTGGTGATGTTCACACTCCTGCTGTCAGCTACCATTTACGTTCTTCATTCAATGCCTCGAGATTAATTTGTTCGTTCTAAACACATTTTCTGTCATATCATTTTTTGTAGGTTTGAAATTTTTGCTGATTTGAATTTCCCTGTTTGCAGGATTTCAAGGGGTAATCAAGGCAACTTGTTCATTTTGAGAATGGTGGATCCAGAGTATAGAGTCCCTCTATAATGTCTTTGCTTCCAGTGTAATTTTAAGGCACCAAAATTTCTGAAGGGAGGTTTCAACTTTAGGGTGGGGCTTCTGAGTTTTGATTAAATATGTGTTTTTTCCTCTTCTAAGCTCACACCAGCATCAATATGCAATGTAAAAATTGCATGTATGAGTTTTAAGTTTTAAAACCACACCATACAAATAATTTTTTGCTATTCATAGAAGACCTACACTCTTTTCTCTCATAAACCACTCTCTCGTGCAAAATCAACAACAATTAGTTATCACCGATTCACTACGGACTTAGTGTGATTAGCTTTGTGTGGCCTCCAAAAGAATAATCCCTCCTTACGATTGTAGCACTTCCTTCCTAACTAAGGTTTGGTAACCAGTTGTTTATGATTTTTTTATGTTTTTGTTTTTTTAGGAATTTTGTTGTAAAAATAATGCCAAAAAATGAAAACACAAAAAAGGCGTTTCATAAACACCTAAAAAAAACACGCGGGCTTCATCTTGGGATTAATGAAATCCCGACTTCAATCGTCCTTAGCAATAAAAAAATGAGTTTTCTTGCTTGACTATACCCCCTTTTTCAATTTCTCTTTTTCCCATCTCTTCTACCCTCTTTGTGTCTTTCTCTTTCTCGCCTCTGTCTCTCGTTGGCCTCTCTCTCGCTTCTATCTGATTTTTTTTTTTTTTGTGGTTGGGTGGTGAGTTTTTTGGAAGTGTTGGTGGTGGTTTTTTGGTGGTTGGTGGTAGGTTTTCGGTGGGGGATTTTTGGTGGTTGGCTGGTGGGTTTTTGGGAGTTTTGGTGGTGGGTTTTCAAGATATTGGGTGATGGTTTTTCGATGGTTGGTTAGTTTATCTCCAATTTTTTGAGGAGCAACGTATTTGAGATTAAAAAATTAACCAAAATTATGAAAACACTATATAATACAAAACATTCTTTTTATTTTAATTTCATAATTTTTTACATATAAATAATTACTAAACATGTTTTATGTTTTTAGTTTTTACCACAAAAAAAAAATATTTCTATTTTTCACTTTTTAAAAAATAAAAAAAAATGTTACTAAATGCACCCTAAAAATGTCCCGTTTTGTTTAAAGGTGACTCCGAGGAATCCAAACTCTCAGCAACTGTAAATCAATTTAATGTGTTGCACCCCTTGGGCAGCTTTTATAGTTAAAAAAAAGGTGGAATATCACTTTTACCCCTAAAAGTTTAAGAATCCCCACTTTATATCCTCAAAGATTAAAATTTTCATATTGTACCCTTAATTTATATTTATACTACTAATAAAAGTACCTTAACATGAAAAAATTTTGATTCACTATTTTGTTCATATTAAAATTTATAAAGGCTAACATGTCCTTTTGTATTTAAATATGTAAATTATCATTATTTAAATAACAAATTAATTTTTAACATATCATGCAAATCTTTCTATCTTTACAAAACTTTGGAATGATCATGTTATGCTTAACATGATATATAAAAATAACATTATTCTTTTTTCCCAAAACTCCAATATTAATACACATTGACAACTCCATTGATACAATATCATTTTCAATCCACAAAAACGAATATATTTATATTATCTCTTCATTCACAATAAAAATAATTTTGGAAGAATTTATTGATGCACAAAGTAAAAATACGAAAAACAAAAAGAAAAGAAATCGAGAAAATAAAAATCTATAAACATTATTACTTGGTAGTTCTCAAATAAAAGAATCACAAAAAATGAGTTCATTTGATGTTTATAGTTATGAAGAGAATAAAAATAATTTAAGTATGATAAATATGAGAAAATATTTAATGTAGCTACATAATTAGATTTTTTAATGTATTATATCAAATGTTCGAACAAAAAATTTCACATGTGACACATGTCATACTCGTGCATTGCTAGTATTAAGAAAAAGAGTGTGAGCGAAAGAAGGGGCAGCTTTTAGTCGATCATCCAATTTGTTCCAACAAACAGGCATGATTTTGTACTTAAAGCAATCCATCGGAAAACAATCCTTTCGAGGGTTTCTTAAAGATCGATTAACTCTACATAGATTGACTAAACATAAAAAATCTTCTTGACTGAAAGGGGTGTTGGGGTTGGGGTTGGGACTCGGAGTTATGAGAACTATTTATCACCTACCTTTATACCAGTTCTCTAGCGTATTAAAAGTGTTATGTTTCGTTTGGTATGATGAAAAAATAGAATAAATAAAAGTTAGAGGGATAGATAAAACACAATGTTTGGTAAGGAACGAAAATAGAAATGATGAAAAAGTAGATGAATTAACTTTCCTTTATTTCATTAAAATCAATCCCTCCAAAATTAGGAGGAAAAGTGGAAATAAGATTAATTATGTGTGTTAAAATGTAGGGTTAATCTTAATTTGCACCCTGAAAAATATCATTTGAATTTCAATTTGTACCCTCAAAGTTTAAAAATATCAATTTACACTCTAAAATACATAAATTCGTATCCATTTGCACATGAGATTAATTCCTATCTATTTTGTCGTTAAAAAAGTTTGGACTAATTATAAATTATACCCTTAAAGTTTAAATATTTCATATTTATGATCTAAAAAAATTTTCTTTCATTAATGTTCATTAATTAACTCTCAATTGTATCATATCATAATATTTTCATGTTAATAAAATTTTTTAAAAAAATTTTAAAAAAATTATAAAATACCTATTTTTTTTTACAATACTTGTTAAATAACTATTTTCTGTCTACAGTTAGATACGAATCTTTTGACTGTTCGATCAAATTAAAGTTAGATATAAATAATACAATTATAGACAGAAAATAACTATTTAATGAGTATTATAGACAAAAAATAAATATTTTTATAATTTTAAAAAAATATTAAATGGTATTATATAAATTGTCGTAAATGTGAAATATACGACGAAATGCAATTGATTCGTCACGAAAATATTTTGTGTTAAACATATTTTTTTATCGACTGGAACACAACACAAAAATGATACGACACAATTAAGAGGTATTTAACAAGTATTAATGGATGTAATTCTTTTTTAATGATAAATGTGAAATATTTAAACTTTGAAGGTGCAATTTATAATTATTCTAAACATTTTTAGCGGCAAAATGGATGGCAGATTGACAGTTAACCCCCGGTGCACATTGATGCAAATTTACATATTACAATGTGTAAATTGATATTTTTAAACTTCGAGTATACAAATTGAGATTTGAGTGATCTTTCAAGATTCAAGTTGACATTAGTTTTAAAATCTATGTTATTTGTCCATATATATCAAAAAATATATACATGTATCATATTTATCGATTACATATTATGCATACATTAATTTCATATATAAATATAATAGTAAAATATATATTTATTATTTTTTCAATAAAAAAATAAAAATTTTAGAATATTTTTTTATCTTATCAAACACAAAAAAATCAATCTTTTTTTTATTTTTCATCATTCTTACAAAATACAAAGAAAGAAAGTAAAGGTTTCTCTCTTAAAAGATAGAAAGTGTATTACTCTCACTTTTCATCCTTCAATTTTTTCATCTATACTACAAACACAGACTATTATAATATGATTTTTCTGTTACCCATTTTGTCAAAATTCACCTTATTGATGTTGACAAAAAAAAATAACGAAAACTAATAGAAGTGTCAAAAACTCAACAAAACACAAACTACCATCTTGTCTCTTAAGGGTTTCACTTTTATCTATTAACAGGAATGCGACACCAAACTAAAAAATGATACAAATACTTGACACAAATAATAAATAAGTTAAATTAAAGATTAGACACAAATAACACTATAATTGTAAACAAAAAAATAGATATTTTATAATTTTTTAAATAATATTATATGAACTATTAATTATTACAAAATTAAATAATTTTTTATTAACATAAACACACACATACACCGAAAAAAAAACATGAAACTAACGAGGCCTTTTCTCTTTCTCTCCGCTTTCTTCCCCGGGAAACCTCAAATCTTTCGCATACATACAAATACTAGGAAAAACATAAACAATACGTGAGTACAGTACAGGTTGNCTTTCTTCCCCGGGAAACCTCAAATCTTTCGCATACATACAAATACTAGGAAAAACATAAACAATACGTGAGTACAGTACAGGTTGAAAATACAAAGAAAATGTTTCCACAGTGGCAATTCAAAAAGTGCCCCAAAACAAGGCCAAGCCAACTACTCTCTTCCTCTCCCTCTCTCATGGCCTCTCTCTCCTCTTCATTCCTCTCCAATCCTCGTTCTCTCCGCTCCCCTAATCCAAACCCTAATCCCAATACCCACCTCCCAATTCGAACCCTCAATTTTCTCGCCAAAGCCTCGTCACAGGACCCGAAACTCACCACTGACCCACCACCGGAAAAGAAGTCGTTTGCGGTGGCCACCGGTGAGCTTTTTCTCGGAATAGCGTCGCGGATAATTAAGAAGCGCGGAGAAGAATCGGCGAATGGTTCGGTTACAATGTTTAAGGATGATTTGGAGAGGGAAAAGGAGAGGGAGAGAGAATTTTCGTGGTTTTGGAAGAGAAGGAAAGAGGGGATAGCGACGGTGTTGGAGGACCCGGTTCAGCCGGAGGTGGTTTGGGAGCAGAGTTTGAAGGATGTGGAGGCGGAGAGGGGTCGCAAGGTGGTGTCAAGCCCTGGGTTTAGTTTTTCTGCTGCTGGGCTTTTGTTTCCTTACCATCTCGGGGTTGCTCAGTTTCTTATCGAGAAGGGTTATATAAAGGTTTTGAGTTTATGAATTCTTCTTATTTCTTGCTTAAACTAAATTTTTGGGTGTTTACATTGGAATGTATGGGCTGATGGGTGTTCTGTATCTGGCTTATGCTTTGTTTTCGTCTATGTAATAGTTTATTAGCTAGTTTTATGTGAATGTGGAATTCAATTTTTTTGTGCAAATTGTAGTTAGAACTGGGTTTCTCTCCCCTTGAAGAGGTTTTATTTGTGGGCAATCGAATGACAAGTCTCGTGTGTCTCTTTTTAGTTGGGCGAGGGGTGGGGATTAGTTCTTGATCTTCAGTTTTTTGGTATTAGGAACGACTAAAACTCATTATGTCCTTCACAATTTTTTTTTTCGTTTTCTAGATGTATTCCAGTGAGTGGATGTGATCAAGGGTTTTATTGTTGTATGCTATGCTGTTTTGGAATCATTGCTCTTTCTCCATGAATGTTGTAATTGACTTTACCTGATATAGCTTGAGACAAGTATAATGAGGATCAAAACTGGGTATCCATGAAGCTTTGAGTTCAAAGTTTGTACTTTGTACTCAAGTTTCTATTGATGAAACACTTATGTGCTCTCCACTCTCTTTTGCTCCCGTACTTCTCAACAACAGTGCTTTGCATTGTTCTATCGCGGCATGGATTTCCGAGAACATCTTAATGGGCTTTTATTGCCCTCCGCATGCAATATACCATGCTTATCATAGTTCTTGTGACTGGTTAAATTTCCGCTTCCTCTCCCTCCCCACCCCGTCTCCTACAGGTGTATGTGTGTGTGTGTAATTCCTCTTTTACATGTCATTACATTGCTTATTTCACAACTAGGAACTGGAACACAATTCTTCTTTTGCATCTCATTATATTGTTCATTGTTCCCACTTGGAACCTAAATTTAATCTTTAACCACACTTTATTCTAGTCATAACTGGGCTTTATGTTCCTTACACAGGAGACCACACCATTGGCTGGTTCATCAGCTGGTGCTATTGTGTGTGCAGTGATTGCATCTGGAGCCAGTATGCAAGAGGCCTTACAGGCCACCAAAATCTTGGCTGAAAATTGTCGGCTTAAAGGGACTGCATTTCGCCTTGGGGTATGTGTCTAGATTGGTGGTGCTGCGATGATATAATTGATGAATTCAGGATAAAAATATGTGTTTCTGTTGAAAAGGGGCAATGTAAGGTAGAATGAGAATCAAAAGGGATTCGATGAGACTTCATAGTGAATAATTGAATTTAGGATTTAGTTTTACGACCATCATAAATGGTTTGGTTCGTGCGATAGCGGCGGAGGCAGGTTGTGGATAATCCTTGAATCTTCTTCTTTGCTTTCTCTTTTCTCTCGTTTTCTTCATTTTCCTCTTCCTATGGAACTCTCTCTTGGAACATTTCAAAAACTCGAGTCTTATTTCCTCTTCTTCTTTCGGTGGAGCTTCCTGGATTTACTAACTGTAATAATTTGATCAGTATTTCTATTTTTTTTAATCTGGGCTGCTTACAGATACCAGACATATTGTATTGGATTTCAATTTTAGCTACTGAACAGTGGACACAACATTGGAAAAAGCGTCTCTCTCTCTCTCTTCCAGTTTTCTTCGTCCCCGTTCTTCTGCCCTCTTTTTCTCTCTCTCCAGTTCTTTCTATCTTATCATTCTGGCCTACATTAATAGCTAAGAACAATGCACCAGATCACTGAAGCAGTCTCAAATAGAATAATATGAATCCTACCTACAAGATATGCCAGCCTTTGAAGGAAGGTGTTTGATTTGTACTGTCCTTTGAAAAGTACAATCACTCTGCAAGCTTTAGGCTTTTTGTGTCAGTTTCTTGGAATTAGAATGTTAGCCTTAGACAAAAGCATGGATTGCAGGATTGGTCATCAGGAGAGCTTCTATTTGTTACAAGAACTGGAGAACTGATGGGTTTCTTTTATTGGACAGGGAGATTGATACCCTTACCGTTCTAAGTTCTGCAGTTATAAGAAAATATTAGTAGATTGTAAGAATTGTGGTCCTGGTTTAACGCATGTCAAGCTAATCTGCTGAAGCCATGAAACAATGTTATGCTATAATAGATTATTGACAATATTATGCTTGTGTAGGCAAGTACAATTTTCTGGGTTCTTTGCGAACCCATTATGCAGTGGCCAGTTAAAGTCTTACAGTATGAAATTGGTGTTTGGTCAGCTTGGTTTCAGTTGTAAATGTGAACACAGAGACTTGATGTTGTTTCTTTTCCTCTCAAAAAAAAAACACCGGATGTTGTTTCTTGGTGGTCACCTAGTTCGATGTATTTCTAAGAAAATAAAAAGCATTATCAGGTAATGCACAAAGTCAGGTTTTGCTTGATTATTTGCTTTTTGAAGTTTTGATCAGGCATGATAGGACTGGAGACATTGTATTGATTGTCGAGAAAAAGCAATGAATATAGAATATCATTATTTCCTTTTAGATAGAGATTCAAGTATTTAATATTTCCATTGTTTCTATGTTCAGGCTGTTCTCAGAGATGTTCTTGACAAGTTTCTACCAGATGATGTTCATACGAGGTCCAATGGGAGGGTTCGTAGTGAGTATGATTTTTCTCCCTGCTGTTACGCCGTGTCTGTTCTATGAATTGCTTAGTTGTGAGATATCCCTACCAATATTGGTGATCAGAGCGCTAGAGCTCAATGAGCTTGAGGATATATCTAGGGGAGATAGTATAACAGCAAGAGTTTTTTTGACTTTTTTTTTTGTAACAAAAAAGGAAAAATTTACCTAATTTGATCATGTTCTGTTCCTCTGGTGCATGGCATGTTTGATGGCAAATTATGGTTGTGACTGCACATATAGGTAACAAAAGCTTTTTGGAATATGACTTCCTCGGTTTGTTGTTAACTTTCTCTCTTGAGCTAAATTTTAGATACTTCGATTTTTAAGATAAGATAAAACCTTTACTCTGCGTTTCATTCCAATGTTTGGTATGTAGTAATGAAAATTCATTCTATTACCATGAAATGTCAAATCCCACCAATGTAGAATTTCTCATTCCTGAATATTTGGCGGTATTTCCTATTCCCAACTATCTTCACTCGTTGCCACCATGACCACTATCACTACACCTCCACCCGAGGTCAGGTCCAAGTTTGGGGTTGGGTTTGGGGTCTGGTCTGGTCTTGGGTCTAGGGTTTGAGTCATTGGCCCGAGATTAGATCAAAGTCCGGAGTCAGGTCCGGTCCGCGTATAGGGATTATCCAAATATTTGGGTGGATTTTCAATTTTATTCCAACACTTGATCCTAGTTGTTATGAAACATTGAATGGTAATGTACATTTCATTTCATTCCCACCTTCGTTCCATTCTTATGTAAAAGCATTTTCACGTACCAAACATAGTGTTAGTGCTTAAGAAGGATGTCAAAACCATACTTTAAAGCTCAAGTGTTTGTCCTTTGCTTTGGGTCTTACCAAGAAGGGGCGTGTTCACCCTGATCAGGGATAAAATGTCAATAAGGGCATATGATCGGAGATAAAATAGATAATATAACTAGTTTCTCACATTATCATCGAAGGGAGGCTGTCAATTAAATTGCAGTAATATTTAGATGGAGTTTTGTATAATATCCAGATCTCAAGCTAGGTGTCTATCCTATGCCTTTTATTGTATGGTGGTTATGGTTTTTGAGTAATCCCAACACTTTCCTTTTGGTCAGACTCTGACTGATGATAATTAAGGATGCCTTGGGCCAATTTGCAATCTTGGTTAAGTGATGCAGTTTCCCCATTCTTAGCACCTTTTCATTTATATCCTCCTGCTTACTATAGATTTGTATTAGTGCATCTATTATGCATCATTTTTATCATACATTGTGATGATTAGAGCCTTGGGTCTATAATTGTTTGATAGTTACAAAGTTCTTGCTGACCCCCACTTTTGAATGCTTTCAAATTCGTTGTTATTAGTTTTTTTAACTTGCCGCACTTCATGATTCTGTTTGATGCGACTATATGCATGGTATAAATATGGAACTGTGATACTGATAGTTAATATTGTTTTTTTTTCGCAGTTGCTGTAACACAGATACTTTGGAGGCCTAGAGGCTTATTGGTTGACCAGTTTGATTCAAAAGAAGATCTCATCAATGCAGTCTTTACTTCTTCCTTCATTCCTGGGTTCAGATTTAATACTCAACTTATTTACTTGCTGCTTGATTTGTTTGTGCAATGAAGTTGAACTAATGTTTGATTCAATGCAGATATCTTGCACCAAGGCCAGCAACAATGTTTCGAAATCGACTTTGTATTGATGGGGGTTTGACATTGTTTATGCCTCCAACATCTGCTGCTCAAACGGTATTTGCTTGAAATGATTTGTTGTGTAGTGTGTAGTTTTACACTGCATTACTTCCTGTTTGAGTTGCTAGGTTGCCCTACAAGTAGTAGGTTTTCTTTTACACAATCCATGCATTGGCATAGTTTTGTAAGGTTAGAATTCAAGTCAAATTACATTCTTTTGGACGTGCATTTTTATCTGATTAGACAATAAATGGGCGGCGAGGAAATTTTTCAGTTGTTCCTGGTGTAATTGAAACTGTAGCAGGCTTTGTTAGACAATAAATTTCCTGGCTTCTCTCAACTTTTTCAGGCTCTAGTACTGTTATTATGCAAAACTCTCTTGCTGTAAATTTCAGTTTGATTTCTTTTTGCCTTCTAAAATGTCGGGGAGATCTCTTTGAAATTTTTGTGAAACTCGAGGCATAATCTGGAGGTTTCACTTGGAATATTAGGTTTTGATGGTCCCTATACTAACCCCTAGGTCACCTTTCTCATATCTTTTGACTTTTGAGGTTGTATTGCCTGCTTCTGTATCCCATATTATTGTGTATTCATGTTCATGTGTAAAGTTACAATTGGCGTGGTTTCTGTTGTCTTATTTTAGATTGGCTCGCATGGTAAAAAGTAATTTTTTTTTGCTTATCAAAATTCAGTTTTTTCAAGTCTGCATGATCTGAGGCAGTATATTACTATTTGATGTTGCTGCTTTGCAGGTTCGTGTCTGTGCTTTTCCAGCCAGTCTGTTGGGATTCCAGGAGATTGGGATAAGTCCCGACTTGAACCCAGAAAATAGGGCAAGTCCTCGAGAGGTAATCTTATAACCTGACAAGTGAATGGTATTTTTTCTCTGTGAATAAACCAATTAAGAGCTTTCTGTTTCAATGTTCCAGCTTTTTAATTGGGCACTTGAGCCAGCAGACGATTATATTCTTGATAAGCTCTTTAAGCTAGGATACTTAGATGCAGCCGCGTGGGCTCAGGAGAACCCCGTCGATGAATTAGTTCGAGACGAAAGCCCCTGCATGGAAAATGGAGTGGCACACTAGTTCATTGAAAAGGTTAATATGATCCAGTTCAGCATTGTAGATAGATGAAATGGTGTGGTGATTTCTCACCACCTATGTATTGGCCTCAAGCTCCAGCCATTGGCCACCCTTGCGGTCGGAGAGAACAACTGTAGGACAGCTTGTCTAAAAGCCATGCTGGTCAGACTTGCAGAAAATGATTTTGAAGAATAGTGAAGGAATACAATACATTCTTATACGTATTGTATAAGAATACATTCTTATACGTATTTTTTTTTGATCCAATACATTCTTATACGTTGTAACCTACGAAAATGTACTTAAATAAACAAATTATATTTATATCAAGTTTAGTTTTAGTTAAATTTCTGTCGTCCACTTCTTATTCTTTCACCACTAACACCTTTATATAGAGGTTGTATATCATTCATTTTTGTGCATAGGGTGAGAGCAGCAATGGCAAAGAAGAGGCTTGGGCTGGTCAAGATCTAATTGGGTGTAAATCAAGTCGAACTCATTTTCAACCCGCTTGAGTTCATTTTTAACCCACTTGAAAAATGGGATATAATAAATTGGATCAAAATGGATTGGGTTAAAACCATTAACTTGTGGTTTAAATGTAAGTAAACGCATTAATGTCAATAAAAGGAAGAAGGGGTTGGATGGCCTAAATTTCACTTTCTAATACACATTTTTATTACAAATTTAAAGTCCCGGAAATAATGGGGTTTACGGGAACCCTAGGTTTAGGGTCAAGCTAATGTGCCTCTTGTTGATCAATACGAGAAAGATTCGTTCTGAGTGCCGACTGCCCACTCCTTTTTGAACTTATGCCAAATTGATGGTTTCTGTGTCACTTGTCAAAATGCGACATTTTATATCGTTTTTTTAATTTGTTGAAAATATGTCATTGGTTTTTTGTTATTGTTTCATTAAGCTAACATCTTACAAAGGGGCTCAATTTATAGGCAACTTTTGCGTGAGTGTTCTCAGGTTTTGAAATAAAAACATGCCTTTTATTTAATTAAGGGTGGGTCGTCTCATGTTATTACAATGCCTATTTATTTTGACTCCAAAATAATTTTTTTTTATCGATCAGGTGATACACAGAGATCACTAACTCCATGTGTTGTAATGGTAGTTAATCCTTTGATCCTTGCACACTCTTATTCTAGGAAAAAATTCCCAGAAAAATGGAAGAGATTTAAGGCCAAATGGTCTAAAAACCAAAAAAAATAAAAGAAAGACTTGGACGCTAGAGGGATATGGTAAAGGCGGTTCTTTGCTTTTGCGAATCCCACATCGGCTACTAAACAGAAAGTCACGAGCGACAGAGTGTATAAAATAGGAGGCCCAACGTAAAGAAAATTCATACCTTTCTCGGCCTTTTGGCTAAGATCAAGTGTAGTATCTGTTCTTATCAGTTTAATATCTGATACGTGATCCAATGGGTCACATGATATTAAATTAAATTTTTTTTAGGGGGAGGGGTCCAATACTGTAGCTTGCTGCTGGGACTCCTCGAGCATCGCCTTGGCGTTACACTGCTGCCATGGCCTGGTGCACCCCACCAAATCAAGTTCAAGTTTAGTGGGTGCTGTATTAGTCACATAATTCTCATTAAGTGCTTTTTCATAGAAAGCTCATAAGGGGTTTCAGGCCCAACGTCAGAGAGTCTGGTAGTGGGTTTAAATATGGAGTTGTCTTATGGGACTTGGGCGGTGCTCATTACAATAAGAAAGAGAGTTAAATTAAAGCCAATGTGCAATAGAAATAATATTAAAATAAATATGTTATGTTATTAAAAAGTAATAATATTCAAGACGCATTAAAAAATAAAATTTCTTGCTAAAATGAAGAAAAAAGTGACAGGCTTAGCCTATGAATGATACAAATTATGATAATCTTGTATCTATAATTCCGCTGTTAAACAATTATTTGTGTTTCTTGCCTTCAAAATTGGACCATCTATAGTGTAATCATCTCAATTCTACTAAATTATTCAGTACTTCCTTTTTAATTTCACCTCAAAACCTACTAGCAATCTCAAGTACAAAATCAACCACCTCCACAGCAATACTCCATTGTTCCAACTTGGATTAGGGCAACAAAAGAAATCTCTTTCATCCTAACATCAAAATTATTTCACTTTTGAATTTTTTAGTAAAATAATGATTCAGATCTAAATATGAATTCAATAAAATAAAAATCTAAAAGCATAACAAAATTCATATATCACCTTACATCCAAGTGAACTAGATTTGTCTTACTAGTCAAAGTTAAAGCTTTGCCCCACCTTTAATTTGATTGCAACTGTTCAACAAGGCCATTGAATTTGACTTGGTGACACAAATTACAGGAGGGTAAAGAGTATATGGAGAAGCTGATTACAAAAAAAAAAAAAAAAACTGTACCCAAAATGGAAAATGATATAAATTTTTGGTCTTCAATGAAAAGATAAGTTACATATATGTTCTTACCATATATGAGGGCATTGACCTACTTGGAATCGAGTTAATTTTTGAGTTAGAGAGCCCTCCATAATGGGTGGCTACTTGTTTGGGGGTGGGTAGGGGTGCATGTCACCTTGGTGTTGCATTACAGCATGGTGCGACAACAACGCCATTCTTAGCTAAAAATTTCATGCAAATTGCAAGGCACAGGGCATAACTCAATGCTCTCATAGCTCTGAATACTCAAATATGATTATCAATAGTAAAATGCCAACATAAAAATTGATCATTAATGATAAGGCCAGGAGGGAATCTGTTTCCACAGTCAATTCACAGTTCAAAGTTACAATTTATTCATCTTTTCAGTGCAACATCAAACATACAGAATGAAGAAAATATATGCTTTTAATCCTTCCCATCATGACTTCTATAAAACTTGATACTTTACTAATATGTAATTAAAGAGTTGTGTATATGGCCGTGTGGGCTGGCTTCAAATAGCTATTGACATGCAAAGAAAATCTCTTAAAATGGTATACAAGTAAACGACAACTATATTTATGAACCTTCTATAATTACCATTGCAGATAGGAGTGTGCAAATGTGCCAAGAAAAGTTTGGAAGTCGATCCTCTCATCTCATCAGCCGGACAAATGGTGCTTTGAGGTCATTCATACATTCAAACGGGGACTCTGTAAGAGGGATCAACCATTTTCAAAATGAACAAGTTCCCTTTGTCACCTCTTGATGCTCTGCAAAGGAGCAATGGGGACAAAGAAAGACAAAAAGTGAATATCTGCTAACAAATGATACAGTTATGGTATAACTTTTAGCTTACAAGAAATTCTCTGATGCGATCTAAACATAATATCAAATATGATTTAGGATTACTCACAATTTGTTTAATGTACTAAGACTTTAATTTGCTCTTCAATTTTATCAAAACTGACACAAAGACTCATCAAGTAAGAAAAGTTTTCTAGTTTGTTTATTATGCTTGTCCCACAGTTGTTTGTGACAAAAAGGTTAAAGTTGTGTCTAGTTTAGGCATTAGGAAGGACCGGATTGAATAAACCTGTCAATCCCATACCCATCCATCTGGAGAAAATAATGCAAATCTAAAATCATGTCTCTTATCTTTTGTTTGGTTCAAGTATTAAAAAGTTGTAGGCCCACCCTTATCCCTTACAACACTTTATTTGAATGGAGTATTAAATGATAGTATAACTATTAAAATTACCAAGAACCCCAACTTAATCCAATCTATACCCATGTTTGGTATTTATATCAGGGTTTGCCAAGGATAAAAATGTATTTTGTACAAATACTCCCCAATCTCATTATTTCAACCCACAAAATAGGTGGGTTCTTTCATGGGTATAAATGCACTATTAATCCGAGCTTGGATTATTTATAGGTGAAAATACCGGGCCCAAAATATCTAACAAAACATGGGAATAAATGGGATAAGGAGGGCCCAAGCACTATTTTTTCCAATCCTCTTTCCTAATGCCTAAAGCAAACACAGGGAGTAAAAGAAGAAAAATATAAGGTTGGTTTCAATGACAAACGTAGAAGTACTCCGAAGCATTTTGCTCAACTAAACCTATGTTGAAAACAACCAAAAAAACACCTCTTCTAAGGACGTATAAGCCTACTTTCAACAGAAAATTAAACTATATTTTGTTGTTTAGAACAGTATTTGATTAAATTGAAAGCCAGATCCAGCAGTCAATAATAACTCAGATTTTCTTTGAAGAAAAATATGAATATAGAAAAAAACTTGGATTTGTAAATACTTTCATGTTTATATAACAGTAACTCTAGAGTCCAGCCAATTAACTCACCTCAATTCCTCGTCCAAATAAGTAATATCCAACTCACCTCGAGCCCTTCCAGGAGCTTTAACAGGAATCTATAAAAAAATAAAAGAGCCATTATGTTATGATGGATTAGATTCAATATTGTCATCTGCATATCCTTCGAATGATTTTTAATATGTATTTTGTACTATCACCACAAGGAGCTCTTGTTTTCTTTTCCTTTTCAAAACCATATGAATTTTTTAGGATCTAACAAAATACTACAAATGTATATGTATAACCCGCATAAAAATACTTAGAACACCAAAACCACTCACCAGACCAAAAATTTTGAAAACATCAAATTTTACAGCCACCTTTCTTGCATTCAGAGGTGTTAAATCTGCTGTCACCTACAGAAAATTGAAGTGAAAAGGACAGTAATGCATAAGAAAACATCAGGTTTGAAGACTTAAACATCCTATAAAACAAAAGGTGCTTGTGGATGGATAAACAAATGCCCATTACCTACTTAACAATTTTGGGGAGCTAGAAACTTATGATTAGCATTTTCACAGCCGGCCAATATCCCATCCTCAATCATTAATACTCCCCAAAATAATGGAGGATCTAAAAACATGTTGGAATAAAACAATGGGCCATATTGGCTCATAACAGGCTGGCAGTTTAAACCATTGATGGGTGATATGGCATTGCCCACAAGCACAGCATGCAATCAACTGAGAAAAAGCAATGAAAACCTCCAACACACCATTCTCTCTATCATGCTAAACAAACTCAAAATATAATTCTCAGTAAAAAGTTGATGGTTTAAAAATCTGCAAAATCAAAAAAAAAAAAAAAAAAGGGCACTCATATACAGCAGAAAAAAAGCTTTCATTTTTTATCTAGGTAAATAAAAGGGTTAATCTTATTTTGCACCCCGAAAGATTGTTCGAATCTCAATTTGCACCCTCAAAGATCAAAAATCTCAATTTACACCCTCAAAGATAGAAATTTGTATCAATGTGCACCCCCAAAGATCAAAAATCTCAATTTGCACCCTCAAAGATAGAAATTTATATCAATGTGCACCCCAAAGATAAAAAATCTCAATTTGCACCCTCAAAGATAGAAATTTGTATCAATGTGCACCTAAAACTAAATTGATAAATTAGACCTAAATCCTCTCATACTTGTCACTTAATCATTTAGACGTCTTCACATTTAGAATATTACTCCTATATTTTATGACATTTGTGCACGTATAACACGTAACCCATTTTCATTGATATCTATTAATATAACCGTTAAAAAATATAATTTTATTATAATAAAAAATTATAATTTCATATTACCCTTTATTTTATAGGTTCAATATATTCTAAAGTTCAAAATCTAGTTTACCATTTGAATGTCTAATAAAATATAAATATTTATATAATGTTTTTCATATTACCTTTTATATAAATATCTACATTTTATTAGACATTCAAATGGTAAGCTTGATTTTCAACTTTAGAGTATATCGAATCCACAAAATAAAAAGTAATATGAAATTATAATTTTTTATCAGAATAAAATCATATTTTTTAACGATTATATTAACAGTTATCAACGAAAAGTGGTTATGTGTTACACCTGCACAAACGTTATGAGATGTAAGAGGAATATTCTAAATGTGAAGGAGTTCAAATGATTAAGTGACAAACATGAGGGGATCTAGGTATAATTTATCAATTTAATTTTAGGTGCACATTGATACAAATTTATATTTTTGAGGGTGCAAATTGAAATTTTTTATCTTTGGGGATGCACATTGATACAAATTTCTATCTTTAAGAGTGCAAATTGAGATTTTTGATCTTTGGGGGTATAAATTGAGATTTAAACAATCTTTTAGGGTGCAAAATGAGATTAACCCTAAATAAAACTAGCAGCTTAGAATGAAAGAAAATGATGTATACCAAAGAAAAAGTCTTGGCGACACAATTGCTCAGCCATGTATGTCTTTTGTAGGGTAGTTATTGATGAGGAAGTATCATTTTGGACAATGGACCAGAGTACTCGTTAATCATAATCAGTGCTTGGTGATAGTCTCAAATTTTTGCATGATGAACGCACAAGTCTTTGAAATTCACATGTACAAATTACAATATGTTTTCATGAAAGTGCCTATAAGTTGTTTTACTGAAAGTAAACGTAACAATGAGTTGATACTTCTAGAAAGTAAGAAAACAAAGAAGTTTGGTAGGACACAGAGTGTGGGAAGAGGTGTTGGGTAATTGCAGTGAATGAGTTTTAGAGAAAAACCAACGAAGAAAACACAAGAATTAATCAAATTACCTGATTGAAGAATGGCCATGATTCCATATTTTGAGCCCTAAGTGTATCCACGTTGATTGCTTGATAGTTTACCCTTGACCTTAAGAATTTGGGCCTCTATGCATGGTATTCAATTATGCAAGTAAATATCAGAAACGTCTCAAATGAAACTATTATTGGAAATAAATTGAATTAACAACATAGGAAAAAGGAGCATTTAATAAACTCACTATTAATGTCAAAAAAAGTACAAACAAATTGAAACATTAAACTATAACTGAAGTCACTTTTTTTCTCGGTGAATATCTAGATATACATAAGATTTTATGATGACTTAGCACATTAAAACCTCAAAATACTTAGAACATCTAAATAAAATAACTTTCAGTAGAGGGCCAATGCTAGTGCATCATAACTGTAACTCTTACTATAAGGTGGGAAGAGAGACCAGGAAATAAAAAAAGCTGCTAACCAAGCCATAACTAGGAAAGTGCAACATGCCATCTCAATGTCCCCATCATACTGTTGACCTAAAAAATGTGAACAAATTTTGGTCATCAGTGGTTACAGTAGATTTTAGGGTTTTGACAGTGAACTCTAATACAACCAAAATCATAGATGTAATTTTGGTCATCAGTGGTTACAGTAGATTTTAGGGTTTTGACAGTGAACTCTAATACAACCAAAATCATAGATGTACTTGATGCACATGATAACTGCATTTTCTCCATGATATCGAAGCATTTTTGCCTCATAGAATGGTTTATGATTTCAATAATAGTGGCATGTTCACAACCCAACCGGAGACAAGATTGTTAGAGTAATCTAGTATATTAGCATTAGGGGTAGATTAGTCATTTAAATTACTATGTTTTGCCATAGTATAAATTCGTTTGTAATACAGATTTGGTAGTGACTTAATCAATATATTTTTCATCTTTCATTGATAAACATTAACATGGTATCAGAGCCTTAATCCCTAAACTCAAATAATAATTCATGATTAAATTCTAGAAGAAGAGAAGACCCGATGAACCCAACGACGTGAAGACAACCTGATGAACCCGACAACGTGAAGACCTGGTGAAACCCGACGACAAACAGCACTGACGTTTCATGCTTCTACTGTACATCGGTGATTGCTATTCTTGTGGATTGCTATTGTGCATCGGTTCTTGCTTCTATTTCTTATGGATTTTTGTTTCTTGTGGTCGGCTGGTGTTGCTTGATTTCTGTTGCTGAGTTTATTGTTGTTTTCTTGTTGTTTTCTGCTTTATTTTGGGTATTATTTTGCTGAGACCTCTTATTAACATTATGACAAGTGGACATTCTGATTCTCTTCAAGCTATTAGTGTCAGATTAAATGGTGAAAATTATGTATATTGGTGAAAAAGGATGTGGAGTTATGTTAGTGGTGCTTTGCAAGCTCCAACAGATTCGAAGACAGAGAAATATGCTGAATTAAAGAATACCTGGGAAGTCAACAATGCTAAAAGTATTACTTGGATTAACAACTCAATTGATCAAACCATTGGTGTGCATTTGACTAAGTTTAACATAGCCAAACAGATTTGAGATTATTTAGCTATATTGTTTGTTCAGTCCAATTTTACAAAGAGATATTAGCTTGTGCATGAAATTCGAACTGCATGTCAGAATGATAAGACCATACAAAAGTGCTACTCGGTTATGACTGAATTTTGGGATCAGTTAGCACTTGCTGAGCCAATTGAATTGAGTACTCCTATGGTATATCGTACTTTTAGGGAAGAGCAACGGTTCATACAGTTTTTGATGGCCCTTAGAGATGACTTTGAGGGCCTTCGTGGTTCTATTCTCCATTGTCTCCCACTTCCCACAGTCGATGCAGTAGTGAATGAGCTTCTGACTGAAAAAGTCTGTCTTAAGACTCTTTCTGAAAAGGGTCTTCTTCCATTACCTAATCAGAATGTACTAGCTGTACCACCCAGAGGGACTCCTCATTCACAGACTAAGTATCGAGATCGAATTATTTCAGATGAATGTAGTTTTTGTCTTAAGAAGGATCACTGGAAGGCTCAATGTCCTAAATTAGTGAACAAGAATGCCAAAGGGGTCTTACAACAACCATTTAGGCCCAAAGATCGTCATACAACCACAACTGCTTTACCAGCGGATGAGACACTCCCATCAGCTCCCAGCATGACTATGATAGCTGATCAGTTGTAGAAGCTTCTTTCCCTTCATCAACTAGGTGCCCTATCAATTTCTTTTTTCATAGGTTCATTTACTACTGAACCTTCAGGTATCTCTCGAACTGCCAAGGTCTTTGACTCAGGAACCACCTATCATATGACTAGTAATTTTTTCTTATTTATTTTTATTGTTTCCCCTCTCTCTATATCTGTCCTTCCAGCCAATGGCACCCAAATGTCTTTGGCTGGTGTTGAAACTATGGTGTCTTCCCAGTTTACACTTCTTGATGTCTACTATATTCCTACAATCCTTAATTCTAGTGTCTCACATTTGAAAAAACTATGTGGTAAGACACCTGACTATTTCTCCTTACGTATGTTTGGATGTACATGTTTTATTCTGCTAACTAGTGTTAATCATACCAAACTCTCGGCTCGTTCAGCCTTATGTGTTTTTCTTTGTTACGGTGAGGGACAAAAGAAATTTCGGTGTTATGATCCTAGTACATAAAATTCTATGTTTCTCGCCATGTTTTTATGGAGCATATTCTTTTTTTTTTCTATTCCATCTAGTTTTTCATCTCAAATTTGATCTTATCTATCTTGATTCCTTTTCCTCTAATGTTTCTCCTAATTCCAATATTGGTGATATAACTGTGGCTGATCTTCCTTCGTCGTCTTCTTCTTTTTCCTCTTCGTCTGATTTGTCTATTACCCATCCCCCGATTGTGCATACTTATATTCGTAGAACTCCCACTGTCTCCTCCACAAATGTTATGCTTTCATCTGCACCTCTTGGCTCCCAATCAATTTTTGACACCGTGGATTACACTCCCCGTTACCCTCAGGGCACTCGGAAGTGTCCTAATAAGTTTGGTTGGTCCAACTCTTGTTATTCTTCTGCTTTTTGTTCTTTCCTAACTTCTATACATTCTTTGTCAGAACCAACCTCCTATAAGGAGGCTATACTTGATCCTCTTTGGCAACAGACTATGGATGAGGAGCTTTCTGCGCTACATACATAAGACCTAGCTTAGGAGTTGGTGCCTTTACCTCCTGGTAAAGGCCCTATTGGTTGTAAGTGGATTTATAAAATTAAAACTCAATTTGATGGTTCTGTGGAAAGGTACAAGGCTAGATTAGTGGCCAAGGGTTTTGCTTAAGAGTATGAGATTGACTATAATGAGACCTTTGCTCCAGTGACTAAGGTGACCACAATTCGCACAGTAATTGTTGTGGCAGCTGTTCGTTAGTGGAGCCTATCCCAAATGGATGTGAAAAATACTTTTCTTCATGGTGATTTGTCTGAAGAGGTCTATATGACTCCTGGTCATGTGTGCAAACTTCACAAGGCTTTATATGGTCTTAAACAGGCCCCAAGGGCATGGTTTGCAAAATTTTCTTCAATCATATGTGACTTAGGCTTCTGTGCTAGTGATCATGATTCTGCTCTCTTCCTTTGATCCATTTCTTCTGGTTTTATACTTCTATTACTTTATGTGGATGACATGATTATTACAGATGATGACAATGCTGGAATTCAGTTGTTGAAAACTCAGTTACAAGATTATTTTGAAATGAAAGATTTGGGTCCACTTCGATATTTCTTAGGGATTGAGGTTGCTTCCTCTCCCAAGGGTTATCTTCTTTCTTAGTCAAAATATACCTCAGATGTTATTCAGTGAGCTTGCTTATCGGATACTTGAACTGTTGACACACCCTTGGAACTTAATGTTCGTTATACTTCCTCTGATGGTTCTCTCCTGCCTGATCCTACCTTATATCGTACTATTGATAGAAGTTTGGTGTATCTTACTGTTACTCATCCAAATATTGCTTATGTGGTTCATGTGATTAGTCAGTTTGTTGTTGTTCCTACCACACTTCATTGGTCTGCTGTTCTTCGGATTCTTTGATATCTACGGGGTATGTTACATTAGAGTTTATTTTTTTCTTCTTCGTCTCTGGAGTTCTGTGCTTACTCTGATGCGGACTGGGCTAGTGGATTATAGATCGCAAATCCACCACTGATTTTTGTCTCTTTCTTGGTGATTTTCTTATTTCCTAGAAAAACAAAAAAAAAAAAACAAATTGTTGTAGCTTGCTCTTCTGCTGAAGTTGAGTATCGCGCTATGACATATACCACAGCAGAGATTGTTTGATTGCGTTGATTGCTTGCTGATCTTGGCATTTCCTTGACTACTTCTACTCCTGTGTATTGTGATAATACCAGTGCTATCCAGATTGCTCACAATTTAATGTTTCATGAGCGCAACAAACATATAGAGATTGATTGTCACTTTGTGCACCATCAACTTCAGCTGGGCACGATCTCTCTCCAATATCTTCCTTCTACTATGCAGTTGGCCGATTTTTTCACCAAATCCCACACTATCGCACACTTTCATTTTTTCCTTGGCAAGCTCTTGATGTTGGATGCTATCACATCATGAGTTTGAGGGAGGATGTTAGAGTAATATAGTATATTAGCATTAGGAGTAGATTAGTCATTTATATTATTATGTTTTGCCCTAGTATAAATTCGTTTGTAATACAGATCGGATAGTGACTTAATCAATATATTTTTTCTCTTTCATTGATAAACATCAACAAAGATATATGGAAAAAGAATAGTAGTGAGGTTCGTATAAAGGTAAGTATTGTATTCCTTCCAAGCATCAAAAACATTTTTTGAAAAACCCACTGGAAGTTGATCCCATGCATCGTAGGCCTCCCCTAAGCCCCAAAGATCGTTGTTGTTGTCATGAGAAGTGGGGGAAGTCAATAGTGTACTCGTTGATTGAAGGACATATCGACTTGCATTAACTACTCGTGGATAGTAAGGGTGACTTCAATGTAATTGTCAATCCATCGAAAAACACTTGGGGGTCGGCCTCCTGACTTCAATGCCTTTATTGAAGTGATGAGCTTTAGAGGATATGATTTTTATCATGTGGATTGTTCCACTGGGGCTTTCAATGATAACAAATTTACTTGGAGCAATAATCAAACCGGTTAACATCGTATCTAGGGTAGACTAAGATAGAATCATTCACTCAAGTTGATGCGAATGGCTTCCTCCTTGTACAAGTATTGGGGCTTAGTGAAGTAGAACTGGGGTTGCATTGCTTGCTCGACACATCCTCTTTCAACCTTATTAGTGCTAGCGAGTGGGATGGGCCATTTAATTGGCCCCTAGTTGTTGATGTAGTTCCTTTTTGTTTTCTTTCATTTTGATCGAGTAGGTTTATATAAAGCTCTCGGGATAGAAAATTGATGTAAATTAGTGCCCCCCGTTTCACCAATTTCTACCAATGCAAAGCCCAATCATTCTCAAAAGAAAAGTTTGACCCTGACTTCATACGAACACTAACTATATACTTGACATATGCAAGTCAAACATACTGTTTTCATTATCTATGAATATTTTTCTTGGTTGGGCATCATTTGTAAGTTTCAAATTGAAATAATTGTTTGTTAGATTTCCATTACAGAGGGCCAAGTTTAGGTTTTTTCCATCCTTTGTTTACATAAAGATAAAAAAACTACTCATTGGATTCTTTTAAAATTGCTTTCAATAAATGACCAGCGACAAATAAAAATGCATTCACCAGCAGTGTAATGCATTCCCTTAATTATGGGTTGAACATTTGCTTTTACATCTGTGTTTTTTTGGGTAAAGGCGCAAAGCCAATATTTGAACTGTTCCCCAACTTACTAATGAAGCTGTTATTAAATATTGAATATTAGTGAAAAAGGAAGCCAAATCAATTATCAATGACAATTCATAGAAAAGTATAGTTTGAAAATCTCCAGAACAATCCTCTAAACAAAGATTAGAAAGAAAAAGTACCAAGAAGTTCAATAATTTACCCATGTAATCCTGATGAACAGTTCCAAATTTTTGTAAGAAATAAATTTCAAACAAGTATAGTAAGTTCTATGAAACTTAAAAAATATACATACAAAATATCAGTGTACCTGGGTTTGTAAAATTGATCTTGAAGTTGTGTAAATCAATTCCCATTTTCCATCTAGCAAATTAGATTTAAGCGGCTCCTTTGTTGGATTGACTGCTTCAAGTTTGCGAGCAATCTAATGAAAAATAAAGTCAAAGGAAGTTGAAATAAAAAAAAAAAGAAGCAAATAAAAGTTGAGCACAATATACATTATATAGCTTTAAAGAACAGGCTACATAATGTATCAGTGCACAATGCCATTGTTTGCGCTCCTAACTGCCTGAATTTATTCGTTTTGGTTTAAATCAGGCATCAGCAAAGGTTTAAATGCTAACTCTGAAAGCTGTAGCACCCTAAAAATTATGACTAATAATGCACTGTAGCCATTGGGACTTGAACATAATCACACATACGTAGATCCAAAATTTGCACCACAAAGCATATGCATCAGGCCGCTGAGAGCAATATAGAGGACTCTCGGAAGTGTTGGCCGGATTAAATAAATTACCCACACACACAAATAAGCAGAGAACTATTGGCAGAAAAGCCAAATCTTGGCTGTCACATCTTGCCTTAATACTTTGTGAGTACCAACCTATGTCTCTAAACACATACAGGAAAAAATTAAACATATTCAGGGATTACAAATTTATATTGAACTGGAACCTCAAGAATTCAAAATCCCACCATCCAACCAAGTTTCTTTGTCCTCTATAAGTAATTCATCTTCCACAACATGATAACCTTTTAGGACTCGTTTGACTCCCGTATTATGGGCAGATAAATCATTGTATTGGATTAAAATTTGTCTAATCATGTCTTATACTGCATCTGTTAGTCAAATTTGGCCATGTATAATGTATAGTACTATTTCAAGTTTGGATAACTAATTTAACCAACTAGAGCGTCCTAACTTTGATCTGCCATAACTTCATACTCAATCTCTAAATTGCACGGGTGATATATGCTTTTCACATTGAATTTCATGCGACTACAACTTAAACTTACTTTTCCTCCCCCCCCCCACCCCCACCAAGTTTTCTCGGCAACCAACTAATGCAACGTAAACTTAAAAATTAGACTTATAATCTCAATTATCGAATAGCTCGTAGTCCCAATAAATGTTGGGGCTCACAATGAAATCAACGATTGAGATTATCAACTCTAATTTTTAAGTCTACTTTTTAAGTCCCGTAGCATTGCTCCGTTCCAAATAGTTCCCAACACGATGAAATTTTTGGGATACCAAATGGCAATAACAATAACAATAACATATATATATATATAAACCCAAAATGCAGAAGAGAATCTAAAGCTAGACTAAGATAAATGAGAAATAAAAGGCCAACCTTATCGATTCTTTCCTGGTCCTCTGGGGTAGCCTCGGCACCCCGATCAAGTGGAACAATGGCCTCAAGAAGCTCTTCTTTAATGGGTTTGGCATCTTTGGGTTTGTTCAAAAAAGCAGGAAAGAATGAAATTTTGGTTCTCCATTTCTCAGTGGCTGATGAGGTGCAGCTTGAGAGGTTGTGGGTGTGTTGGGTGGTGGGTTTTGTAGGGAAAGAGTAAGTGGTGAGTGAGGAGTGAGAGTGGAGGAGTTTGGGGAGTGAGAGAGAGGAGGTGGTGGTGGTGGTAGTGGTTATAGGTGGTGGTGGAGGAAAGTGAAAAGATAAGGCCATGGAAATGGTAGGTTGTTGGGCCGGTGATGATTAGTGTACGAGTGGAGGGACGTTCTCTCTTGCACTGGCACTAATGATGCACTCCTGCTTTGTATGTGGTAATAATCAAGTGTACTAAGACACTATACAATAAAAAAATAATATTAATTTTTTCAATTATATAATTTAAAAATTAGAATAAATAAATAAAAATATATATATAAAAAAAAGAGATAAGTATAATTTAATAGGGCTGTTAGACGTTAAACAGTGGATTGAGACATTGAGAGCTATGCAAATAATATGATATTTTTGAATAATATTTTTTTTTTATTTATGTCGTACCGTTTGATCAAAACATGTAAAAAATAGATCAATCTTAATTATTATTATTATTATACTTTTTTATAAATTGAGAATTTAAATTTTTAATTATAATATTAAATAGATATTTTTTTATTTGAAAATCACACTTTAAAAAAATATAATTTCAAAATAAGGATATTTGAAAAAGAAAATTAAGAAGCTGTTGTAAAATGAAAATTAAATCCAATTTTGAATTGGGTGCCTTTTTAAAAAAAAAAAATTGCTGAACATTTTTTTAGAAAAAAGAAAAATTAATTTTGGTATCACTTTGTTTAACCATCTATATTTTTTATATTCCACAATTTTTTTATTTTATGTGACAACTATCTTATTTTTTATTCTTAAAATAAAGTAGTATTAATTATAAAATTATAAATATATAATTAATATCAGTCCACAAAAGAGAGCAAAAATAAAATAATCATCCACACATCTCGGGCCTTTTTTGGGTGAGAGAAAAATGCTTTCTAGATTAAAAGGTTAAACATAAAATTTTATTAATTAAATATGAATTTTATCTTTATGAGATCAACTCAATTTCACTTAACAAAGTTTTTGTCTAAAATTTTTTAAGGTGGGTGGCCGCCATACTCCATCCAATACTAAAGTGATGCAAGTCTGTTGGTCGCTTCTACACATGCCCTAATTCAAGAAATGCTATTTGTTACCTAATTTGAGGTCTAATTTAAGAATTTAGTTAATTATAATTCATTAAATTAAAAATAAAACTCTAATTTAATATAAAAAGATCCAAATTCAATATAATTAATAATTACAATAATTTACTTTTCGAAAAAAAAATAATTACAATAAATTAAAGAATTAATTGCACTGGAGGTCTCTTTAAAGTATGAGTTTGTCTCATTTTGGTCCCTAATATTTCAATTGCATCATTTTGGTCTATGACGTATTTAATATGTTTTTATACGGTCCTTTAAACAAATAATGTCTAAATTGCTAATGATTTTTATCATAAATTTGTCACATAATAGCTAAATATGGATAAAAAATAATTTTAATAGCTCTTAAACAAAATTTGGAAAACTCTTGATAAAAAAATGTGTAATATAAGTAGTTTTTGACTAAAATTTAAATAGCTTATGATTAAAATTGTGTAATTTAAGTAGATATTTAACTAAAATTTGAATAAAAATTTAGTAAAAAGTTATTCAAATTATTTTTTGTGCATATTTAAGTATCATGTAACAAGTTTACGATAAAAAATGTTAACAATCTAGACACTGTCTATTTGAGGGATCATATATAAATATATTTTATATTTCATATACCAAAATGATATGATTAAAATATTAAAAATCAAAATAAAATAAATTAGATACTTTAGAAACTTCCGATATAATTAACCTTTCAATAAATTCCAAATTGAGATCAGCTCAAGCTCAATTACGGGTCGGCCGTTACGTTTCCGCCACAGGAAAATAAAAAAAAATAAAAACTAATAAAACAATCGCAATAGAAATAGTTCACAAAACCACTCAACACAACCCCACAATGCACCCTCTGGAAGTGTTGTCTTGTTTGTCTTTCCTCCCAAAGTCCTTCCACTACTCTGCTTTGTTTTCATACTCATCTTCTTTTTCATACTCATCTTCAACCTCTGTACTGCTTTGTTTTCATACTGCCTATGATTATTCTTTATCTCAATATTACTATGATCTTAAAGATTGAATCTTGATAATCAAAACCCAGAAAGAACATCAAAGATGCACTCGAAATTCCCATTAAAAGCCCACCTTAGAGCACCGCCACACTTCTCTAGAATCCATTATCAACCCCATCAAGTTCTTTTCAAAGTTGTGTGTTGTGATAGAAATTCTTCTTCTTCATCTCCTTCGCCTTCTTCTTCAGACAAGAAGTCTTGGTTGAAGCTGGTGGGTCAGTCTTTGGGTGATAGTAGGTGGAAGTTTGACGACATTGATGCCAGTGAGTTCAAATTCGAGTCTTTTATATTACTCGTACAATTAATTTGTTTGCTTGTTTCTTTAAGGTATACTGCTACTGAGATTAAGTTTTGATTTTGGGTATTGGGTTCTCCTCGTGCTAGCCTTCTTTGTTAGCCTTTAACCAAAAACTTATTTGCCCAGTTCGAATTGGTTGTTCGAAATCGATGTTCTTTTTCCTGATGCCATAATTATTTGCAGACTATTTACTATATCTCTATTCCTCCCTATGCGAGTGTGTGTGTGTAGATTAAAGGTAGTTTCATCTTGTGGCAATTATAGGATCCTTTAATTAACTTGCCACTGCAATTGTGATATATTCAATAAGCAGACTTAAACCATGTCAAAATGGAGTCTTTCCTCTTATTTTTTGCTGAGAATACTTTCTCTTCAAGTAGTCAGAGGAGGAAAGTTGCGGAAAAGATCTGCGTCCAATGGTTCAATCACAATTTGACAACAAACTTAAAAGCAACCAGAATACGTGGAAGGTCCCTATCAAGAGTTAACCAGCCAATATAGTGAGAAAAGGCTGCAACAGGATCGAAAGGAATTTACAGGTTTTGGTACTTAATCCTACTGGCACAGAAAAGCTGGCAAGACGAAATTCAGTAGCAATAATCAAATACAGCAAGAAGGGTTCAAAGACTTATCTGTTGTCATTAACTAATGGATAGGTTAGCGACCTGAAATGTTGTGGAGACCCATGGAGTGGTTTAAGGCTTCTAAGGGTTTGTGGCAGAATGATCTTGTCACCTTTTTCTCACTGTAGTGGTAAATGGGTTAATGGATTAGTTGCTAAGGCACAAACGTACAATTTGATGGAAGGGTTCGAGTCTTTGAGATAGGTAGAGGCAAGGTTTCAGTCACTCATTTATAAGTTGAATAATACCATTTTTTTCTTGCCAAGGAATTAGCAAAAATTTGTGAACCCAAAGAGATAGTAGAAGTGTTATGGATTATTTCGGAGCTTTGGGTGAATATGACGAAGAGTATGATTGAGGGTATTAACTGCCACTAGAATAAGGTTGAAAGATTGTGGAATCTTTAGGATGCTCAATTTGCATCTGGCCATTGAAGTGCCTGGAGTTCCCCTTGGTTGATAATCCGTTTGCATTGAGTTTTTTAGTTCATTTCTTAAAGAAAATCCGGAAGAGATTGAATGATTGGAAGAAAATTTTATTTCTGAATGCGGGAGACTTATCTTACTTCTGGCTTTAGCCTGAAGACTAACATTCCCATTTCTCATATGTTTCTTTCTAAGATGTTGTATAAGGTGGCAAATAGAATAGAAAAGATGTTGAGAGATTCCTCTAGAAAGATAGCGGGCAAAGGAATAAAGATCACCAGTTGGGATTTGGTTTTCCGATGCAAGGAATTTGATTACTAGAGATGTGGTCCTTCTGGGGAATAGTAATGGATATTTTCTATGGAACAAAATTCACTATGACATTTTGTCATCAAAAGCATTTATGGTACCTCTAATATTGTCAAAGAATGTACATTATGATGTTCATGGAGGTTCATTTCTCTGGGTTTTCCTTGATTTGTTAGAAATAACAAAATGATTGTATGCAATGGGGAGCATGTTCAATTTTGGGAGTATATTTGGATTGAAGACTTCATCGGCCTCTCCTTATTGCTACTGGTTTTCTCAGATGCACATAATATCTCGATGGCTCTTATGATCTTGTTTCTATCCTCTTCAATCACTTGGGATTTCAGCTTTTCTATCAATCTTAAATTATTGGGAAGTTCATGAATCATATTCCTTCCATTCTTTATTTTAAAACATTTCCTTAAATCTGTTTGTTCTAACAAAAAAAGCTGAGTTGTTGATACATTTCGGTTGTTCTCTTGCAACTTTCTTTGAGTCTTTGATTTGTAGTCCTTTAATTCAATTTTTTTTTTTTTAATGATTCGGAAGGCTAGGATGTCCATTAAGGTCTAAGTGCATGCATGGACAATTGCTCATGGTTGGACTAATATATTGATCTACTTTTGAAAAGGAAGCCTCATGCATATTTGCTATACAAGGATCAAAATTCCGTTTTGAGCAAAACGTTTCGGTTTCAGTGGAAACCAAAACGAAATACTTTTTAGTTTTCTGTTTTTATTTTGTTTCTGAAACACTTGAAATGTTTCCGTTTCTGAGTTATCCGAAACTAAGCATTGACGCAAAAACTTGATCCTTGTTGATATCGCAATGGCATGCCATGTGTTGAAGGGAGGGGGAGAGCATTGATCGTCTATTCCTTATATCTTGGTTTTTTTGAGATTGTGGTGGAAACTGTTCCAGTTACAGGAATGAACTGGGTGACTCCTAGGAATTGCCCATCTCTATTTTTGTAGGATCTTTGGGGTTTTGAAGGGACAAAAGACTCCCATGCTTTAGAATTGTTCAGTTTTGACTATCTTTTGGGTCATTTGGTTGGATTGATATACTGTTGTTTTTCATGGCAAGTGTGACGTTGATGATTGCATATGGGACATAGTTTACTTTTTGACATCCTTGTGGGCCTCGTTGACCAAGTAGTTTGATAGCCTTCCTCCGTTCTATGTTATGTCTGATTGGAGATCATTTTGTGGATTAGGGTGTTCTTGATTTTGTTGTAATATGTTTTTCTTGTACTCTTTTTCCTATATTTCCAATAGAAGTTTCCTTGCTTATTGAAAAAACAAAACTCTTGTGGAGACAACATGTACAAGCCTGAAAACAGACCCCGGAAACATGAATGACCTAAACAAGAGATGGAGAAATCTGCTCTTATAAAGACGTTACCATTGGTGTGAGGTGTGAATTCAGCACCTTCTATTTGCAGAAGGTTGGCCAATTGAGACTTGACACGTTGAGTTTTTAACATCGTACTGAGCAATGCCCCTAAGAAAAGTCCATTCTCACAATTGGAATTCTGAGCTAGAGGAATGTAGTGCAATGATATATATTACCAAATACCAATTCCACACGGGCTTTAGTTCTCCCATCCTATTTTTAGTGCATCGAACTTTTGAAATATGTACATAACACATCAAACCTTTGAAATATGTACGCCGCTGAACCCCTCAAACCTTGAGGCACGTGCTTTGGGGATTCAGGTCTTGAAAGATGCAATGTCCTTATCTTATGGTTTCTTCTATACATGAAACTTTATGAAAAGAAGAGTGGAATGCCATCGAATGGAAGGATTGTGCTTTCAAGAACTCGTAGTTTCATGAAATTGATTGCATTCAGGTCTGGTTCAACATGCCAATACTTGAACTTAATGGTTTGTATGCCTAAGAACGTGAGATTATCCGTGATGCTCTTTTTCTTTTCCTTCCTCTGCGTACTGTGAAATTTCAAAACTTTGACCTTTTTTGGTTTTTAAATTCTGAACTCTGTGAAACATGTTTCCTTGACAGATGCACTGCAAGAAACCTTAAAACTATGGCTCTCAAAGACGCAAAACTTTCTGAATGAAGTGAGATCTCCATTGGTAAAAAATGTTCATGATGGAAAGCCAGTTCTCGAAAATAAATTTGATACTCAAGATATGGAAGACATCTTCATGGCTGAACAGACTATTGATAGCAGAACACCAAGTGGAGATCTTTCTTCAGCTGCTATTGTTTCCATTGAGCAATTCAGCAGGTAAGGATAGCGCTGGCTTCATTTCTGGTCATGAGTTTTTATGTTGGTGCATTTCTGCTGCTTTTGGAAAATGAATTTCAAAATGAAATATAATGCTGCTATTGTATTGCCATCATAATTTTGTCTTAATATCATATTAAAAAACTAAGTTGAATATCAGTTCCTAAATTGGCACATTTTTTTGTTCAAATTAGTTTTTGTGAAGTAACTTTGTGTTTTACAAATTCTGTGATTTTTTGAATAGTAGCAACAGCATATCGGCCTGCAGAGTTGTAAGAATTACAGCATATTTTGGGTTGTTGACATTGATTAAGTTACGAAGACAAGCTTGAAAAATAGTTCTGATGAAATAGATAACTGAAAAATTAAATCCTTACGTGTGCTTGAGAAGTCAAAATTCACCATCCACTGTTTTTGGCAAAGTTTACCTGGTTGATTAACCCCTTTGCCTCCGTACCCTGTCTGGTGGAATCTTCCATGTGTCATGTCCTAAGGTGATGGTGTGGGCTGTAAGGTACAGACATAGAAATGATTAATGGGTTCTAAAAACGGCGTGGACTCAGATATGTCGAGGCTAGGCTTACAACTTCAGATAATAGTGCTGAATTTTAGATACCTGTTTAGAAGCTTAGCAGGAAGGTTGCAAGGCCAAGACAAGTAAAGGTTTTTTCTGATTAGTAAGCTTGAGAGGATTTGATGCTCAAGGCTGGTAACATTTGCTTAATGAGTTATGGTAGTTCAGATCGTGAATAGTTCAATTCTATTTAACAGCAATTGTAGATTGAGGTAGTAAGATTTTATGAAGAGTGGATGGAAGTGGGGAGTAGTAGTCGAGATGGTTAGGACCCCTAGAGGATTGCTTGAATTAACCCAAGGTTGATCTCCTTATGAGAACCTCTCTCCACAGAGAGAAGGTGAAGAACAGATGTACTCATGTAAAGAGTAAAAAGGTGATGGCTACTTCCTTAATCAAAGGGACTTGTGGTATATGCTATGCTTCGGAGGACACAAAAGGCAATGCTTGCATCACTGGAAGGATCGAAACCACATTTGTAGGCTGACAATTTTTTTGGATAGGTTGAACTATTGGAAGCAAATGGAAAAGGAACACCGTGAGGGATCAAAGAAACTAGTGGACTGATCACTAGATAGATACAAATAGGTGCAAGTTCTGACTTCACCACAACTCACTTGGTTCTCTCTCTCCTTACTTGCAGAGCGGCATACCGGAAAAAAAAGCAAGATTCAATCCAGTCCATAGGTTCTCCCTACAACTACCTTGTTGCGAACGAAAGCCAAGTAACTGGAACAAATATGGGGTTACCTATTGTATAGATTGCCACTTCAGTTTACATAGACTTTTTTGATCTGGAGTGTATCATAGATTGTGTGGAAAGTTCCAGTTGTTTGAAAGTTCCGCATAGAAGCATTTTTTGTTGATCACATGTTACTCTGGGACCTATTCTGTCGCTTGAGAGAAATTTTTGCTGCTGCAGTATTCTGTAGACAGATGCCTTCTTATATTATTCCTCTATTGGGAGTTTGAAAAAATGTGGATAACAGACTCTGCATGTTTGAGGCTTAATACCCATGTATTAAAAAGGATACTTGATAACTATGTAGTATTATGTGTAGAATTTAAGCCAGGACACTAGTTCAGTTTCCTATATTATTTGGTTGTGGACTAGTTACTTTTTATCATCTTGTGCTTTAAGCAAGTGATTCCTATACCCACATCTCATCCCTGTAAGTTTAAGACTGAAGTGCAATGACTAATGGTTAAATTAGCAATGAGTACTAAAAGGCCATACCACCTTTCATTCTTTCAGAATTCAAACCCTTCTTTTAATATATTGGAAAATCTACATAAATGAGTAGATGGGCAGAGAGAAAAAGAGTGTAATATTTCTTAAAGAGAAAACAAGAAGAAATATATGTATGAGGCCGTAAAGGTCATGTGGACATGTTATGTTGTTAAAACTTGTGACTTTTGGCCTTTGATCATCGATCTAAAGGGAATTCTAATATGCAACTTTAGTCCACATCTGTAAAGGGGTGAAGCTACAGTTTTCAAACCATAAGGAGGTAAAGTATCATTGACATATAAACTCCAATTGAGTAAAACATTATTTATCCTAATAACTTTTTTAATCATCTAATAGAGAACTTGAAGGGATCAACTATATAAACTTCCATTTCATGCTTTAGTTTTGATCTTGTCGGAGGCTTACTTTCCACCCTATAAGACTATTGCAGATATTAGGCTTTAACTTTTTGAGGTTAAGATATGCAGGATGAATGGATTGACTGGGCAGCGAATGCAGATGATATTCAAAGCACTTGTTCCTGTATCTTTGCATAATGATGCCCGTAATTTAGTGGAGTATTGCTGCTTTAGGTTCTTGTGCAGAGATAGTTCTGAAGTTCACCCTTGCCTCAAGGTTAGTTGACTTGGTATAAAGTTTTAGTTTGATGTTTTTAACAATTCTTGAATTAAATTAGTTACGTTCTGTCAGTTAGTGACATGAAGCTTTTTCCAAAAATGAAACTCCAAAGTAATTTATGAGTTTGGATTTTTATGGACCCTCTCTCTCTCTCTCATGCAGATGATGGATGAATTTAAGTTTGGGAATATTGATTTGTTAAATTTATTACTATTTTGACTACCTGTTGTCAGGAGCCTGCATTTCGGAAACTGATTTTTTTAACCATGCTAGCATGGGAGTATCCTTACTGCAACAGAAAGGATTCTCAAGCTAACTCTTCAGAGAGAGCTTCTTTCCAGGTTCATATTGCAGATTTTCTACATGTTTAGATAGCTGTGTGAAGCATTTTTAGCGTACGATTTTCTTGTGGTTATCGTATAACTTTAGCTGCTTAAGTATCTAATTTTAAGTATATGGATTTAATTGATGCAATCCAATGAAAAGCCAGAAGAACAATATTAAATAGAATCCAATGCTTAAAGTAGCTCATGGGGCTGATTTTAGCTGTTCGTGTAACTGATTGAAGATAAAGCAAATTTCTCTAACTGAAGATTCAGTGGACCACTCTAATCACAGGATTATCTGTGGAACAAAAAGGTTGTACATGTTACTTCTGTACAATTGAGGGGATGCATTGAAGATAACGGGGTTTTCATCACACCCGTCCTAAAATATAGAAGTAAATAGTTAACTATATATGTGATAAAACTTGGATAGGAGTAACATAATATTCCTAGGTCCTTTTTGTTTTTGTTTTCTTTGTGCAATGGGCGCAACTATTTATAAATACTTCCTTGCTGAATCAGTGCTTGTCCCTCTTTAGCAAAAGGTGATCAGTTGGCCACAAAACAGTCAGTAAGCCTTCTATCCCCAGGACCAGCTGAAAATTCTAACGAAGTTTCTTTGCTAAGGAGGCCAAACATTTGGATTTCTCCAATTTTTCTCTCATAATTTAGTGAGACATACTTTCGGAGGCTTTAGAGAGTTACCTTGTAAAACCTGTCTTAAATTATTGGTTTCAGTTTCTAAGAACAAAGATCATGAGAGAACAGACATTCTGCAACCATTGCATTTTTGTCTGATAGGAAACAACACTTCTACAGCAAAATTTGTCTGCATGAAAAGTACTTATATTGCTAAAGAGGGAAAGTAGAATATTAGTGGACAAAAGTCCAACCATTTGTACAAAACAAAAGGGGAAAAATGACTTTTTGCTTCCCACCTGTGTTCTTGATTGTCAACAGAGGGGGTGGCTTACACCCTAACTATTTTCCTGCGCAAAACATTTTCCTTTGAACCTTCTCTTTCATTTTATGCAAGATTTGACATTCCAATAAAGTTTAAAGCTTACTTTCCTGAGAAATTACTTGTAAACCAAATACATTCGAGAAAAGTGATCTCTTTATTATCCTTATCCTTTCCTCTGCCTTCTTTATAAGACTGCTTATCCATTGAGCACAAATCACAGTTATTACTAATGGTTCTTTCGTTGTCTTCATAGCATTATTGTCAAATCGCGATTCGTATCGTGAATCGGAATCCTAAATTTGATAATCGTGAATTGTATCGAATTGTGAATCGTAAGATTCGACACAAAATTTGAACAAAAATAAAAAATAATACTACATATTTAAAATAGACAAAATATTGAATATGAATATTATTGCATTCTAAAATCAATTGACATAATCACGTCGTCTAAATGGAACAACGCTAGTCTTTTGCTTCGTTTTCATTTTTGGCTTAACCATTTGCAAATTCAACAATTTGAATAAAAAAAATTCATTAAAGAACCATGGCTATTCAAAAACCAAAATAGTGACAGCCAATATAAATTAGGTTATAAACATGAAAGGAAAAAGAATAAATAAGAAAATTAATTGGGAAAAAAATATAGGGCAATATTTTGAAATAAAAAATTAAAGCCTCACAAACAACTTATGAAAGAATTGAGAACAAAAATCAACCCATAATGTGAGAGCGTTAACTGTGACTTTTAGCTTTAGACAACGCAAGACGAGCTTTAGACGATGTTAGAGAGAGAATGAACAAAGAGGTTGAATTTTTATTAGGGCGTGGGTTTCTCTGCAAACAAAACAATGTCGTTTTACTGTTTAGAAAAAAGTGATTGAATCGTATTGTACAAATCGTAAGATTCATGTGCGATTCAACTCTAAAACGATTCTCATGTAAGATACGAATCGTTTTGTATTTGTATCGAACCGAATCGTACGAATCGAATCGCGAATCGTATGATTTTGAAAAATATGCTTCATAGTAATCATAATTAATGTACTTTTGTGGTCCATTTGGTAGAATGGATAGAAAAATAATGGGAAGAAAGTGAGATGAATGGGCTTTCCATTCGTAGAGAATTTTCCTTTTTTTTTGTTTGTTTGGTTGGAGGGATGGAAAACAAGAGGGATTGATTTTCCATAGTTTTGTTTGGTAACAAAAAGGTAAGGAAGGATAAAATGTCTGTCAATTTTACCATAATGCCCTTATATGTTTACCCACAAGCGTTTCTACATTTTTTTTTCCATTTTAATGAACAACAATGTTACACTTACCAAAATGTTTATGATCTTTTCTAAAATTTGATTAAAAGTTTAGCATACACACCATTGTCCTTTGATGAATATTTGTTAGGTCCGTAATCCTTATATACAAATAATATAAAAAGTGCAATTGCATTATGCTGATAACATGTTAACTTTGAGGCAAATAATAAAGAAAAAAAAATAGGGTGTGTGCAATTGGAAGCAGATGTCCCAACACTACATAACTTTGAATGCATTGCTTTACAGTGTGAACACACTCGGAAGATGGGCATAAAAGTAATTGTCTTATCCTCTCCAAGCCCCTCCAAGCTTCTCTCTAGTTTTTGGAATTTTCTTGGTGGGCAGGGTGGAATGTTTTTCCCCCCATTTTTCTATTGCACCCATTTTTTATTCCAAACCAGACAATGGAAATTCTTTCCTTCCTTTCCATTTTCCACCTTCTTTTTTTCATTCACCCAATTTTCCATCAAACTAGACAGCTTGTTAGTATTTGTATTTTTTAATTTTTATGCAATTTCATGGTAACAAGAAATTTTACTACGCTTTTGAGATTGTCTAATATATAACATCAAGCCTTATGAGTTATAATTCGTAATGTTCTTGTTGATCTTGAAGAGGAGGCTTGTTGGAGAAGAGGCCTTTGTTCGTATTGCTCCAGCTATTTCTGGTGTGGCTGATTGGTCGACGGCTCATAACCTTTTCAAGGCTCTTACTGGTGATGAACAAGGCATCTCGTATAGCCTATGGTCGATGTATATTGAGCAGCTTCTCATGTGAGCTTCTCATTTCTTTGTAAATTTGTGTACAAGTTTTCTGGTTTTCTTTTCTATCATGTGACTCATGTTTTATTGTGAGTTGAACCCAGCAACACCTAAAAAATCTATTGAGTTTTGACCATTGTTGAAGCCCATAACCGTGCATGTTATAACTAATTCTGAAATAGTAAGTCAATTATTCAAACATGTTAGAAATTGTTAACCACAAGTATTTTCATTTTGATGCTTATGGGAGTATCCTCTTCACGTTGGAAATGAAGATACTCGATGGTCTATTTTCAGTCTTAGTAATTTTAGCTCTGTCTGACCTCATATGCAAAACAGACTTGCCTTTGCATTTTCTAAGTCAACGTACTGCTAAGCCGAATGGAAGATCTGTGTTTGATAGTGTAACTTCTTGCAATAGTGTGTGACGCAAATACTGTTGGATTATCAGATCTTAGTAAAACTTTAGTTGGGTTTGATTTTGAATTTATATTCTAGTTTCCAAAGTGAATGAAATCAGAAACTTGCATTGCGGTACAAAAAAACTTATTAACATTTACGGAGAATTACACCCAGACCCTCTGAAGTTTATCACTTAATTACTCAGGCCCATGACATTTGAAATATTATACATAAACCCCCTGAAGCTTGTACGCGCGTATCATTTAGACCCCTATTGTAAATATTTTCATTAATAAATTACACTTAGACCCCCCTAAAGTTTGTATGTATATAATACTTAAACCCTTAAGTTTAAAATATTATATTTAAACAAAAAATACTCCAATCAAATATAAAATATAAAATATTTTAAATTTTACAACCATCTATTGTATTATTTATTGAAATAGAATTAAAAATAAAAATTTAATTTTTTCTTAAAAAATCGTAATTAGTATACGCTTATGCCATCTTTTGGAATAAAATTAATAAACCAAATAAGAGGTCTAAGTCATTCATAATAGAACATGAATTTTACATCCAAAATTTATGTTCTATTATGTCATTTATTGAAATAAAATTAAAAATAAAAGTCTAGTTTTAAAAAAAAAAATTATAGTTAGTATATAATTATACTATCTATTAGAATAAAATTAAAAAATTAAACAAGGGGTCAAACTGTAATGGACACAATATCTTTTAGCTTTAATTGGGTTAGTTTGATATTTTAATTTGATCGTTTAAATGAGCAAATTAAATTTCAATGGATTATATAATTAATAATTGTATACTAATTACGACTTTTTAAGAAAAAAATTAAATTTTTATTTTTGATTTTATTTCAATAAATGATGCAATAAAATATGAATTTTGGTTGTAAAATTTAAAATATTTGATATTTTATCTTTAATTGGAGTATTTTTAGTCTAAGTATAAAATTTTAAACTTAAGGGGTTTAAGTATTATATATTTACAAACTTCAGGGAGTCTAAGTGTAATTTATTAATTGATATATTTATAACAGGGGTCTATGTGTTACACGTGTACAAACCTTAGGGGGTCTGTGTATAATATTTCAAATGTCAGGGGGTCTGAGTGATTAAATGACAAATCTCAGGGGTCTAAGTGTAATTCTCCCTAACATTTATGCATCTTAACATGTTTTACAATATCTTGGGGAACAAGCCTAAAACATGAAGTATTATAGGAAATTTGAATATTCATTTATATCAGATAAGAAGCCTACCATAAAACTTGAGCACATTAGCCTTCACCCTAAATGTAAAGTTATTAGAAAGATAAATATTTGACTTACAATAGCCCTAACTGTGAAAAGACATTGAACAATCTACAAACTGAAGAAAGTTCTACTGTCATCGAACATCCTCCTACTGTTTTCTACTTTTCTTGATTAAGTTTCATCTGCTTGCTATGAATTTAAAATTATTTTGGATTAAGTTAAATAGATGTATCTATGTTCAACTTGGATTGTAGTGCATCGCTTGACTATATTTTGCCTGGTATTCCAATTATCCTTATTGAACAAGTGTCTGCTCCATCCTTATTATTGCAATGTTCTTTTTCTTTGGTCAATATTCTAATCTTTGTGGACTGACAAATATGCTATACTTATCGCTTTTCAAGGGCCATCATGTCAACATGCTGCTATCAATTGTAATAATTTACACGGGAGCGATATTCATGAACTAATCTTTCAGTATGTACCAGTAAGCTCAATTTCTACTGGTTAACCTGTTTTTGATCAATTTTCTTGTTTGTCTTCATCTGGCGTAGAGTGCATGAACGTCCGAGAGCATACAATTCTGAAGATTACCCACATCTTTCTAGTGAGAGGATCTTATGTCTCAGTTCTGGCCGGAAGCGACCTGTTCTAAAATGGGAAAATAACATGGCATGGCCAGGAAAACTTACTTTGACTGATAGGGCACTCTACTTTGAGGTATTTGTTATCTGGCAGCTGAGAGATTATATGTCTAGTAAAAACAAAGGTTGCGTTATTGGGAATTAGTAGATTGCTTGTGGTCCCATTTTACTTGGGATATTACTTTTTATTAATCAGTGACTTTGGCAAAGTCTTTCTGCTTTCACAATTAACAATTTAACACACACTAAACCTATTCGTTAATTGTTTCTGTCATAGATGCTAAAAGTGCTTTTGTGGTCTGCACCTCAGTTTTGTTTGCTAATTTCATGTGCAACTTCTGTTTGCATATGATGTAAGCATTTATATTCAACCTGATCCATGTGGAAATCATTAGTAGCCTAAGCACAAGCTGTTTGAAAGCCTTTGTTCAGATTTTTGTTGAAATTCGCAAAATATGCATGCAAATCAAATTGATGCTTCATTCGAAGTTGGTAGTTATTGAGCATTTAATAAAGCAAAAGACAAGTGCCGCTGTTTTTTGTGAACCATAGAAAATTGAAGAGGTAGTTTGACTTGCTGACAATGGCGTGGTGCATTTCTAAGATTGTATATTGGTTGTTATTGGAAACACCAATGCAGAAATGAGTGACTTAGAAATGGCTGGTACAAAGTAGCTACTGGGGCTTTCTGATTTTTCACTTTTCAGGGTCTGCTCATCACATATTTGACTAGGAAGTGGACATTGTGATTGTTGTCCTATATGGAGTCAAACAACTAACTGCATGGCATAATCACCTCAAATATTGAGATGTGGGTCGTAATTTGAGCTTTATCCAGGTGTAAAACAGGTTAAGTGGCAGATGGTAAATGAGGAGTATTGTCCTCTGCATGTTTAATAACAGTTGACTCAGGTGGTGTGTTTTATTGGACTTTGTTGCAGGCAGTTGGCTTGGCGGGGCAAAGACATGCTTTGAGACTGGATCTTACAAGAGAAGGTTCACGAGTAGAGAAAACGAGGGTTGGGCCTTTCGGATCTGATCTATTTGACTCTGCAGTCTCTGTTACCTACGGTCCGGAGTGAGTAAGCTTCTCCAAACCCATCTTTGTAGGATTAGACAAGATATTTTCAAATTCGTTATAAAAAAATTTCTGTTGTACACAGCAGAAGCATCTTACATAACTTTTGTGAAATATAACTTCTTTAGCTGTTAGCAGCTATTATTTCGGCTTGTTAGTACAGTAAATTACTTAATTCTGTTGATGACCTATTTTCATGCTTTTATATTACGTAGGGAAAGAACAAACAGGGACTAATCCAGATTTATCATCGCAGACGACACTTAACACGTTTTCATCTGTTATTGATAACTCATTTCCTATTTTAGTGAAAAGTGTCCATTTTAATTCTTGAGGGCAGAACAAAATTTGAGTAACGACTTATGATTTTTTTTTCCCAATAAAAAGTCCTATTTAAATGACAACGAAAATGGGATGACGGGGAGTCGCTAGTGATAGAAAAGCAAACGCTTTAAAATGGAGTTGGAAGACAAAAACCAGATCTAATTTGGAGCAAGAAGTATTGAATTTGATAAAGATAACCAAGAAAGTCTACCAAGGTGTGGTTGCAAACATCGATCAGAAGGGGATTTCCTTTGACAAGTGCCTTCACGTTGCAATTCTTCTGGATTAATAATGGAATTTGATCTTTTTAATAGGAAAAAATGTTTCTTTCACATAACATTAACTAAATGTTATATGTTTGTCATCTGTTGATATCTTTTGTGAAGCAGTAGTCGTCTCGTCACACTTTTGAAATTCTTATCATGTTCAAGAAGAGGATGATATTTAATTGCTAACATCTTTTTGAGAGGACCTTGATGAATCAGTGGAAAATGTCCTTATGGATGTGGCAATGACATTGCAAGGGTATCCATGCAATTTGAAATTGCTGCTTTCTAGGATTAGTTGGTTTCTGTCTATTGTCAGTGCATAATCTTGTCTACAATTGATCATCGTCCATACTGGTAAAAAGACCTGTATATCCTTTTGCCCTTCAGGGTTTAAGTAGAAGAATCTGAATCAGTGTTTTTTTGTGTGCAAAGGGGAAGACTTTGACGCTGTTAAATGAGTCAAACATTGCTTGCTTTTATGGTACATGTTTTGAATTATCATCATAATAGTTCAGAGAGCCAAGGGTGGTCGTTTTTAGCGAGTCCTCTTATTGGGCTCGCACAGATGTTTTTAACACTGTTTTAGCAGTTGCATTTGTTCTCTTCATTTTGTTGGGTGGTAATTGTTTGATTCTGATATAAAGAATAGCCTGGAGGAACAGAATATTAAATTTCTTTTCAAACTTCCTATGAATTGTTCCGGTCAGTGTTTTAAAACCCGGCCCGGCGGGTTGACCCAACAACCCGGTGAACCTGACCTTAAACCGGGCCGGTTCTTCATTTAGATTGTTTGAGCAGTTAACTCGTCTAAGACCCGTTGAACCTGACGATTTTTGGCTGAACCGTCAAAACCGGCCAGTTCGCCCAAGACTCGTTGACTGGCTATAAAATCAGAAATGGGGTTTTTTGCCCAAATCGGTACTCGATCTCTACTCTCAAAACAACGTCTTGACCCTCACTCGTCTCTTTCTCTCTCTCTCAGATTCTCATCTCCATCTCTCGATCAGCGCAGCAACCGTCACCACCACCGTTGTCGTTTGTCGATCTATTCATGGTCGCCTCGTCATCCTTCGCTGTGGGCATAGAACGTTGAGTGAAGAATTTGGACAGTTTTTGACATGTTGTTCACAACTTGTTATTTAATCATTATTTGGTGTGGTGTTGCCCATTGTTTGGACTTTGAACAGTTTGAAGTCCAAAGACTTCGAACTCCATTCTCTCTCTCTCTCTTTCCTCTGTATTCTCATGAATCTCATCTCAAATGTATTTTTTTTTGTTATTTTTTCATTTGTGTTGTTGTAGCATTTGACTGTAATTATTTTCATTTGTTAATTTATGAGGTTTGTAAGGTTGAATATAGAATTTTGCTATTGAATCATCCAAATTGAATATTGATGTTGTGAAATGTGATTCCGAGTTTTCAATTTAGATTTTGACAAAATTCTTTATCTGAATTTTTTGGTTTTGTTTGATCCACATACAATAAACATGATTATTTTTACACTTGTTATATTTTTTTGGCATATTTATTATTATTAATAATTTTTTTATTATATTACTGGTTTGACCAGTGACCCAGTGACCCGGTCTCTTTGCCGAGTCGATGTTCGGACCGCGTTTTAAAATGTTGGTTCAAGTCATGTGGGATGGTACATTTGTTTTTAAAATCGCATCTTATGGGTGATATTCCAATTGAACCTTTTTTTTCTATTTTTTTTGCTTGCATCTTTTTTGTTTGTTTCTTTTTTTTTTTGATTTTTTTTATTGGGGGGGAGGGGGGGGGGGAGGGTGAAACATGCAGACTGATGGGCAAAATTCCTAGTTTGAGCATCGAAGCATGGGCCTGTGTATCTTTCTACTGTCTAGGCACATCTTGCGGCGATAATTTCCCTATTTATTTGAATGCTAACTGTGGTGGCAGATGACATGTTAGCTTAGGGTTCAAAGTATTGGCCGAATTTGATACAACTTGTCTGAGTTGTATCTAACTTGGCCCCCTATCGAACCGACAACAATACACGTTCCACTAAATTCATGAATCTCAGTCGAATATGTGAAACATGCAGACTGATGGGCAAAATTCCTAGTTTGAGCATCGAAGCATGGGCCTGTGTATCTTTCTACTGTCTAGGCACATCTTGCGGCGATAATTTCCCTATTTATTTGAATGCTAACTGTGGTGGCAGATGACATGTTAGCTTAGGGTTCAAAGTATTGGCCGAATTTGATACAACTTGTCTGAGTTGTATCTAACTTGGCCCCCTATCGAACCGACAACGATACACGTTCCACTAAATTCATGAATCTCAGTCGAATATGCCTTAACTTGAAGACAACTCGGTAAAATCAGTGCTTAACTCGCTCAATTTGGACTAGCTCATAGTTTGGTGATGAAATCATAGAAATCAGTTAAAAACAACAAACCACCATGCAAAAATCAGTAGAAGGACAAGAAAGAAAAATATGAGGCCGACACCCACACAAAAGACAAATAAATCTGCTAAAAACTCACATGAAAAGCAAAATCAGAGCAATTTTTAAGTCTCCCATGTAGTACCTGTATTATATTCTGAAAGAAGAAAAAGAAATTGGTAGCAATCAATAGAAAATCAAGTCACTGTGATTTCAAGCGAGTCTCCCTCTTCTCATCGTGATAATCTATCACGACTCTGCTTGGGTAATGGAGCTCCATTGTGATCTGATTTTCAAGCTGAAGCAATCTCTCTCTCTCTCTCCATTACCGAATTTGTGAATTGCTTTGTGTCACGCATGAGAGGGATTATTTGATGTTTTTTTTTGGGTAAGTGTGGTCCTTTAAAGTTATTACTTATAATATTCTATAATATAATTGTCTGGTATTTTTCATTTGTTCCTTGGGTGACCCAATATTTATATAGTGTAGCTGTATTTTTTCCTATTAACTAACTCCTTCATAGATCTGTTGCATTACATTGGTGTACTTTACTAATTAGTAATGTTATTTATGCTTAATTTGAAGACTTAATTTGAAGTCCTGATCTATTGCTATCATTGAATTGGCAATGATCCCCATGAAAATTATGGTTCGTATGTTTTTAGATTGAATTAACCAATGATGATAAATATTTTGGGTGACACCCTCATATTTCATTTTCATGATGTTTCACGTGAAAAGTGACAAATGATGTATTTTGGACTTATGATGCAAGGATAATATTGTACATATTTCTTAGAATTTGTATTGAATTTTTCATTAACTTTTGGACCTTTTATCTAGTGTTTGAGAGTATTGGTAGCTATCAAGCCACAACCGATGTGTATCGTTGTCTTCCAAGTCGAAGGCTGGTACCGTGAGTCCGCGACCTTGAACCATGCGTAAACTCTAGTTTTAAAAAGAGAAAACTTACTTCCAATTCTTAGAGGGAATCATAGAATCACATGCTTGTTTAACTGTACAAATGTTGTATGTTAATGTTCCTCAGTTTGCTGCTGATCTGAAACCTTGCACTGGCAAAATTAGGTAGTTAATTTAGGTATGCAGAAGCAAAAGTCGTTGTCCCTTGTTTTCTTCATGAAAGGATTCATTGCATGGCAAGCTAGTGTAGCAACATGGAAGTGTCAAAATAAATTCCCCCTCTAGCATCTGGACCGAAAACAACATTGGTGCGATGTAGGTGGACCTCCTTTCAAGATAATTCAGTTGGGAACATATATCTTTCAATGGAACTCATGCATGCAATATGAAATTAGATGAGTAACATACACAAGTAGCTTGATTTCTGATAAATTATGACAATGAAACTCTCACTCTTATATTTTCTCTTAAGATCAATTAGTTCATATCTCAAGTGTACGCGTCTTCTCAGGTCTGAAACGTGGGTGCTTGAATTTGTTGACTTTGGAGGTGAAATGAGACGAGATGTGTGGCATGCTTTGATCAGTGAAGTTATTTGTTTACACAAGTTCATACGGGAGTATGGACCAATGGATGGTGATCAATCTGTATACCATGTGTATGGTGCTCAGAAAGGAAAGGCAAGGGCTACTACTTATGCTATTAATGGCATCTCGAGACTTCAGGCTCTTCGGTTTATACGGAAACTCTTGGATGAACCCACTAAACTTGTTCAATTCTCATACTTGCAAAATGCACCCTATGGGGATGTTGTTTCCCAAACTCTGGCTGTAAATTGTTGGGGTGGACCATTGCTTACAAAGTTTACGGAGGGGGAGTATCAACCAGGTCAAGGAGCAAGGTCCACTAATGATGTACCAGATAGTAGTAATCACGTGTTTGACATAGATGGCAGTGTATACTTGCGTAAGTGGATGAGATCTCCATCATGGGCTTCTAGTGCTTCAGTTGCTTTCTGGAAAAACTCTTCAGTAAGACAGGGGGTGGTATTGAGTAAAAATCTTGTTGTCGCTGATAGGACTTTGGTGGAGAAGGCTGCAATTACATGCAGAGACAAATACAGGGTGGTTGAAAAAACACAAGCCACAATCGACGCAGCAATGATTGAAGGGATACCCAGTAACGTTGACCTTTTCAAGGTTGGACTCTGTCTGGTTCTTTCATATTGTCTTTCTTTTTTCTGATTGTCAAATTTATGCCTGGTAATTGCACTACTCCTTAACCCATACATGCTTTCTCTTATTAAGTCATGGTTTATCTTATAAACTGTATGGTGTAAATAAGTTTTAGCTAATCATGGTTTTCAGTTTGAAAATTAATAATCAAAATGTACAGTTATATGCAACTGAAATATTACTTGATTATCTTCTACGCTTATAAGCATTTAAGATATACTTGACTGGCCAAGTCATTTAGGGCTCGTTTGGTTGCCGTATTAGAAATGAATGGATTAGATAAAATAACCTGGTCTAATACAATACAGAAGGACAAAAGACAAGACTAAATATAGTATTAGAATAATACATGATTTTATCTAGTGTTTGGTAATACACAACATAAACGTTGGATAGTAATTATTTAATCTAATCGGTTGTTTGGTTAAGGAATTATTTTATCGTATGAATGTTGAATTAACAAAAATACCCTCAATCAGTGTTTGTTACATTGATGATATTTTGATTTTATCAATTAGAGGGTTATAATGGTAAATGTGTAAAATAATACGTTTGAGTTGAATTATAACACCTCCATAATACAGGTCTAACGTATAAAAAATATACGATAAGTATACGTTTTTTAAATTAATACGATGTCAAATTTACTTACCAAACAAAGTATTAGGTCCGATTAAATAAAAAATAATACAATCCAATATTTAATCCCCTCATAATACGTTTACCAAACGAGCCCTTAGTGGATGAAGGCCGGATATAGAAAAATTGCACCTAGTTCACAAGGTTTCCACCCTATATTGAGGTCTGCGAGAGGTGAATGGATGAAGCATGATTTTGGAATTTATATATTGTTACTTAGATTGTCGGTATTTGAGCAAATATGTTTTTCTTTTTGATTTACCATAATTTTTTTTTTTTATTTTGTATATGCTGTCTTGATTACATGGTAATTTGGGTTATCTGCTAGTTTATACTGGAACATTCTTGATTCAACTTGCTGTCAACAACTAAATCTGTGAAAATTTGGAAGACTTCGGTCATGCAACAGGATGGTTTTATGAGATTAGAAATTCTGTATGTAGGTTTTTGGATTATTTTCAACCGCTTTTAATTTTCCTAATAATGCAATGGCGCACTTTAGTCTGAAAACACGTCACCTTTACTCAAGAACCTATACCAGCATGGCCTCTCTTGTTTAATAATTTACAAGCTATACCACATCTTCATTTGGGCATAGCCACCTCTTGTCTAACAATATATCTCCTTTGCATGTTCGGTGGTATTTTAACACTATAATCTTGATTTCAATGATGATTTTGAAACATGATACTTGGAGTGTATTTGGAGGCACTTCTAGAAGGGCCTTTAAGTCCTAGAAGTCTATTTATTACCTTTCCAGGCTTCTCAAAATGGCCCTAGAATGATTTCTTGCATAGTCGTTATATCATTTAAGTGATTAAATAAATTTTCAATATTTATCATCGTTAATCTAACTTCTTGTCTTGTTTTAACGTAAAACTCTTAAATTTATAAACTTAGATGGACTCCACCACTTACTGACAGTGTAGTCCAATCAATTAGTAGACTAGTCACATCTAATTAGGAAGTGCATTAATCTGCCCATTATACATTTGTTTGTCATTTGTTAGAATCGATGTAATCATTCGTTTCCTGTCTTCCTTGTGTATCTTTTTGTTTCAAATGCATCTTATGTATAGTTCAGATCTTGAACAGTGTATTTATGTTATTTAAGTTTCATCTAGTAGATAGAACAGCAATAAATAAAATTTAAAATTAATTTGATATATAATGATTAATATTACAGTTATTTCTTTGAAATTTTGTTCAATTGTTTTAAATATTTGTTAAAATAAATTGGATAAAATAAAGTTAATAAAAATAGGAATGATAGCATTAAGGATAATTTTGGTATGTAAATATTGTTTTAGCCTTCTAGCACATTGCCACTAAACATTTTCATTATTTATGAATGCACTTATTAATTCAAAAGCTTTTTCAAAACACATATTCGCTAAATATGTAATTGCGCCAAATGCAACCTTAATAAGTTGCAAAACAAGCTATTAAATGAGTTGGACTCTAAAGTAACCTGAATGAACTGACTGCTGCACAACAATGTTGCAAATGAAGTGACCAGAATTGCAGATCATCTTGTAGAGCTGAAATGGATAAGTCCACTAGGGTAGAAACCAAAGCATAAAACTGTAGCAACTTATCTTTGTTAGTAGATACCAACCTAGATTGTGTCAAATGGTTTGAATTTCTCTTTGTGAGAGTGCCTTAGTTTATATAGGGACTGTCGGGCTAATTACAAGGCTGAAAATCAGCCATTACATCTGTCTATGCAAGGTAAGTAACTGACGAAAATAAACTCCTATCAATTACAGGCATATCTACAGCTAATTTACAATATACTTTCTATTCATAACTAGACTAAATAAGGTAGAATATATGCTGCCTTAATAGGCTAGGCCAGCACATAACCGACTGACATATTGCCTATTCCACTAACATCCCCCTCAAATTGATGTTGGGTGATCAAGAAGCATCAATTTGTCAAACAGGAACTAATGGTGGTGACGAGAGAGAGCCTTGGTAAAGACATCAGCAGTTTGGTGTTAGGTGGAAATGTGAGGAAGAGTAATCTCATGGCGAGCAAGCGCTTCATAAATGGAATGACAATCCACTTTAATATGCTTGGTGTGCTCATGAAAAAAGGGGATTGGCAGCAATCTAAATAGCACTAGTATTATTAGCATGAAGAGGAGTAGGAGTAAGCTGCGGAACACTAAGTTCGCCCAACAACCCTCGAAGCCAAACAATTTCAGAATAGGTAGACGACATAGCCCGATATTCAGGCTCAGTGGATGACTTCGAGACACAATCCTGCTTCTTACTCTTCCAAGAAATAAGGGCATCGCCAAGAAACATACACCAACCCGTAACAGAACGACCAGTATCTGCACATCCAGCCCAGTTGGCATCACTAAAACCCTCCAACTGTAAAGAATTCCCTGAAGGAAAGAACAAACCGCGACTAGACGTCCCTTTGAGATATCGAATGAGATGATGGACAACAGCCAAATGTGTTGGCAAGGAGCCTTCATAAACTGACTGACCTGCTGAATAGCAAACGAGATATCAGGTGGGGTAATTGTCAAATAATTCAAACTTTCTACCAATCGCCGATACATCGAGGGATCAGGTAAGGGATCGCCACCCGCCTGACGCAGTTTCAAATTGATCTCCATAGGTGTAAGAACCAAATTACCGTCTTGAAGACCGGCTAAGGAAAGAAGTTCTGGTCTGTTTATGTTTACTGCCCAGACTCCTGCTCTGTGTTCAATGGCATTGGTTGGTTTGTTGCCTCTTGTGTTATGCTGCCTTCTGCTGGCCTGGTTCCTGTTCTTCTCTGTTTCATTGGTCTCCTGCTGGTCTGTCTGTGTGCTGTGCTGTGCATGGCTGTGCTGGGGGTGTCTCTCTGTTGATGGGGTTTGTGCAGGGTCAGTCCAGCACTGCTTGGGTGGGTGCCCAGGTACTGATTTCAGGCCTTTTTTCCATTGAAGGATTAAAGCCACCTTTTGTTGGGTCCTCCCCTCTGCATCAGGCAACAGTCTCTCTGGTGCTTCTTTGCTGGGTTTCAGCTGATTGTCAGCTGGTTTCTCAGTTGGTTTTCAGCTGGATTTCAGCCCTCACCTGGCCTTGCTTTCAGCTGGTCCTTTGGTTTCTCAGCTGCATTCTCAGCTGGTTCTCTTGCTTTTTGCTTCTGCTGCCTGCTGTTCAGCTGCCCCTGTTTTTTGATGCTGCTTGTTCTGGACTGGTGCTCCTTTGCTCTTCTGGGTTCGAGCTTTCTTGCAGCTGCTGTGGTTTCCTTTCTAGCTGGTTTCCAGCTGACCTTCCAGCTGCCTTTGTCTAGGTTTAGCTGGACCCTCAGCTGGACTTAGCCTGCCTTCTTTTCCACCTTTTTTTGTCCTGCCTGGCCTCTCTTTTTTTGTCAAAGCCTGGCTTATTTGCTGCTGGTAATTTTTGTTCATTCAATATAATTGTCAAAGAAGTTCTTGGGTATACTTATGCTGATGTAAGAGTGTGCCATTCGGACAATGTTGGACCTACCAAGATCTTTTATATGCAAAGAAGATTTGAGTCACTGTTGGAGCTGCTCAATTAACTGGGAATCAGATCCTGTAATCCCAATATCATCTACATACACAAGAAAGATAACGATCCTAGTATCAGTCTTGCGAAAGAAGAGAGAGGAGTCATACTGACTCTAAGTGGAGTAGTACGAAACTTCTCAAACCATGCCCACGTTGCCTGCTTCAAAGCATACAGAGACCGCTTCAAGCAACAAACCTGAGCAGAAGAGAAAGGAAACAAGCCAGGAGGAGGAGTCATAAAGATTTCTTCCTTTAGATCACCATATGAGAATGCATTCTTCACATCCATTTGGTGAAGCAACCAGCCTTTCGAGGCAGCAATGGCCATAATAGTGCGAACGTAGTCATTTTGGCCACGAGAGCGAATGTTTCCTCGTAATCAAGCCCATACTCCTGCCAATTCCTGAGTGCCATCGGATGAGCTTTATGTCTGTCGATAAAGCCATCAGCACGCAGCTTGATAGTGTATTCCCATTTGCACCCAATAAGCTTAACTTCAGCAGGACAAGGGACGATGTCCCAAGTGTGATAGTCCAGAAGAGCCTGAAGTTCGTCTTGCATAGCTTGGCGCCAACACGTTTAAGTAGAAGCCTGAGAGTAAGACAGAGGCACAGTAGTAGTATCAAGAGTGACCTGGAGAGCTGAGGGAGAAAATCCATACCTATCCAGAGGCCGTGAAACCTGAGTAAACTGGAGGGGCTCATGCAAGACAGGGTCAAGTGACAGTTTAGAGGTAGGAAGAGGCAGTGGGTGACATCGCTGATACACAATACCTGGCTTGAAACGATTAATTGGATGAAAATCATCATCAAAGGAAGGAAGCAAAACAGAAGGCAAGATAGGATTAGTACGAGATGGAAAGAAATATTGATTTTCAAAGAAAATCACATTTCGAGAAATACGAAGCTTGTTAACATCCGCGTTATAACACAAATCCTTTGTGACAATTACTATAGCCAAGAAAGGCGCACTGAACAAATTGGGAAGGCAAACGATTAATCAAAAAAACAGCAGTAGATAGTGCTTCTACCCAAAATGTAGGAGGTACAAAAGATTCAAGTAACAAGGTATGAACAACATCTAAAAGGTGTCGATTCTTACGCCCGGCTACTCCATTCTGTTGAGGGGTGTACGAACATGAACGCTGAGAGAGAATACCCTTCTTCTGTAGAAAATTCTGAAAATCATGTGACATATATTCTCTCCCAGAGTCAGAACGTAAAATCTTAGTACAAGTAGAAAATTGTGTTTTCACATAAGTAACGAAAGCTTGGAAGATAGAAAACACATCTGCTTTAGAACAAAAAAAATAGACCCAAGTGAAAAGACTATAATCATCAATAAATGTCACGAAGTACCTGTATTGAGCATGAGAAAGAACAAGACTCACACCCCAAACATCAGTATGAATTATCTCAAAACATGTAGAAGCACGACTACCTTGCAAAGGAGAAGGTAAAGTTTTGCGTTTACCAAGTTTACAAGGTGCACAATCGTAAGACAGATTAGAGGGAGAAAACTAATGTGTCTGACTCAAATAACCCTGCTTCATAAGATATTTTAATATAACAGAATTGGGATGTCCCAATTTCTTATGCCAAACATGGCTAGTATTAGTAACCGCAGAACAACCTAAAGAAACTAAACGAGGAATAGAAAACGATTGGAGAGGAAAAAGGCGTCCCACTTTAGGCCCCTTCGCTATCACCTGCCTCGACGCTTGATCCTGCACACGACAACCACCATGATCAAAATGAAGGGAACACTTATCTTCTACCAATTGGCCAACATAAACTAATTGGTTGATAAATCAGGAGACACAAAAACATCGGAGAAGCAAGGCCCCATATTTCCAACAGTGATAGGAAGAGTATTGTCATCGGCTATCTGCATTTGTTGCTCACCGTCATACTTACGAACACCATGTAGAGCGTTTGTACTGCCAGTCATGTTATTGGAAGTCATAGAGTCAAACAACCAAGGAGAGTGTAGTAGGGTTTTCTTACCTTGGAGACCAAGAGCAGAGAGGGCGAAAACGATTATCTGTTGGACCTACTCTGGTGTAAGTGTGGAAGAACTTTGGACAGCGGACTGATCCGAGGAGGATGTCACAAAATTGGACTGAACAGCAGTATGAAAAACAGGAGCCGATCAATTCTGAAGTTGCACACGACAGTCTTTCATAATGTGCCCTCCCGTTTGCAATAATTATAGAACTTTTGGCTGCAGTTTTTGGCAATGTGCCCATACTCCTTGCAATTGTAGCACTGTGGCGAGGATTTGGATCGTCTGTTGCCCTGAGCAGCGTAGGCCACATTGACCATCTCAGTACTAACAGCGTCTTGAACGATCCCAAGCTGTGAGGCGAGACACTATTCTTCACGTAAGAGTTCCCCCAAGCAGACATCCAAGGATGGTACAGGTTTGCGGTTGATCAACTCAGGTCGTGCACTTTCAAACTCGAGTCAGAGCTACATCAAAAATTGATCCCGCTGGCTCCCAGAATGAAGCGCTTGGAGTGCCGCTAAAGCATCTTTAGGAACCTTAGAATGGACCAACCCAGTATAATCACTCCATAAAATGAGAAAAACCCGAATAAAACTGTTCAATTGAGAGGTTCCCCTGACGATAGTCGGCGATGTCTAACTCCAATTGAAACTTGCGGGCAAAATTATCTTGATAATAAATCCGTCGAAGGTAATCCCACATCTCCTTAGCAGTACTGAACCCACAGAGATTGTTGACCATATGGGGTTCAACAGAACTTAGTAGCTGGGAAGCAATTTTGGCATCCTTGCCTTCCCATGAACTAAGTTCCTTGGGATCAGTTGGAGCCGTAGAAGACCCTTCCATATAACCCCATAATTCCTTCCTTTTCACAAACATCCTGAACTGGAAAAATTGTCTGAAAAATCAATTTATGTGAACAATTGACTATTCAGAGAAGTGGCTGAAAAACACAGTCCAATGCAACGAAGCAAATGGCCCATCTCAACGTAGAACACAACCAACTGCTGAAAAAAAAACCCAACGCCAACACAACCAATCCCAACCCAACAAGAAAGAACAACCAAAAAACCCACCGATACACCAAAGAGGATTCAATCAAAGGAAAATACGCCGGAAGAGCAACAGAAAATCCCGATACCCACAGAACACGGTGAGAAACCAGTTCAAAGTATTTCGATACCCACAGAAACTACCGATAACCCAAAAGGAAGAGAGAGCTGCACGGAAAATTGATGGATTTTTGACAGCCCAACAATTCCGATACCCAAAACTTTCAACAGAAACTGCCGACAGCCCACAAAGAGACCAAACAGCCAAGAATGAGCGTTCAAAATTCACACAGAGACTGCCGATAGAACGTATAGAGAGGTTTCCAACAGCCCTGATATTGTGAGGAAGAAACCCAACCAAGAAAGTAAGAACCTGGGCAACCGAGAGAAAAACCAAGAAGAATTTAAACAAGGGGCTCTGATACCATGTCAAATGGTTTGAATTTCTCTGTGTGAGAGTGCCTTCATTTATATAGAGACTGTCGGCCTAATTACAAGGCTGAAAATCAGCCATTACATTTGTCTATGCAAGGTAAGTAACTGACGAAAATAAACTCCTATCAATTACAGGCATATCTACAGCTAATTTACAATATAGACTAAATAAGGTAGAATATATGCTTCCTTAATAGGCTAGGCCAGCACATATCCGTCTGACATATTGCCTATTCTGCTAACAGATTGTTCACATTGTTAACGAAGTTTGTCAGTGATATCATCACATGGAATCAGATGTAGTGTTGTTCCATAGGTTTATCGTCGTTTTGCTTCTATTTGTTCTAATGCTTCTGTTTATCTTGCTCATGTTAATAGAATTTGAATTTTGTTTTTCTTCAGGAACTTATGCTTCCTTTGACTGTCATTGCCAAATACTTTGAACAGCTCAGGCGATGGGAGGAACCCCACTTGACTGCATCTTTTCTTTTATTTGTATATACAATTATATTCAGGTAAGACCATTATGATTATTGCTTTTTTGATAAATTCTTAAGGTATCAATTCCTCGTCTTATAGTGTACTCAACACATGCCTCTTTGGAGGTTAACTATCTCAGAAAGGACTTATGCATATAGAAGTTGTCACCTACAACTTAGATCAAACTGATTTATTCTGTCATTGACTCAAAGATATCTTTCTATTTGAGCTAATTGAGTTCTTTCTGTTTTTATCTCTTGTAACTTGCAGAGTTCTATGCATGTCTGTGCACGTCTTCGCATGTGTTGTGTGAAAAAAATCTTCACTATAACTAGCTTTTCTCCAGAGCCTTCTTTTATTTTTTACTATTCTAACCCATCATTATATGTCTTTAAGAAAATTGTGCTTAAAGCAAGTTTTATTGGAATTTCTTCCTCGTGGATATGTATGTACATTTGTTATGGGTATATGCATGCTATTTCTACATACATACATATTTCTCTTGCTTTTTAACCGTTTAGTTTATAAATTCTTATAGTCTTGTATGATATGTTATACTCTGCATAATTTTTATTGTATTCCAATGTTGTTTGGTGGCTCTGCAATCTATTTTGAATACATTATTTGAAATATTGGGTAATTCTCATAAATATCCCCTGAACTATGGCCTTTATTTTAAATTGCCCCTAAATTTCAATTGTTCGAATTTAGCCCTTTAACTATGTAATTTATGTCAATCAACCATTTCCGTTAAGATTAATCGTTAAATGAGACACAAATTTGTCTCATTTGTCAGTTAATCTTAACGGAAGGGGTTGACTGAAACAAATTAAATAGTTCAAGGGGCAAATTAGGACAATTAAAAGTTCAGGGATAATTTAAAACAACTAGTTCAGGGTCAGGGGCATGTATGAAATTTACCCAAAAAAATCAGACTTGAAAGAATATGGCTTCTGTCACAACTCATGAGGAAGATTTGATCCATCTAATTCTCAATGTGACCAAAAGTTCATTAATTGGATTCCATTATTGGATTTATTGCTGGAGGCACATTGTATAATTGTGGTCTCAAAGCTTTCTTTATATTATTTGCACTGATAAATGTCATGGTGCAACAAAATTGATGTTTACAAACTCTGATATCTGTTCTGGTCAGAAACTTGCTGTCATATATATTCCCTACGACTTTGATGATATTGGCAGCTGGCATGTTACTACTGAAAGGGCTCAAGGAGCAAGGTCGGCTTGGAAGATTTTTTGGAAAAGTTACTATACATGATCAGCCGCCATCAAATACCATTCAAAAGATCATAGCTGTAAAAGAGGCCATGCGTGAAGTAGAAAAATATCTCCAGAATCTGAATGTTTCCTTGCTTAAAATACGTTCAATTGTTCTTGCTGGCCAACCTCAGGTATGTTTAACTCATCAAAACTCTTGAGATGTATGGCATCAGATTTTGATGTGAGCTTTCATGCAAAATTTAGTCTTTTAGGTCTCGTATGTTCTCTATCAGGAAAGATGGTATTCAATAAATAGTAGAGTAAATCTGTAACACATCACATAAATTTTTCTTTATATATCGAAAGTTATAAACAGCCCTAGTTCGTTTCCAACTCAAGCTCAGGCTTATTGACAGCTAATGGACTGTTTTAATCCCATTCTTATCTCTTTGTGGGTATCATTTAGAAGAGAGAACATTTCAAAATTATGCGATGTATAGGCAATACATTTTATTGAACAATCAATACATCACTTGGGAGTTGGGAAACTGCTTGGGCACTTCGGAATGGAGAAGGGCCAGAGGTCATGTTCAGGAATGCAATAAAGTGGATGTTTTTTAATTCAACAGACGTATGGGAAAATAAGTCCTAGTTGGCAATTCAATGACAAAACAAGTGGGCTCTATATGCTGGGGTTTGGAGACTTGAGGCCGTTTGGAGTAGGCTTTTTTGAGTGCAAAACAGATGTTTGAAAAGTTAAATGAAAAAGTTAGAATTAAAAAACTCTTGCAACCGTTTGAAGTGTTTTCGAAAAAGCGGTTTTTCCTTGGAAGCCCTTGAATAAGTTCTATTTTTCAGTTTTTTCTTAGTACTGATAAAAGTTGTTTTTGCCCAAAAAAACTGATGGAAAAGCTGTCTAATTAGCCCGGGTCCAAACGGATCAGACTCCTTATCCTCTAAAACCAAAAAAAACTAATGTTATCAGCCAGCACCAAACAGGCCTTTAGTATGTTGGGTTTGATTATTAATTTTTTGGTGTAAGGAATTTTTGCCTAACCTCATTTTCAAACTTTTTGCAGTCTCTGAGGTAGCTACTTAGGTATCCTACATAAGAAAAGAGAAAAAAAAAAAGGGGGGGGGGGGGGGGGGGATGATGTGGGATATAAGATTTTTGTGTTATTCTAAAAAATGTTGGGGTATAAGATTTTTGTGTTATTCTATATGTTGGGGTTAGGTGACCGCGGTTTGGAGAGTTTTGAAGGAACCAGTTGTGGAATTTTCTTAATGTCGAACTCTCCTTGCAATTTTTAACGGCATTGAAGTAGAACTTGTGGCTTTTCGTAGGAGGCTTCATGATAGGGAATGTTTGGAGTTGGTGGAACTTCTTTTTTTTCGGCTCAAGGTTGTTTGGATAAAAGATGTTGGACTATTGCCTCTAATGGCATTTTCTTGTGTAAAACTTCTTTTGTGTCTTAAATTTATGATTTATCTATTCCTTTGTTCCCCCTATTTGGGTTGGTGATTCTTCATTATAATCTTTTTTACTCGTCTTTATCGAATTTTCAGGTTTCATGGTCATAAGATTGCTTCACTAATTCGGTCCTATACTCCTATTCTTTTTCCATGTCATAGGATTTTGGTTTTCGTAGAAGGTTCAATTATAGGGAATGTATGGAGTTGGTGGAGTTCCTTTTTTCGCTTAATAATGTTTCCTTGACTGAAGGTTGTTTAGACAAAAGATGTTGGACTATTGACTCTGAAAGTATTTTCTCCTTTAAATCTTTTTTTTAGTCTTTAATTAGTGATTCATCTATTCCTTTGTTCCCCCATCGAGGATGATTTGAGAAGTTAGAGTCCCTTTAAATATGCAAGTTTGTATATGCATTATTGCTCAAGATAAGATTAACACTTACGATGTGCTTTGAAAAAAGAAGACCTATGGGTTGTCTTCAACCGCAATTATGCGATATGTGCAAAGGTGATTGTGAGGGTGTGGATAAGTTGTTTTTACATTGTCCTTGCCCTATAGCGCTCGCACTTTTGGAAAAAGTTGTTTAGCTACTTGGGAATATGTTGGGTGGAACTGAGAACTATATTTTCTATGATATGTTTGGATGTTACGGGTGGTGGGGAAAATAGAAGATGGAAGACTTTTTGGGGTTGTGGTTGCTGTGCAATTGTCTAGGTTATATAGTTGGAAAGGAGTGCGAGTATTTTTTATGATAAATGTGAGGAGGTTTGAAGTCCCCTATGGGACATGATTTATTTTTTGGCATCTTTTTGGGCCTCAGTGTTTAAAGAATTCGTGAATAGTCCATTTTTTTCCATTATATTGAGCTGGACAGCTGCGTGCGGGATGTAGTTTTGGAGTTTTTCAAGTTGTCGTTTTTTAGTTTTATTTTGATGTGTCTCTGGTTTGGACAACTTGTCCACTTTTGACTAATCTTTTGTACTTTTTCTTTTCTTTGATATTTAATAAAATCGTCATTTCTTATTGGAAGAAAAAATATAAGTGTTGCAGCTTCAGGAAACTGTTGTAGAGGCCCAATGGTCATTTGTTGTTTTGTTGTGGTGGTTTAGCTTGTGTTACATATGAACTAATTTTTTTATTCTTTCTTCATACATGGATTGTACACTTTCTAATTTTATACTTGATACTTTATTTGCATTTTGGGAAAAAAGATAATGGACGCATGTACATTATTAAGTTTGAGAGACATGAAATATCCAAACATATATGCATTATAATTAGACTTTCTGGTGGTTAGATTATGATAAGATTTGTGTTTAGGCATGTATCTTTGTATGTGTATGTGACTGTGAGAAAGAGGCAGAGAAGGATGGTGGCACCACCTTAAAACTAGTGAGTCATTTGGCACAAGATGGTCGTTTGTGAAATTTTGTGGTTTATCATTTATGTGATTTGAATTTCGAAATTTCAAAGGAACTCCCCCCCCCCCTCCTTTTCTTTCCTCGCTTCCTTGATTCGGTTGAGTTTGTTTTTAAATCTTTTCAGATATCGACTGAGGTTGCTCAGGTGCTGCTATTAAGCTCTGTCATTCTCCTCATCATTCCGTTCAAATACATTAGTGCTTTTCTTGTCTTCGATCTCTTCACAAGGGAGCTCAAATTCCGGAGACAAATGGTTTTGAGGTTCATGAGTTTTCTGAAAGAGCGTTGGGACACAGTGCCTGCAGCCCCTGTTATGGTATTACCTTTTGAGGGTGATGAGAATGGGGCAATAAGTGAAAGGAAGGAAATCAATGACATAGAATATTCAGAAAGAACTCAGAGCAAGTCCACGTAAACATTTTTCATATAGATTTACGAATAGTTTGGTATAAGTATCTGTACTGCTAAATTTCAGAAAGAAAAAAAAGCAGAAATCGATGGTTCTTTTTCTTTATTGTCTTTGGATGTTCCTCTAAACTTTTTATGTTAATTCCATGTTATTATAAAAATGATCTTTTTCTTATTCATTTCACGTTTCCAGGCTGCTATTACGAGGGCTGTAACAGTTTGATTTGGGTTGTATTGTTCTGTAGCCCCCAGATATAGACATGTTGAGTTTTATCTAGTCACAAGTCTTTGATTATGATTGTGTTTCTGTGCCTATTTAGAAAAAAGCAGGAAACCATTAGCATCATATTTTGTGATGATTCTGACTGCTGGTGTAAATGCTTGCCAATTCTTTGGCATATGGAACCTCCAAATGACTGCTGGTTGAATACATTTCAATTCCTCACCAATTCATAAGCATCGGTAAGCATCGCCATTTCAATTCCTTGAATACATTTCAGAACTCATGCATTTTCCATGTTTATGTGTCTCCAACTTCTTATGTACTGAAACCCCATATGGTAGGTAAGCAGCAGCAATAAATTTTGTATTTTCTTTTTTATGTTTATAACCTTATTTTTGCCCTTGGAGAATTAGCTTATGACTGGAAATTGTTACCAGAATGTCACAAAGCTCTGGGGATCTGGCTTGCCCTTCGATCAAAAATCTTTACCAAGAAACTCAGATGACTCAAGCTTATCATTAGAGACGGTAAATCATCACCCTTTTATGTATTAAGCTCTCTATATATTTCTTCAATAAGCTCTCTATATAATTCACATTCTTGCAAGCAAACCCACATTCAAAGAAAAGGTGCGTAAAAGAAAATTGTTATAGAATCATCAAAATAAATGAACTCATCTAGACAAAAAAAAGGTGCTTTCACATTTACAAGGTCAAAATGTGGGTGGTAAGTGGATTATTGTTGGCAGTGCCAGCACCAAGATCAGCCATATCTGAGAGATTGCCTTTAAGCCATTTGAACCATTACAAGCAAGCTTCCCATCATGATAAGTGCACTGTGTTTGGTTCCTAGAATCAATACCAACAAATACGATGAGCAAGTATGTGATAGACAAGAAACATATTCAAGAAGTTAACCCGGCGGGACAAAATCTAGAGGGTGGGCTTTATAATTTTCGCAAACAATTATGATGGGATGAGCCAATACAGTTTGGAGGCATTTATAGTTCATACTAGTACAATAAGGAAGATTTTTCAAATTCTTAGGAAGACAATCACCCCCTTGTTGGCACTACGTCCCCGATCCATTGGTTTATGTGACAGAAGTGTTTTTGAATGTTTCATATGCTTTGCTAAGCTAGATATAGACTTGTGAGTTGCACAACATTGATGTTCACTTATAAACTTAGGTACCATTTAATGACCATTGTTCAACTACTACTTTACTTTTTTAAGTAATCATAAATGAGTTGCATTGCTATTGTAAATTTAGTTTTGGTTTTTTTTTCTTCTCTGGGATTACTTCTTTCTTCCAAGCTTAATCCCATGTATAGTGGTATACATATTCACATACACAAGCATATTATTTACGTATTAATATTCATTTGGTGATCAAATATGTTTTTACTTTAACGACGAAATGGTTTTACCAAACAGTAATGTAGTTGTATAAAAAATTCATTCGCATACCTCGACGAACAAAATGTCAATATATAGTCTGTTGCAGAGCAAGTAACAATGCTGGTAGGATCATCATGTGCATAGCTATAAGCTGCAGGGCAAGCCTCTTTGAATGTCCTTGAATAGTTACTGGGCATACATGCAGCAGGATCAGAGTACATTCCTCGACAACACAGCTCGTCAGTGTTGAACACGTTGCATGCGCTCCGGCAAGCAACAGTCTTCCCATCCGATTTAACGGCCAACTCCGATGGACATTTTTCCCTCAAGTCACTGTCACACCCTACAGTGCTGCAGTTTCCTTTACCCCCAACAGGTTTGACCATCAAAGGTACGTTAAATCCGTCGACAAGGCTAACATCGTAAAAATCAACTTGTCCAAGGGTAAAATCGGCAATTGAAGCTGGTGGCTGCCCGGGGGTAGTGCATTTCTGGTTGCTACCACAGCTTCCTGTTTGGCATGTTCCGTTACCCTTTTTGTTGAAATTGCAACCGGTTCGACCCCAAATCCGGCCATTCCACCCCGGTGGAGCTGTGAAAATGGCGGATTGTCCGGGTTTTAACGCGAAACCATCACCGTTGAAGTTGTCGTTAGGTAATATTCCGGGCCATATGGTCTCTTTGCAGCCATTTACAATGGTGAAATTCGTGCATTCGGATAATATTATCCCTATTGAGTATATTACACAGAAGTTAAATAAACTTATAAAAACAAAACAACGTTATCAAGACTTTTTTTGTTTGCATCTTAGATGCTATTTTTTTATTTTCGGAAATAATTTATGGAAGAAAGTTGTTTTTTGAAAACTAAGAACAAAAATTAAGTAGATTTAGAGAACGTGGGGCATTTTGAATGAAATCTTAAGTACTCTATCAGTGGTGCAAAGCGGCTTTGTCCTTTTTCAGTAGGGGAGTGAAAGGTTAGACCTTAGAAAGTTAGCGAACAACGGGTCTTCTATATAGGTATGGTGTTTTCCCTTGACTCTCCTAACGTCAAGTCAAGAAAGTTTTGTGTGTTTTTTGAAACAATTTTTTCAGAATTTAAAAAATACCACCATACTTTCACCACCACGACGTCTATTCCCACCACCACCACCACAACATTTCTGTTTTTATTGTTTTTTGGATTATTATTCAAACAAGTTTCTTTTTTTTTTATTTCATATAACTGTTTTTTGAATCATTTAATTAAACAAGTGTTGAAACACAAAAAATACCAAAAAATATTTTTTTTAAAACTTGTCCTAAAAACAATACTTGGATGCGTGACCCAAATGTTCCCAAAAAAAAGGGGCAAGGGGAATAAGAAATGCTAAAAATAGAAACCATATGTTCTTAAAAAACGAAGGAACTTGTAGAAGTGAAACCATACCATCTTTATACCAACTATTCAAGGGTAACCTCTTATTTTTCTTTTTTGTTCTATTTTCACAGCAAAACCAAACGATGAAATGAGAGCAAGGAAAAAATGATATCAAAATGCAATGTTAACTTACCAGATGAAATAAGAAGCAAGAGAAACAAGACTGTTGAATGTATACCAAGGTGGGAAGCCATTTCCCACTCCTCTCCTACTAGTCTGGGTTTGGGCACTTAGAGACATTGAAGGGTATTTGTGTTTATATGAGTGAATACGTAAAAGGGAATGAAAGGATACGTGTTGAGGAGAGTGAATATAGAGAGAGGTGCTGTGGTCAGCCAGAGAGCGGCTGCGTTCCTTCTTTCGTAATCAAGTGATTCCTTAACTCTGCGGTTTGGTACTTAGCCTTTTTGGGACAGTCTGCCCTTAGCCTTTTTGGGACAGTCTGCCCTTTCCACTGCAGGTAACAAATTTTTTTTTTTTTTTGCCATCGGGGTGTTCAAATTTAAATCGATTATTTCTTCGAACTCAGTAGTTGTCACTGTAACTTAAGCTGGGTTATAACATATCTCTAAAGAACAAGGATGGTTGACTCTTACGTGGTGTATAAAAAGACTGAACCTAAGACTTTTGAATTATCAAATGTCAGACTTAACAATTGAACCGCGCCTAAGGATTATTACAAGTAGCAATTTGTGGAGAAGACTATAGTACCCAAAAAAAAATATTGGTAAGGTACAATAATTATGAATTTTATAATTTGTTTTTAATAATTTTTGGTTGTTATTTACAACTTTTGTGGTAACTTGAGATCGATCTTAGAATGATCCCAAGTTACTACAAAAGTTATAAATTGATCCCAAAAAAAATTGTAATTCAGACATTAAAAGTTATAATATAACTCAAAAAATTAAAAATTTTATTTTTTGTAAACGAACCCAAAAATTTATACGTCAACTCATAAACTTGTAAAATGTGATGATACAATATTGATTTTTTTTTTCAGTATGGTAATCTTTAAAAATTTGGCAACAAAATCTCTGACATTGTAACATTTTTTAAAATAAAAAAAAAATCTAAATCATGTATATTTTGGACTCATGATAGTAATAAAAATTATGAATATGCACGATTCAGATGCAAACCGTATGCATTGGGCAAGTGAATAATCTTTTGTGAGAATCACAACTGTGAATTTGAGATGATAGCCTCTAAAGTCTTTCCTATCTGAAGTGTAGTGACAAGTTTTTAATGCTTAATTATTTGTTTCATGCATAGTCTTAGGGTACTTTGCGCAATGCATTTTAGTTATCGTGGTTAAAAAATTTATTATGGTCAAAAAATTAAATATAAATATACAAATTTACTGTGTTAAAAGTTCAAATTTTAGTCATAAGTTAAGCCATCAGATGAGTTGTTGTCCTCATTGTTGTTCAGTATGCCCACAATATCGCTGGGAGGTAATCTACCCATTGTGACTTTGAAGCTTTCAACCTAGTTTTCAGCGCCAACTTAATCGTTCTGATGGTTACTTCGGCTTGTCTATTGGACTGCGGGTGCGTGGGAACTGAAAAATAATTTCGGATCCCCAGTCCTTCGCAAAAGCCCGTGAATGTAGGATTATCAAATTGCTTCTCGTTGTCCGAGACGACTACTCTAGGGACACCAAAACAGCATATGATGGATTTCTAAACGAAGTTTTTGATTTTCTGCACCGTAATCTTGGCCAGAGGCTCTGCTTCGGCCCATTTTGTAAAGTAATCTACTGCGACCACGACGAACTTGCACTGTCCGACCCCTGTTGGCAGGGGGCCCAGGATGTCTAACCCCCACTATTGAAAGGGCCAGGGGCTAACCACGGGGGTGAGTTGCTATGGCAGACAATGTGGCAAATTGCCGTGAATCTGGCAAGTTTGACATTTCTATACTATCTCCTTGGCATCCTTGGACATGGTTGGCCAAAAGTAACCTTGTCGTAGCGCCTTATTCGCCAACGCCCTCGTTCCAATGTGGTTTTCGCACATCCCTTCGTATATTTCTCTCAGGATGTAATCTACTTCAGGCTCAGATACGCATTTCATTAGTGGAAACGAAAAACCTCTTTTGTACAAGTTACCTCTGACCAGCGTGAATCTTGTCGCCCTGGATCTCAGCTTTGCAGTTTCCTTTGGGTCTCCGGGTAAAACTCTGTCTAGCAGGAATGATCTAATAGGGTCTATCCAAGAAGTCTCCCCTTCAACTGGGAGGGTCTAAATTTCTCCGTTTAGCTCGACGTTGAGTCGTACGCTAGGCTGGGTCAGCGTCTCGACGGGTATCTACCCAGGGAGGCCATGTTCGCTGGTGGTGGCCAGCTTGGCCAGGGCGTTAGCCCGACAATTATCTTCCCGAGGAACTTGAACCAATTTGGCTGATACAAATTTTCTTAGAAGTTTCCGCACTTCGATCACGTAGAGTGTCATTTTCTCGTCTCTGGCAGCGTACTCTTCCTCGACTTGTCTTACCACCAGTTGCGAGTCACTATAGATCATGATCTACTGCGCTTCCTTTGATAGAGCCAGGTTTAAGCCGGCTATGAGTGCTTCATATTCCGCCTCATTGTTGGATGCTTGGAAGTTGAACCTCAGGGCATATTCTTGGTCGTAACCTTCTGGGGATGTAAGGATGAGGCCTGCTCCGCATCCTTGGGCATTTGAGGCCCCATCAACATACAGCTTTCACGTCGGTAAGTCGTCGCAATCTTCAATACTCTCTTCGGGTGGTACAGTAAACTCAGCCAGAAAGTCAGCCAGGATTTGCCCTTTGACTGTGATTCTAGGCTTGAACTTGATGTCAAATTTGCTAAGCTCCATTGCCCATTTGACGAGCCTTTTTGAGGCCTCCGGTTTATGCAGGACCTGTCTCATTGATTGGTCTGTCGGGATCTCGATGGTGTGCGTCTAGAAGTACGGCCTTAGTCTTTCGGGCTGCCATCAATAGAGCTAGCACGAGCTTTTCCATTTTCGGGTACCTCTCTTCGGCTCTTCGGAGGGCCTTGCTACAGAAGTAGACCGACTGTTGGATTCTTTCTTTGTCTTTTACCAGGGCAGTGCTAACCGAGAATTCTGATACGGCCAGATAGAGGGTCAGTCTCCTTCTTTAGGACTTGCCAGCACGGGTGGAGAGGCCAAGTAGGCCTTGAGGGCTTGAAAGGCCTCGTCGCATTTCTCGTCCCACCAAAAGGCTGTTTTTAACACTTTGAAGAAAGGTTGGCATTTATCGCTGGATCGCGAGACGAAGCGGTTAACCACCGCTATTCTTCTTGTAAGGCGCTGTGTTTCCCTGGTGTTGGTAGAGGGTTTCATTTCGAAGACGGCCTTAACCTTTTCGGGATTTGCTTCGATGCCCCTTCTGTTAACTACAAACCCTAGGATCTTCCCTGCTGATACCCCAAAGGCGCATTTTGCCGGGTTCAACTTCATTCTGTATTAGCGCATAATCTCAAAAGATTCCCTGAGGTGGTGGATATGGGATTCGACCTTAAGTCATTTTACCAACATATCGTCTATGTAGATTTTCATGGTCAGACCAAGCTTTTCGCAAAACATTCTGTTGACTAGTATCTAATAGGTAGCTCCGGTGTTTTTTAAGCCGAAAGGCATCACTTGGTAGCAATATACCCCTTGTTCTATGATGAACAATGTCTTCTCCTGGTCGTTGGGATCTATTCTGATTTGATTGTAGCCCAAAAATGTGTCCATGAAGCTGAGGAGCTCGTGGCCAGCGGTTGCGTCGACGATCAGATCTATTCGAGGTAAGGGAAAACTATCCTTGGGGCATGTCCGGTTCAGGTCGGTAAAGTTGATACAGAGTCGTCATTTGCCATTCACCTTTCTTACGAGCATGACATTGGTCATCCAAGTCAGGTAGTCAACCTCCCTGATGGCCTTGGCCCGCAGCAGCTTAGCCACCTCCTCATTAATGGCTTTTTGCCTTTCCGGCGCGAAGCTTCTTCTCTTCTGTCTGATTGGTTTGCAGCTTGGATCAACACTCAAACGATGCACGATCACTGCGGGGTATATTCCCTCCGCATCCTTTTGTTTCCAGGCGAAAGCATCAGCATTTGCCTTTAGGAACGAGATAAACTTCTCATTGATGGACGGGAGCAACATTGAACCTATGAACACCACGTTCCCCGGGTCTTCGTCCAACTGTACGGGCTCCAACTGCTCTGTAGGGGTAGGCCTGATATCTAATTCGTCTCTCATGTCCAAGTCCTCGAGTTGGACCGATTCCACCTCCCTTTGTTTCATCAACGCAACGTAGCATTCTCTGGCCAAGCGTTGGTTCCCCCTGACCATGTCGACCCCATTCTCCGTGGAGAATTTCATCACCAAATGATATGTCGAAGGTATCGCTTTAATGGAGTTGAGAGATGACCTACCTAACAGGATGTTGTAGGCGGATGGAACATCTACTACCAGGAACCGAGTGGTGGTCGTAGCCTGGCAGGGCTGTTCCCCGACGGTGAGGATGAGTTGGATGGATCCAACTAGCAGGACCTTTTCGCCCGAGACCCTAATAGGTGGGATTTCACGGGTTCGAGGTTTGATCTTTCTATGCCTAGTTGGTCGAAAGTTGACAAGAAAATGATATCAGTGAAGCTTCCGTTGTCGATGAGTACTCGATGCACCGTTTTGTTGGCGACGATCGCCTTTATGACCAGGGGGTCGTCATGTGACTACTGGCATTCTCTGAGGTCCGCATCCGAGAAGGTGATCTCCATTTCTCGGCGAGGCACCTTTCGTACGGTATGGGTTTCAAGGTGATCTTCCGAGCATGTGCTCTACGTGCTGAGATGGATTCTTCTTCTCTGGCAAACCCGCCAGAGATTACGCGGATTTCGCCAAGGGCTTGTTGGTGTTGCTAAGGGGGTTCTGGGGCAGCTCGATCTTCTCGGCCTTGATTATTCCGAGCTGTCGCCAAGTGGTGGCGCAAGTGTCCTATCTGGATCATATATTCTATCTATTTCTTGAGTTGTATGCAGTCGTTTGTCTCGTGGTTGGTGTCTTTGTGGAACTCACAGTACTTAGTGGTGTCCCGCCTGCTGGGGTCAGATTTCATTCGCGGTGGCCACCAGATGAATCTCTCGTTTTGGACCTCATGGAGGACCTGAGCGATCGAGGTGACAAGGGGTGAGAGTCGAGCTTGAGCATACCATGACTATAGCTCCTACGGAGGAGGTCCTAGTCAATCTCGGACATTTCCTCTTCTTTTAGGGAAAGGCTCTCTTCCTCTTCTCGGATAGCGGTCTCTTCTCGGGGACCGATCGCACCTCTTCTCTCTTTTGGGGCTATGGTCTCAATTCTTCTTGTCCCCTTCCAGCGTTGCCGAACTTCCTTTCAGGCGAAGAGCTTCTTCGCCGTTGATGTACTTTTCAGCTTTGCTAATACCTTGGCCATAGTAGCCTGAGGGTTCTTAGCAATCGAGAAGAGAAGGTCCTTGGATTGCACTTTGAGTCCCGACATGAAGGTGGTTAATGCGAATTTATCGTCCACGCTTTCCACCTTCAGGCATTCCTGGTTGAAGCGTTGCACGTAACTTCTGAGGGACTCATTTGGTCCCTGTTTGACGCTTAGCAGGTGGAAGGACAGCTTTCTGTACGTCCTTGCTCTGATGAAGTGTGAGATGAACTGTATTGACAGTTCCCTGAAGGAGGGGATTGACGCCAGTTGTAACCTATTGAACCAAGCTGTTACCGATCCCTTCAGGGTGATGGCAAAAGTTCGGCAACGAATCGGGTTGGGATACCCCTGGAGTTCCATCTGATTCTTGTAGGAGTTTAAGTGGTCGACTGGGTCTTTGGTCCTATCGAATGCATCTATCGACAACATCCGAAATTTCTGAGGGAGAGGGAAATGGAGGACCTCGGGCGTAAATGGCGACTCGGTTTGCTAGACTAGGGTATCCATGGTGTTGGGGGCCTTTCCTCTAACCACTTATTTCACGTTGTCCAACTCTCGCTAGAGTTCACGGATTCTCTACTCCCATATGCGATCATCGGTTTCGAACGAGGGATGAGGTATGTCCTGTTGGAAGGCAGTTGTAGCCCAGCTATGGGCCTCGTCCTCATTTTGTCCTTCGGGATGTCTCCTTCGATGGTTTTCTCCGGAGTGGCTGTGCTCGTGGAGCTCTGTGACCCCATTTGGTGGAGCCTGGTGTCCTCGAAGGGGAACGTCGTGACCTACTGGCGATGGAGAGGGCTCTTGTTGAGGTAGTGGGAATGGAGGGAGCTGGTGAGTCCGTATCCATTTCAACAGCTCTTGGTTCTGTTTCATAAATTGCATCGTGGTTCGGTGAAAAGTATCCATCCCTTCGAGAGGGGGAAGGTTTGTTGCTGTGAAGTGGTTTGCAGTGTCCACTTCTAGAATTAGGGGATTATTTGGCAGGTTTTGGTGGGCTTGAGGGTTGGCAGGAGCTTTACTCATATTCCGAGTTGAAACCATCAAAATAGAAATCAGACAAGGAAACGATGAAAATCGTTTCCCACAGACGGTGCCAACTGATGTTGCTCGAATTTTAAGGCCCAAGCCCAATTATGATGGGATGGCGTTACGAAATGGCTCTGCAGATCATGGATTTGTGATTAGTTAGAATAGGAATATATGTGGTTCACCTTAGCCGAAAGACTAAGGCTACGTCCACTATCAACAGAGCTTCTTGCTCGCTGGATTTATATATTCATCGGTTGACGAAATGCCTCTTGTAATTTGGGGACTCGCAGTCCACTTACAAAGGAGGATAAGGGGCTAGATATTCTCTTAGTTTTTTGCGTTCTTTGGCTTTTTAGTGCTCACTGATCTTTTTTCAGGGGAGATGGAGTTCTTCTCTTGCCTGGGTTATCGTTATCCATTTATACCAGCTTCTCCTAGGGCCTCCAGCTGTCCTTTCTTCTATCCTCCCTTTCTGCTTCTCCTGCCACCACTATCGATGTTCATTCGACGTACCTGTTCATTCGGCGCTACCGTTGCCATGATCTCTGGCGGTCTGGTGCTCCACCTTCTTTGAGATTGTCGTAGGTGTCAGGAGTGGTCCCCTTGGATCCCCAGGATTTGTGGTCCCGTCTGTCGATCCAAAAATTGCTTGGACTGGGCTTTCCTTCTCCAAACCACTCTATGGTTTGGATTGGGCCCGGACAGCTGAATTATAGGCTTTTTACTGATGCTAGGTCCTCCTTTTATGTTCTGGGTCTCTTGGGCTGGTCAAGCCTCTGGGCTAGCAAAGCCTTGGCCTTGAGTATCGTCCACATCAATATAGATTCTTGAAAACTTCATAGCAAAAATCTTTTTCCTGCCTTATAACTAGCAAGAATTTGTCTGTCATGTTATGGTTTTATATGTGTTTTATGAACTATAAGGGTTAGTTAATAGGAGAATATGCATTAGTGAGTTAGTGGTAGGACAAATAATCGAATCGAGACTCTCGAGCTCATTTTTTATAGACAAGTTTAAATTATTCAAGTTTGACTCATTTAATAAATAAGTCAAATTTGAATTGAGATCAAAATTAGCCAAACTTGAATCGAGCTCAAGTATTTATATATAAACAAGTTGAGCTTGTCAAATTCATTTTTCTAAACAAGACTGAACCAAGTCCAAAACAATCTGAATTTGAGTTGAACCCGAATAACTCAGTTTGATTACCAATCCTGATTAGTGATTTGGTATTTGTTGATTTTCTTAAGTGGTTAACTAAATAGTACTCATTGGGTTAGGTTAGTTATTGTGGTTTACAGAGCAATGTATACTGACCAAATTTTGTATCTCAAATCAATACAGGTGATTGGATTAGTGGAGTCTACTAACTCCACCAAATATTCAATACATAAAATTTTGGCACATCACTTGAAATACAAGATTTGGTAAAAAATTTATGTAGCACAATTTTATCCAATTTTTTTATCATCTTGAATTTAAATACTCTTTTATCAATAAAATAGAATGTTAGGACTTTTATTAAATTTTCTTGTTGAAGGTTTTGAGGTTGGGTCCCTCAAAGTGAATCAATGAAGGTTTCTACCCTTCGAAATGAGTTTTTTTTTGTTGATTCTATTTTCCTTTTTATTTTGCAAACTTTCAAAATCGTGCACGTATCTTTATCACTCTTGATGGTGCTCGAATCTCTCTACCCTATTACAGAACAACTATGAGGTGAAGCCCAATGAGGACTTCATGAATGCTAAAAATAGAAGGGAAGCAAAGATTGATGTTAAATCAAAGAACAAAATATAAGTAGTTCATCCCAACTGAAAGACTAGGGTTATATCCACTGTAAAGGAGACTTTTGCTCCATAGGAATTGTATTACTTGAAAAATAAGATAGCAGTTATAGTGAATTTTTTGACTGAAAGCCTTTTTACAAAGTATTTCCTAAGTAAACTCTAGAACTCTCTCTTTTCGGTGACTTCGTCTTCTATTTATGCACTTCGCTACTTATGATTTTTACAATTCTCCCTTTTCTAGTTGATTTTGTGGTTCCTCCTCATTTGTCATGTAGTGGAGTTTGCCAGCCTGACGCATTCTGTACTCACGATCCTTGAAATGAAATGTATACAACTATTCTCTTTATTAGAGAATATTTGTTCGTTAGAAACCCTTCACTAGATTTGAACGATAATACAAGAATTTTTTTCCCATTTAAGATATAGTTTTAAAACTTTTTTTATCAAAAATACTGTAATTCTAAAATTATTTATTAAATTATCATTTTTTTAATGAAGTCGTGTTTTTTTTTTTTTACAATGAATGCTTATTTCAACAATGCACTTTCAACATATTTTTTTTGCATTAAAAGCAATTTCACTATAAAGTTGTGTTTCAGAAACACGAGTTTATAAGAATTACAGTAATCTATATAATAATTTAACTAACAACTTGAATCTTTATTGTATGTATATTTTTTCTCCCGAAAAACATCACATTCCCAATTTTATTACATATTCAATCATTTAATATTTGATTAATTTATAATTTAACACAACTTTTATTTTATACATTATTCATATCCGATAGTGTATACATATTGAAAAAAATTTGTCACTAGTTTGAAAAAATTTTAACGTTATTTTAAACAAAATAATATGTAAAAATTAATTTTAAATAATGTAATTAAAGATATAAAGAAATAAAAAATTACTCTTAGTTATAATGAGATCAATTGTTTAAATATTCAAATTTTATGTTTTACCGTAATTCCGAGTTATAACTAATTTATAAATATATTTGCATCTAGACATTTAGAGAACAAAAAAAATTGAAAACCAGGGTAACTGCATATCAAATTGATGGCAGTGTAATCCGATCACAACCGTACATTTGAAAATTGCAAGCAATAGCAATTATAGACCCGAACCTGCCAATTTGAACCTCCTCGTCTCTTGTAATAGTGTATCACACTTGGAAGAGTGTCTCACAATAGAAAAATCATGAACCATCTAATCATGACCGCTTAGCCTTTTGATCATCACCCTTTCTCCTCTTGGCATAGTTCTTAAAATGAAAGTCAACGAAAAGCGCCAAAAGCGAACCGTTGAAAATCGCATTGAAACACCAACCCCATAGCCCGGAGCACCCTAATCCGGTGAAATGGTAGTACAGCATCAAACCCGAGACAGCAAAGCTAAACACGAACTGGATAATCTGACAGTCCGTCACCAACCTCTTCCACCACGGACGCTTCCCCAGTGCGCACAATAAGTAGTAGGCGTACATTAGCACGTGAACCGAAGCGTTGGTAACGAGCGCCACGGGGAACAGTGACTGGGAGGTGTAGAGCCAAACATAACACATCACGACCACCACCACGTGATGGTACACGTGGAGAAATGAGAGCCGTCGATTGCTACCGCTCAAGATGATCAAAAGCGTGTCTACGAATTCGAGAATCTTCGAGAAGTAGAATATTTGGGCCCAGAAGAATGTCGGCCCACGTGGAGGGGTGTGATTGGAGGGAAAGCAGAAGATCCAACGGTAGTGGGGCATTTGGTGGAGCGTGGAGAGGGAACAACCGACGGCCATGATGAGGGAGAGGAGGAGGAGGATGAGGTTGTGGACGACGGAGACGAGGCGGAGAGTGGTGGCGTGGAGGGTGGGGATTGGGGAGATGTGGAGGAGGACAGTGAGACAGAGATAGGTGAGGACTGTGAGAGTGAGGAAGAGTGGGGAAGCGCCTACAGTGGAGCCTTGTTTCCACTCGAACTGGCTTATTGTGGGGTGGTCGACAAGCCAGTAGTTGACGTCGGGGTAGAGGTGGTCCATTGTGTGCCTCGCAGCCGCCGGCTGCCGGCCGCCGTAGAGGGAAAGAGAGAGAGAGGAGTGGAGTTGTGGACAGATGAAGAAATGGGTTTTAAAGATAAGGGCTGGACTATATGTCTTGCTGACGTGGTTTCTTCCCAAGCAGATAGATGGTCACAATCCTCGTGTCTGTTTATCTTCCTTCCAAGGTTGGATTGGATTGGAAATCAGAATTATTGGTGAATTTGTTTTTTTTGTCCTGGATTTATTTTCAACTAAACCAATTGTTCAATATTAGCGATTGAGTTAAAGACTATCGTCTCTGTTATTAAATCTTAAAGTCATTGATTCAGATTTTGTCGTTCCCTTTTTCTATAAAAATATTCAGCCAAAAAAAAATGTCCAATTGTTCAAGATTAGCGATTGATTTAAAATATTCAGCCGAAAAAAAATGTCCAATTGTTCAAGATTAGCGATTGATTTAATGACTATCGTCTTTATTGTTAAATCTTAAAATCGTAAGTTCAGACTTTGTCGTTCCCTCCTCCTATAATAATATTCGGCCTAAAAATAAAGCCCAACTCTCAATTATTTGACATCGATTATTTCGAGTCTAACATAAATATATTTTAGTCACTTAAATCGATTCTCTATACAACTAATTTTTTTATAAACGTATTTAAATTATTCAAGTCAATTATCTTTTAATTTTTTTTCTATTGGTGCTAATTCTTTGGCTGAGACATTATTTTAAATATTATATTTGAAATTTTAAAGAATTTTTTAATTAATTTTTATTTAAAATTCTTTTTTTGTTATTTTTGTCCGAATCTATTTATTTTTCCCAAGTTCAATAACGTATATAATAATTTATAATATAAAACATGATAAATTTTAATAAACACATTCGACAGTCTCAAATAAACTCTTTCAACAATCACTAACATTCATTTTAAAACCATTCACATTATATCGTGTCTTAAAGCACGAATTACCCCTAATACACAGATATACTACAATCTAGTCAAAAAAAAAATTCAATATCATCCCTCTAAAATTTACTACTTCAAAAGGTTATCACTTTTGTGAGTCATTTATCACTTTTTTAAATATTTTTACCACTGTTATAATAACTACTTTTATCACTTTTTTTGAAAAAATTATCATTTTTTATGTATAATTTATAACTTCTGTGAGCATTTTTACCACCGTTATGTTATCGCTGTTATAATAACTATTTTTTATCATTTTTAATACTATAATAATGATAAAAATGCCCACTACAGTAATAAAAATATTCACAAATATAATAAATTTCAATATGATACCGAAATTTTGTTTTTCGGAGTCCCAGATACACGCACACAAAGGTGCATATAGGTTGATGAACCAACAACAATTAACTTTCTATTTTCCAGTAATAAAAAGAATTCAGTGGTCAATTTGGAATCCAGACGTTTACTACTACATCAAAATCGCAGCAGACCAAAATCAGAAAGACGAGCAAAACATTATAGAGAAGAAACTTCACCAGTGCATCACTACAGTTATCAGCCAACCTGTGCCCAGTGATAAACTTTGGCAATTGAACGCCATATCTCAGGTTGCTTACAACTCGGGTCTTATCAAGAAAATCCGCATCAAATCATCAGGCTGCAAAATTGAAACGCTTCAACGAAATTATATAACTAGCTATACTCGACTTGTTTTTTTCCTGACAATTCTTTTTCTCCGAGCCTTGGGAGGTTGTGATTCACCCTCGGCCACTGAATCATTCTGCCCCTGTTTGATGCCTAGTAGCCCAAGACCAGAAACAATGGTATTCTTTGATATGAACCACTTTGAAGAAGGTTGATCAACAGCTTCAGATGGCCGATTGTAAACCTTGAAGAGGTCATCTGACTGAGCTAACGGATCCACTTCCACGCCAAGCCAAGCCAGCCTTGATGTCTCTCCTAATTGAACATTCAGAATCCTGCAATGCACAGTATTTATACCTAAGTAAGGGTTCCTGGAATTTTTTACAACTAAGCTAACAGCAGTGTTCTTGCTGTTACTGTGGGGAGATTACCAGTTCTTTTTATAACATTGCCAAAAATTTCGTCCCCCACTGCTGTAACTGTGGAGAGATTACCAGTTATTTTTACAACATTGCCAAAATTTTTGTCCCCCAACATCTAAAACAAGTGTATTCTGACTCCTACACTCAAAAACTACAATTGCCAAGAACATTTTGAAATAACACCATCGTAATCCCAAGAAATAGAGATCATAAAGCCATGCAAATCCTATGTATGATGAAGAATAGTTCGAAAAACAGAAGGAAACCCATGGGCCCTTACATAAGAAGCAAGCTAAATACAATTTGACCCAAGAACTACATGGATAAAATCTTTTTCAAGCACATGTAACCAGTTAGATAAGTAAACGAGGATTAAATTATCAATTTTGTCAATTTGGTCCCTAATGTTTAAAGTACATCTTAAAATGATCCAATTTTTAACCTCTGTTTGGAGTTATAACTAAATACCCATGTGCTGTTCACATGAGACATTATCAGGGGCAATTTGGGGAAAAAAGATTCAGATCTTGGACAAATCAAAGCCCTAAACCAATCAAATAATAGTGTTGATACTTGGTGGGCAACTCGTGGGGCTTCCTGACAGTGGGAACTGTGGCAAGGAAAAAGGAAAAGAGGAATGGGACGAATGTTTTTCAATCCACCAAAACTGGAGAAAAGAGCTAGGAGAAATGGAATCTTCTACCCTTTTGCATTAAACTCTTGTGCTCAATCAGAAGGGGGAAAAAAGATCTGAGCTCCTGTCCTCAACTTCTTTTAAGGCAAGAAAATTGTAGTGGCAGCAGCGAGACCCTTTTCATGTTTCATCTGACAATAAAATACGGCTGCAAAATGCTCTGATGAAAATGACACCCTCGAATCATTGTGTTGGGTGTAGCAGGAGAGAGGGATGCCAGGAGGATAGGAGAGGGGGAAGTGGACTGCGGCTGCTGAGGGGGTAGCAGGGGTGAAGGAGAGTCGGGGTTGACCAGTCCAATTCCTGATTTGATATTTACCCAACTTATATTTGGGCTATTTTTTTTACACTCCCCCTCATATAAAACTCACATGAGCAGCACATGGGTAATTCGGTTGCCAATTAATTAAACATTATGGACCAAACTGACAAAACTGGTACTTGAGGAACTAAACTGACAATTGATGCATACTTAAGGAATCAATGTTGTACTTAATTCAATAAACAAATTTCTCTATATAATAAGCACAATCAAGCAGCATTTTTTTTAACTGAATCAAGCAGCATTGGAAAAACAAAATTGAAAATAAGTGGAAAGACAAAGAAAGTTACAAATGCTGACACCATAAGTTTGAATGGATGATCATACAAATAGAGAGAGAAATTCAGACCTCAAAGCTGTGCTGAAAAACAGAGCCACCCCAATAACGTCAAAATGGTTAACCATTGCTCTATCAAATCCACATAACAGCTGATACCGCAAGTTTGCATATATACCAAGGAAAGCTCCATAACCAAGTGCGTTAGCGCTCACGGTGGGAATTGTGACGGATAACCTGCCAGAACAATGATTCCACCAATGTTCGATGGAAGAATTCAGCAATGTAAGGCAAGTCACAGATTCAAATTGTGGAAAACCACCCAAAACAAAACAAACAAATAGAGCATGGAACAAACAAAGGAGAGACATCTCAAACAATACCTTCCCTCCTTTTTCTTAGCAGCGAGATTTAACAAAGCACCTTGTGCTGCTCCTGCAGTTAATCCGACCATACACAACTCGGCAGCCTTGTAAAAGAAAGAGTGGATTCTCTTTTGCAAGTCAAATTCTCTAAGTGGATAGCTCTTTTCAAAGATATTGTTCGGGAGCTTCTGCAATGTATTTTGCAAATCATAGCGGAAGGTGTTCCCATATGAACGACAAGGAGCAAATGACCAAACAACAATAGCATTGCATGCCATGACAGTGAGCACATTGATAAGTGCAAGATCCCATTCCTGCTTTATCCTGTCATTATTACAATAAAGCAAAATTTGATCAAGTCAATATATTATATGAGCAAGTCATAAAGTGTCTATTTTTGTGATAACTAAAGCAAAAGAATACCTCTCTTTGCGATTTTTCAACTCCCACCAAACAGAGCAACCAACTGTAGCTGCCTGCTCCAGAAGAAGCTTATATAAAAATGCAGGATCTGCAATCATCCTGGGGAAACAAAGGTGGTTACAAAAGGAATGACACACTAAAAAATTTGGCAATAGATACCTACGGATTCTGAGGAAAATGAACCAATGACACATAACAGAAATTTCTTGGTATTTAACTCCACTTGAATGAATGACAATGCCTAGATTCTGAAATTTCACCAATTTTTTTTCCCAGCCATCCCACGATAGAAGACCGAGCCACAATCAAATGAATAAAATATTGGAGGTTCTGAAGTTAATGTTGTTACTTCTGGGTTGTTTTCCCTTTTGGATGTCGATAATCTATTGAATGCGTAAGGAAGAAACGAAGAAAACAAATCTTCAGCTAGCATAAATGTCTCTTCTTCCTCCGTAGTTCATCATTTTTACCAACATTATTCCTACACAAAGCCCAATCCTTGCATGAAAACTCAACCTAGTGACCACAACACCTTAAGCCTTCATACAACCATTTCACCCTCGCCCAATCGTAGGACTTTGTCCTACAAAATTCTTGGGCTAAACTGTGTCTAGTTTTGTGTTAGTTTTATGAATATAATATGGCTGGTATAATTTGATTAATGTTGATCGGCTTCTAGGCATCAAGGGTAATTTATGTTGTGTTGTTTGGAGTTCTAGGTGAAGCCATCTTTTTCTTCCTCTTCTTCCTCCTCCTCCTCTTCTTCCTCTATTTCTGGCACTCTTTATCCTATACTATAAAAGAGTGAATCCAACTTTTCCTCATCTCTACCGTCCAAACTAAGCTTTGGATATGGACTATCTTTATTCTCTTTTATGAACACAAACTAAGTCAAAAAAGTTACACTTGAGATGTAATTATAAGCTCATGTGGCCACACAATCTGTTTCTCTCTCTCCTCCAACACTCAACTGACAAAGAAATATGGTGCTATCAAATCACAGTTGTCTTCTCTCTCCAAAAAACCTCTAACTGCTTTAATCACAAATCCCACATCTATTCATTGATAAGACGTACTTTTTCAAAAAAACATTGAATAGACAAAACAATGTGGAGAGGGCATGGAGTTCTTACAAGAACACTCCACCGGAGACGCGCAAAACCCCCTTCTCAGCCCCATACCACCTTGTCAGATCCTCACTTTTATCCCTTTGTTATCTCTTCATACTCGCATTCTCTTATATCTAGCTTCTTCACTCTCAGTCTCTTCTCTCTAGATTCCATCTCTCTCCTCCATCTTTTCTCTTTGAGAAGACCCATCAAGTACCTAGCAACGCCATGAAGCCATTATCGGCGACCCACCACCGACGATCCTCCCAGCAACCAAGACGAAGCTCTCGGTCAAGTATCCCTCCCTCTCTCTTTATCTCTATCTTTCCCTCTCTCAACCCAACGCACGTACACACAGCACAACACACACACTCACGCACAATACGCAGCACATACATGTGTAAACACACAACCATGGGCGAAGCCACATGGGGACCACGGTCCCCCCCCCCTCTTGGGCGCTTTTGGACTACCTTAGATGAGGACCCATAAAATTATTTTATATATTATATTTGCCCTCTAAATTTTTTAAAATTTCAATAATTGTTCTACTCTTTTCTTTTTTCAATAAATTAGTGGACTACTAACTCTCTAAAATAAATATGTTAATTTTGGATTGAGTCAATGATCTATTTGTATATTGACGAAAATACAATATTTCTCTTTATCTAACACAATATTCGTTACTTTTTAAGAACAATTTTTAATTTTCATTTATCAATTTTTTAGTAATAGTAGTCCATAATCTAATAAAATACGATTATATATATAAAAGACAAAAAGTTGTAACCCAACAATATTTCAAATTATTTCGAATAGGAAATTTCTCTATAAGATTGATAATGATTTCAACTAAATTTTGCAATTAAATAAAGAATAATTTTACTATGGACTTGTGATTGTGCGCATTGATAAAAAATTAGTGAAAAATTAATTTACATTTAATTCATATACAAAATTTTAGAGAATTTAAAATTTTTTATATTTTATTGAAATATATAATTAGATTAAAATGTATTAAAAAAATTATTTTGTGCCATTTTGTTAGAATTTTGTTTCGGTTAAATAAAAATTGAATTTACTATTTTACAATAATTTTGTCTTCATTACTTTTTTGTCATTTTTGAATTGAATTTTTTTGTATCAATTTCAACTAAATATTTTTTTTGTATCAGTTATACTTTGCTCCCCTCATAGATATTTCTAGCTCCGCCCCTAACAATATACATTATTTTTTGGCAATTTTTATGTTAAATGGATTTCATGTATCAAATATGATATAATAAATATAAATATATTATATAATGTAATTGGTTAAGAGGAAAAAAATTAGAGTCTGTAATTAAAGTGCCCACCCCGAATAAAATTCTTGGCTCCGCTCCTGCACACAACACAGATACACACACACACCCACACGCACAAGACACACAACACAGACACGAACCCATAGATCCATTCACACAACATATTCAGCACACAGACATCGACACCCACATGCAACATGCACATACACGAAATTGTTTGGGTTTTGATTTTTAGTGTTGTTTTGAATAGCACATTAGAAAGGAAAGCCAAATAAATCAATCACTATGTCGCAAACGAAATTTGACCAGAATCTATACCGTGGATGTGAAGGGTTTCATATTGCAAAATCAAAGGAAGGACAAGCGATGGGCATCGGTGGTCAACAACGAATGATTGAGGGAGCAGAGCTGGGTATGTGCGGTGTGGTGGACTGTGGTTCACATGTCATTTGTGCGTGTATGAAGAGAGATAGAGAGAGAGGCCGTGGTGTTGTTTTTCTGTCGAAAGAGAAAGAGTGGGGATGTTGGGTGGAGGTTTGTTGGGCGGGGAGTGTTGTTGTGTTGAATTGTGTGTGTGTGTGAAGAGGGAGAGAAGGAAAGAGAGAAATGGTGGTGTTGTGTAGCCTGTGAGTGTGTGAAGAGAGAGAGATAAAGAAGAGTCTGGAGGTGCGAAGGGACCGAGTGAGAAGGGAAAAAAACAAAAAAAAAAAAGAAAGTAAAAAGGTGGAAATGTAAGACGGTAGTGTTGGGAAACATTTAATTATGATGGCTTAAACAGATTTGGATAAGATTAGTTCGCCAAATTGTGTCAAACAACCATGTAGATTAACAGACTAAGGTCCCGTTTGGTAACGTTTATGTTTTTCGTTTTTCGTTTTTATTTTAATATTTAGAAAAAATAAGAAAAAAAAACTCGTTTAATAACCGTTTTTATTTTTTTTTCTGTTATCGTTTTATAAACGAGGGGCGATTTTCAAAAACGAGAAAAAGATGTTTTTCGTTTTTTGATTCTGTTTTTCGTTTTTTAGAAAATCAAAAACCGTAAACATTACCAAACGAGTCATAACATATCCATTTAATTTTTATCAATTTGTCAATCATAGGTTATGGTGGTATGGTGGTGCGTGCTCTATTGGAAACAAAATTATTATAGAAATAAGCATAACTTAATAGAAATGATTAGATTTAATTTTTTAAAATCTTTATTTATTGAAATTGGTAAGATTTGAATTAATTTTGACATAAAATTGACTAGCTTAATAGAATTGATCACATTTAGTTTTAATTTATTGTTTGATTTAAATCCACATTAAATTTCAAGTCACATGTGGAATTTACTAGAAGCATACAGAGGTGGGGGTAAGGATGAAGAGTGGTAGGTGACGGAGTATGTGGGGTGGTTGGGGAGACGGAGATATTGTGTTTGGACCATTGTAAATGATTCTTTGCATATGTTATCTTTTTATAGAAATGGACCAAAGGAGAATTGTGGCCCATATTGGATTTTAATTTAGTTTTATGATAAAGTTAATTTAATTAATGAAATTAACCATATTTAATCTCATCTAGGAAAGAAAATTAACGGAGTTAATGTAATAGATTCGGTTTAACTTAAATTTACCATAATGTCATTTTTTTTCTTGTTTGGTGCATACACAATTAATTTACATCCACATTTAAAGTGTTTTATCTACACTTACACACACGTTAATCTCAATACTTTGGTATTGTCCTCATTAAGAAAAATCACAATACACTAAAGGGTCGTGTTTATCATATTATATAACTTAGTGTATTCTAATATCTACAAAATTTTATCTAAATTTTGCTATCTTAAGAAAAATAAGTTTTAATTAGCGTGCCTTGCACACGGGCACCTCACTAGTACTTATATTAAGAAGCAACTAGATATGATTTCATCACCTTTTACAACCACTAATATCCTGCAGTAATGCCCAATCCTTTTTGCAACATAAAAACTGTCCCACCACTACACCTCAAAGACTTGAGAAAACACCAAGCTATTATTACTGCTTACAGTACTTCTCTTTTTAGACCATAATTTAACCCACTAACCTTTACCTATTGGTTATAACAAATTCTTAAAGCCCCAAACTCTCACCATCCTCTGGCTACAAAACAAGCAATATACAGCCCTTTACATGCCTTTTCTTCCACTGTCCAAAGTTACATTCTGTATTATATTTTGCAAGATAGCGTTCACTAATTTGTCTGACATCTTTATATTTCACCGATTTCCAATCCTCAAATTTGCTTAAGACTCAATTTTGGGGCCAGGGTCTAGGAAAAAACTAAAATACAAAAACGTTTATCCTACGATTTAGTATGTTGGTTAAAGAACGATAAGTTGAAACAGAAAATTCAGAAAGATGTTGAAGATTATATAATGTACAGCATAAAGGTTAACAGCTTAGGGAGGGGTGTTAGATTGGGATAGATTATGGACTATGAAAAAATGACTGAACCCCAAAGATTAAAATTTTGTTTCAGTGCATTGTGTTGATTGCCTCGGAAATAGAAACGTTTCGAAATATTTCGAAAAAAAATGAAAATGAATAAAAAATTTAAGAACATATTTAAAAAATATTCTGAAATATTGGTCAAAATATACCAAAACACCTTAAAACAACTCAAAACATTTTAAACATTGGTGAAAACATGCTGAAACCTTTCGTAAAACCTCAAAATATTCCGACATATCTCAAAACATCGCAAAGTGGTAAAATTTCAATTCAATCACTGATTCATTCGTCCATGGAAATGGAAATGGAAATGTCGGCCGTTTCGACTGTTTCAAAACAAAATTTTGATCCTCGGATCATGGAATAAAAATTCGTTTCGTTTCGATCAAAAATAGTGTAAGGTTTCATTTTTTGTAGAATGAAAGGCAAGTGTACTTTCGAAGATAAAGTCATACGTGAGAAACGTGAAACATTCCTATATTAATGTGGAAATGTCAAAATTGCAATTGTTTCGATAGAAAGTTCTTGAAATCTGAGTCAACTAACACAAAAACTGAGTCAACATAAATTACACTTATTACTTCTTAGGAGTATTTATTAAACTTGCAGTTGTAGGCAACACTAATAATTCAAATCACCAAATGGGCTTTTATTCAAATCCATCTCACCTCATTCTACATTTATTGGAGTTTATTATTTTGTTGGGCAAATATTTGGAGTTTTATTATTACTACCTAAATAAACATTAATATTATTATTATTATGAACATACATTTATTTCCCAAAACTCTCAACTTAATTTTCACTACTTATGTCAAATTTCCGGTTTTTCATAAAACTTGCCATATCATATATTTTTCTTGCTTGAAGTGTAATTTTTCTAAATTGCTCTTTAGTACTTCAGAAAAAGGGTATATAAGGTCCCAAATATATATACTTAATATTTTTGTCATAGAGGATACAATTATTAGCCAGGAACAACAATTTTGTAACATCTTCAAGTGTTTCCATTGATTTCTACAAACATGCAATGCTTCTGTATCGTTTTTTGTAATATTTTCGAAACGTTTCTATTTTTTAACTGGCCAAAACATACCATCGAATGAAACTCAGAACAATGCCACAAATTGACTAGTCAATTCTATGTAGGAAATCTTTCATACACTTACCTGCCAATATATGCTCTAGACAATCCTTGAGGAAGCGATCGAGAAATAAACCTAGAAGTAGTTGGCCTGGCATTGATTGCTAGGTATTTTACCATTTGAGCTGAACTGACCAAACCCTGGAGAAAATTACACATCAGCATCTAGCCCCACAGCCATCATGTATTGTTACATAATAGGAAAAACCAGTCACCATTTCATAGGCTTGCCGGAGTCCTGCAGGCAAATCCATCATTGTCCTCTGCCACTCATTCAACACCGCATCAACAAATTTCCGATCAAACAACTGGAAAAATGTACGGGAATTCATTATTTCAAACATATTTGAAAAAAAGAAAATCTAAAAGAAGCATTTGAAGTTGTCTGTCCATTTTTGCATGAGCTGACCAACCTCTTGAAGAACAATCCGTCTCCTGAACAGCCCACCATCATCTCCCTCATCGCCATCGTCAAAGTCGTCAAAGTAATTGTCATCATCACCGCCATCATCACCTCCATCACCGCCACCATGATTAATTTTTTTCCCAATATTGCCACCTCCTCCTCCCGTTGAAAGCTGAAATATTGTAAAAGTTAGCCTCTTGCCTAAGAAGAAACTAGTCCAAATATACCAACTCAACCATGATAGCTAACACACTAAATTAAAGGACATCCACAAACCTGAATCTTAATTCTACTTGAACTATATATCTTGCACTAATACACAACAAATGTTTCAGCAAGAATACTACTTTTGGACGGGTTAATGTATTTTTTTAGTACCATCTTGGTCATTTATTGTTTTGCGGAATTGAACACATTCTTAAAAATATACGGCCAGGAAAAGCTCTGAATTGGAAGGCATGTAGAACCCTCCCACACCAGTTTCACCTAGTGATGCATCGAAAAACACAACTAAGATCTTAGATAATGAAAATAAGATTGAGAATTTGGATGCATATTATCATTTAAGCAATCCCTGGAACTATACCTTGTTTGCAGAAACAACCTTTCTCACTTTAGATGTACATATAGGTCAAGGCAGGCAGAAAAGAGAGGGCAGGAAACCATTGTCAAAGCATAGAAGCAGCCATTGCAGACCATGTGTTATTTCAATTTTTGACATCATTGTTCTTCAAAAGAAATCCTAGTTCCATGACTTCAGAGCAATTTCTTGCACAAGACTTTGTTCACATTAACATTCTTTCTCGCTTTATGCATAAAAAGGGCAATGAAACCATTTTAAAGGTCTCAAGTGAACTTGTATCCAAGACAAAGATGCCTAAAAATTAAAAAATATTATCACATGCAAAGACATGAAAAACAAATAAATCAGTGCAGCACAACTCCAGGTTGCATTTAATTGGCAATAAGCAGGTTGTCCAGCATTTATTTGGAGCTTGAAATGGCAAATTGGCAATCCCCGGAGGCAGACCATATGTGACCTTCAATTTATGACATTATAATTCTTCAAAAGAAAACCTGTTTCCATGACTTCCAAAGACCAGGGCCTAACAGCCTTCTTCACATTCAACGGGCTAAATGTCATATTGGTATTCGTTCAACATATAATTAATGCTAAGAAGTGGTGGTGATCAACCCACAATATGCATACACGTCCTAAATACCATCAATAATCGTACCTTACACCTAATCCTACAGACAACACTGACCAATTAATCCTATCTTTTCGCGTGAACAATGCATAGTTGTTGATATCGTACTATAGTGAATAGAGATATCGTATGATACGTTTCGATACATAAATAAATTTATACGTACCACTTAAGTGTATCAAATTCGTACCGAATCGTGTGGCTAAACGATACAATATACCTGATACAAGACGAGACGTACTAGTCCTCCGACACTGGGTGAAACATACCAACATTTTTTCTTATTTTAACCACAAAAACGATATTTTTTCACATGGAAATAATTTTGTTAAACACTCGTAGTGAAACGACGCTGCACTATCTAGGGTTTTCAAAAATAAAAGTTGTCTTTTATTGTTTGTTCCATCGCAGTAACAAATAGTTTGATTATTAAAAGTGTCATCTCTAGCTCCTTCTTAGATTGTAAATTTTAATGTTGGTCTTTGTAGTATTTTTAAATTATTTTGTGAGAAATTTGTGGTAAAATTAAATGTTATTATGACATTTTTTTATAGATATATGTATGTTTTAATATCTTTTATAAAAGTACACATATTTTATGACACACAATACGTTACATTACACTGTTTTTGAAAAACAATACATCTACCAATACACATTTTGACACCCTTAATACAGTGACTATGGGCCTATGGCAAGAACCTAAAACTTATACAAAAAGAATCAAAAGTTGTATCTAGAGTTCACTTGCTTCCATGACACAGAAATAATAAAACAGCAATGCATCTATAATTATACACTTGGCAAGTAAAATCAGAAGTAAAATTTTAATTTACAAAACCAAACTATAGAAAGTATCCCAAAGTCTGGTTTTCTCTCAAGTGTCACTCACGTCTTGAAATATGTTTGTAGAACCAAATCCATCAGTAGAGAATTGCAAGGGTTCCAAAAACAGATGAGAAATAATCAATCGTATCATGTCACACGACAAGCTAATCCATTAGCAAATATCAGAACTAATACGTCCACCCACTTACTGTTACGGATACACAAAAAGCAAATAAATCAAAGAACCTACTTTCCAGCGTATTCTCGACATTGTACCCTGAGTTTCTAATGCTTCAAGTGTACAAAAGACTCGACACACACCAAATCAGATTAGTACTTCTGCTTGCTAAATAGTTCTTTTCCAATTTATGCCAATTAAGTGGCACCTACTATAATGGCCAGTTAGCATTGAATAGAAATAAGATTATGCAAGCAAACCCAGGCTTAAAACTTTACGGTGGGAACAAAAAAAAACACCAAGCATACAAAAACATCTAAGTCTGCATAGAGCAACCTCCATTTACAGAATAGAATAGAAAAAATAAGTTAATTTCCTTGGAGTTACACAGCAAACAAATTAACTATTCAATACAGTAAAGTGCACTCAATCATCATAAATTCTACGTAATCTTTTGAATCTCTGAAGATTTAACCACAACTCTGCTATAGGATAAACGATAGGTTGCATTTCAAGCACTTTTGACTGAATTAAGTTCAATTTTTCTTTAATTTTCCTCCCTTTTCTCACCCAACAAACAGAGAGCAGACAAGAAAATCAATTCACGAGAAATTTCAAGAAACAATCACAAACCTCAGGACTAGACTTTGTTTGCTTTTGGGTCATATCGAGCTTCGACTTCTCCAAAGTCACCGCACCAAACGCACCGTACTCTCCCTTCATAACCGGACCATACATCACCGAAGACGAAGATGACGAACCCGCCGCCGCGGACGATGATGACGGAGAATCAGCCGCTGGTGAAGCCGTAAAGCAACGTTCCAATCCAGCAATAGCATCTCCGTCAACCGCCGCCGAAGATGAAGCCTTGACGAACATAGCCTTCCGGAGTTTCACGGCGACCGGAGACGGAACAAATGACCGGTAAAAAGTGTTGTTGCGAACAGGTAAAAGCAGTTTCGATGATAAGGGTTGGGTGGCTGGGATGATTTGGGTGTTGATTGGCATAATTTGTGCTGTTTGGAACACTGAGCGAGACATTTTCCTTCTCTTTTTTTGTATTTTTCTATATGGTGTTAGGATAGGGAGAAATTTTTTTTTCAGATTTTCATGGAATGGAGTGGGAAAGAGAGGGCTTGGGTATGGAGTTTCTCTCTCTGTGTGTTTAGAGAGAGAAATGAGAGAGAGAAGGAAATTGGGGACGAGGGCAGGTGTTAAGGTTTGATGGGGACGGAGGATGGAGGGTCGACTAGACGACAAACCCCAATCAGCAATGAGTTAACCAGGTGAGTTGACTCGGCCGTCCCTTGCTGATGGACGGTTAATGATTGGTTCTTGATTGATCAAAATTTTATTTCCATATATAAATTCAATTACTCAAGAATATTTTCGGATTGACCTACAAAAAAATAGTAATGTTTCGAAAATGTATAAAAAATTAAAACTTATTTCTAAAATATCATATTAGTTAAAATATATTTAAATTTTTTGAAACAGCTTAAAATATTTTAAAATATTAATAAAAAAATCTCAAAATACTTTAAAATATTAAAAAATATCTCAAAATATTTTGATTCAATCATTAATTCATTTTTGTTTTCTTAGAAATGAAATTTTTGATCCTCATATTTTAGCATAGCTAAGATTTTCAAAAATTATAGACATCTCCCCTTGAAAATTATTATCTAAATTAATATTTGGCATACCTAATTTTTTATTTTTAAATATAAAGTTACACTTTTAAAGAGAAAATTTACAACTAATAATATTTTTTGTTTGAAGTGAATCCTTGTGTTTAGTCATGCTTAATTAATTTCCACGTTTTACTCATTGAGGTATGCTGATGTGTAACTCCTCACTTAATTGATGTACCTACCGGTCTCTGAGTATAGTTTCTCGAAGTAAGTTATCTATGTCGAGATTAAGGAATTTATAAAAAATATTATTTTTATTATTTGATCCCAAAAAACTAGCAAAATTTGAATTCAGAATGTCTAATATTATAATCGATCACTATTACCACTTAAACTATATATTATAATTCCCTAAGCAAGATTTTAAGGGGCTGTGTTGGTAAGTGAGATTGGGGGGTTTTGGAAGATGAGTTGGGGAAAAATAATTCAATGACACACAAAACACATATTTGACCAAAAATTTGAAACCTGAGTTACCCAACTGAGCTCGCTATTGGCCCAGACCTTAAACCCTAGAGCATGGGTTTCATCAAACTCATGGGAGGTGGGTTTCGTATGAAAGTTAACGGAATTAGGATACAAAAAAAAAAAAAAATTATATCTCATACGTATATAAACATGGGTTTGAATTAGATTAATGAAATGACAAAATAGTTATTTATATACAAATATATTATCATAATAATGATATATTTGTGGGCATACCAAACACGAGTATAAATTACATTTGTAAAGAGTGGTTTGGATTTCAAAAGATTTGGAAAAGTCAATCCAAAACCTTCCTAAAAATCCATTCAAACAAGTCCTAAGTATCTTGTTTTGAACTTTTTTTGGCTTGTGAGCCCTAAATCTATCTGGGCCTTGTACACTATTATGAGTAACTCGTATATAAAAGTATGATGCAATATGAATAATTTTGAAAAAAATATTGGCGATCGTTAGATAAATTTATTTGAGACCGTTGACTGGATTTATTGAAACTTATCACATTTTATATTATAAATCTAATGAACTAAACTTGGTGGATGATGATATTCCTGCACATTGTTCTTTTTACACCCATGTCTCTAATCATTCAAACATTCAAAAAGGTTAACGCTATTAGGACCCAATGATTTAACTTAATATTCTGACTTACTATTGTGTCTATTGACATCATCAAATAATAATAATTAATTTTTATCAAAATTCAACCAATTTATTTAGTAAATTTGAATTGAATTATTTTTTTATGATTAGTAACCTTAGAAGTTGTTTGGTTGGTGTACTATAAAGGAGACTAAAGAGATATATTAGATTAAAACTCCTTAATCTAGGTTAATACTATGTTTGGATGTGATAAATTTATTCATACTATATGTAGAATTAATTAGATAAGTATCTCATGTGGATAGCATTAATATAGTTTTATTTGTACTGTTGAGCCAATTTTAATAACACCAAAAAAAATGTAGTATTGTAACCTATTTTAGACATATTATATGGATATTTTACAACTTTACCCCCCACAAAACTAAGAAAATCCTTGTGTCCATCTATATTTTTTGTATTTGAAAACAAATTTATCTACGCACCATAACTATTGAACAAACAACAAAACGACCCCTAACATTTTTTAAAGTAACATATTGATTTCCTAAAACGGACAAAGTGTAAAAGATGCACCACATTCGCCTATTGATGATCATATGGTCAATTGATTCCCCACTACAAAAAATTGATGCACAATTAGGGATCAAACTAAAGCAAATTAAATTTTTTTTTAGTGAACTCGGTATTAATATCATGAAATAAATAATCTAACCAAACATTAATGTTCCGTTTGGTAGAGAGGATGAAAAGTAGGAAGGGTACACTTTCTATCATTCAAAGATGGAAAGTAGGAAGAATACACTTTCCTTCATTTGTGTTTGGTTGGATGGATGAAAAATAAAAATGACTAATTTTTTTTTGTGCTGGCTAAGATTATGGGTGACAATCGAGTTGAGTCGTGTCAGATTCGTGTTGAGTCATTACGAGTTTGTGTCAAATATTAGTCAAACCTAATTTAACTCATTTAACTAATTGTGTCGTATCGAGTTGCGAGTTGAGCTGTTTATTTTCGTATCGAGTTCGAGTTGTGTCATCGTGTTAAGTCGAAAATTTTCACCCTTAGTTAAGATGAAAAAAATATTTTTTTTATTTTTTTATTTTATTTTTAAAATTTATATATATATGTATATATATACATATTTTACCATTGTATTTTTATATGAAATTAATGTATATATAAAAAGATATATAGACAAATAAGATACATCTCAACACAAATAATTAATTTTTCATCCACGTTTCTTCCGATTTTGGAGGGATTGATTTTGGTGAGTTAGAAGGAAAGTTAATTTATCTACTTTTTCATCATTTCTACTTTCTTTCATTACCATACATGATGTTTTATTCATCATTTCAACTTTCTATCTTTCGAACTTTTCATCGTACCAAACAGAACATAAATTGAAGTGGCTACATACTATCTAACTCTTTAGTCTGCACATGACAAACCATGGATTATAATTGGTATTATTTTTGTACCCTCTTTAATTCCACGTTTTATAAATCTATACGGGATTAACATGCATTCGCTAATCCAATCTTCCTTTTCCTAATATGGTATCCAAATGAGCCTTTAGTGTTCCCATGAGACTCACATGTGGGGGCCGTTTGGTAACTTTCAATGTTTAAGATTAGATTGGTTTAGGTAGACAAATTCAAACTCATATACACTTAGACTCCATTTAAATAAAAAGAAAATATTAGACAATTCAAATAAAACTTAAAAAATGCAACATAAATATAAATCATCCTCTAGATGAGTAGATCTCACTGAAAAAATTGATGGAACTCATTTATCTAAATGATAATATGCATTTGGATTACTTTTTTTTTTTATTATATTTTTTTGGGTTACATTTTTTTGAATTTCATTTAATTTTTGTAGCATTACTCTAAATAGAAATATGATATTCATTTTGTATCTCATGTTTGAAAATAGTTGGAGGTGAATAAAATAAGCATGTGGGCTTGCAACCACAGGAGTATTTTTAATAATATTGTCCTTCATCTAATGAATTGTTCAATTTAGGAGTACAAGCACAACTCAAATGAGTTGGACGGGTTGAAAGGTGAAGTCAAGCTATAAAAACCCTCAATTTGAGTCCCACCCAAACCCGACTTTGGCTCAAAACTCCTCAACCTGAGTACTATCCACAGTGGCTCGGGTTACTCTTAGGTTAAATCAAATTGGGTTACAAAATACTAGCACCTTTGATTTTTTGGGCTCGTGTAGGTCGAATAAATAATTATTATTTAATTATTAGTAAAATTTTGGTTTGAGTCCTAGATGAATTTATAATAACTTAAGTCCGTTAAGAAAATTTATTTGGGAGTAAGTCAATTTTTAATCTTATTAGTAAATAGTTAAGTCCATTTTTTTTAATTTCAAAAATACCCTTAACATTGTTAGTTTGGTCAATTATAAAAAATTGAAGATATTATCTACAAGGAATTATATATGGAGGTCAATGATTGAATATAAGAATGCTTGATTTACGATAATAATTGTCTGAATATAAGAATGTTTGATTTACGATAGTAATTGTCGATTACAAGCTTTCCGTAATACTTTAAATTTAAATTCTTAGTCATTATTTTGTCTGTTATACATTTAAATGATTGACTTTCGAGTTTTGAGACTAATTTGAAAGGCATAAATGTTGAAGCTGTGGTACGAGTTTGAGAATTTGAAAAAGTAATATGGATAGTGCACGTCAAGTACTTGATGTTAGCATAGTAACATCAGTTCAGTAACATTAATTTCAAAACGTAATTTACTAACACATATCACTATTTTTTTTTCATGTTGCTGTTTTTTATTGAGTATGTTATTACTTTTTCAGTGTTACTTTTTTGAAATGTTGAAAAATTTGAGATTTCTTCTTCTGGTTATGAGTTTGAATACTACTCTTTTTATTTTTAATTTCATATTACTATTTTTTTTGTTGAGTATGTTACTATTTTTGTTAAGCTTGTAACTATTTTTGTTATTTTTTAAATATATTAATATTGAATGTTATTATTTTTTTATATTTAAATGTTATTATTTTTTGTGTGTTTAAATGGTATTATTTTTTGTGTTTAAATGATTTTTTTTTTGTATTTGAATGTTAAATGATTTTTTGTGTTTACATGATTTATATATATAGTCTTATCCTTAACCTTTATATTCTTAACCTATATATGGATATAGATACATATGAGAGATAAAAAATTTTAGGGTAAATTACACTCACATTCCCTGACATTTGGCTTTATTACACGAATACCCTCTCATATTTTAAAAATAACACCGAACTCCCTTGACATTTAAAACTTGTAACAGTCACACCCTTTCAACTAACAGACATTAAACTTGTTAACAGTCAAAACTGAGGCCATCAATCATAATTCTCAAAATACCAAAAATACCCTCTAAATTTATCCAACCTCTCATTTATTTTTTTAATTTATATATGAAATATACATATTAAAATTTAACACTTATATGTTTTATTTCTAAATACATTACATTAATAAAAAATATTAATTTTTTTTTGTTTATTAAATAGTATTTGGTACAATTAGTACAATTTAAAAAGTAATCATTTTTTTAAAACCTTAATAATTACCTAATCCAATTATCTCATATTAAATTTATTTTTGTTTATTATTTATCTAATTACATACATTTTTACTCTTGCCACCATCACCACTAGTTTCGCGCACCATCACCACTGCCTAAACCTAACCACCACAATAGTGCATCTGCCACCTAACACATCTAAACACCACCAGCACAGAGAGAGAGAGAGAGGGGGAGAGAGAGAACATAGACAAAGAATATTACACCAACACCACCATCTTCATTTTCTCCTTCACAATGACAAAACACACACTCAACCATCACAGTTGAGCAACCCCACCACATTCTTCTACTCCACCTCTATTTCTAACTCCTCAACCACACACCACACACAAACCCAACACCCACTAGTAAAATCGAACTCCAAAAACCCCCCAAAATTATCCAAGCAAATTTTTGAAGTATCATATCCTTTTGATTTCTCAGATCTTCACATCAAATTCTTTTGATTTCTCAAATTTGGATGGGGGTGGCTATCGGAGGGTGTTGTAGTGATGGGGGAAGGCCTAGTGATCTTCTGTTATTTTGGCCCCTAAATGCATCATTAACACCATTACTCACCATCAATCGTTGCCTCCACACCATGGAAACCACCGCCACCTCCTCATCCTCCTCTCTCTCTTTCTCTATCTGCCTATGTGTGTATACATATATATACACATGCACACACACAGATGGGCTGAGAGAGAGAGAAGACTGATGAATGGGATCACTGGTGGGAGCGAGAGAGAGAGTCAAAGAAGGATTGGGGTTTGGGTTAAACAAATGGGCAAAGTTGTCTTTTTATTATTAGGAGAGTTAACTCCATTTAACTATTGAGGTCTTAGTGTAATTTTTGAAATATGAGAGGTGTTCATGTAATAAAGTCAAATGTTAAAGAATGTGAGTGTAATTTATCCAAATTTTTAATATTAATCAAACTCCTAAATTTTAAGAGTTTTTAATTTTTAATTTTACTTCAATTCTAAAGAGAATGGATAGTCTGATAAAATTGACAAAAAATGGATTTCATAACAAATAAATTTTCTTAACAGACTTAAACTCAAATAAGTTCATATAAGGGGACTGACCTTCAAATTTCTCTAATTATTATTTGTGTGGCTCATCAAAATGAGATCCAAGTTTTAAAAATTTCAATCCAAATATTTTTGTTGTTTTAGGCAGGATTTTGAATAGGTTTGGGTTGCTTGCCCAAGTTGTGCCTTAGTTTAATTTGATGCAAGGCATATTAGTAATTTTAATTCTTATTTCAGTCCACCCAGTTTAATACCGCATCAAGGTGGATGTCAATAACCTTATGTACATAACTTTTTTTTATAATGATAATTGTAAGTTCAAATTCATAATTTTGTTGGGAAAAAAATTACCAAACACGAGAAATATGGGCCCTCCTGACTTATTTTATCGAATCCAATAGTATCATTCCCAATCTGGTGAATCAAACGATTCCGTAGAATAAATTTTTGATAATTGTAATTACGTATATCGATTAAATCCGAAGATGGATAAGTTTTTAAGTCTATCTTTTCTAGTAAATTATGTTTGACTCTTTTGGTGGATGATTCTTCGTGCCTTATTTTTGCCCCTACTTCAGTGATAAGGAGGGCTAAGATGTCAATTAAATTGCTAGTGTTTGCATCGACTGTGACACATACTAAGATTAGCATCAATGATTTGCTTCATAAAAGAAGGTCTCGTACATGTGATATATAAAAGTACTTTGAAAAGTATTAACCATATATCTGGGGTGTGTTTGATAATATTTTCGTTATTATGTTTTTTTTTTTATAAAAAAAAGCAGAACTAAGTTTTATATTTTTTGTGATAAAAATTAAAATTTTAAAACATATTTGATAGTCATTTATATTTAAACAAATTATGAAAATAAAAATAAAAAAATCTGTTTGGTATTATACCAAAAATTCATCACCCAAACTCCACCACTCAACCCCACTAACTACCTAAAACCACCATCCAACCCCACTAACCACCCAACCCTACCACCGAAACCCACCCCCAACCTCACCACCAAAACCAACAACCCACGCCCACCTCTGAAAACCACAACCACAACAACCCCACTGACCATTGAAAACCATCCCACTGACCACCACCGAAAACCACCACCCAACCCCATCCCTGAAAACCCACCCCCAAACCACCACCCCCACCATTGAAATCCACCACCCCCAAACCCCCAAAATCCACCACTCATCTATATATACAAACAATAGACATAGATCTAGGGCTTGAGAAGACGATTGATAGAGGCGATGACATGTTTTCACCCTTTTTCTGCTTTGTCTTCGTCTTTGGCAGAGAGAGAGAAAGAGAGAGAGGCAATGGAGATGGCTTCGGCTTTGTCTTTGGCATCAAGAGACAGAGAGAACTGAGAGGGGCGACGTCAATGGAGATGACTTGTCTTCGTCTTCAGCCTTTGGCATCGAGAGAGAAAGAGAGATGATTGAGAGGAGTGAAAGAGAGAGAGAGAGATATGAGTTTTTATACTCAAAGCAAAAAAAAATTATATTTTGTTGCTAAGGAGGATCGAAGTCAATACCTCATTAAATCCCTTTATCAATCGCGTGTTTGTTTTTTTTTTTTTTTGATGTTTTCAAAAACATCATTTTAGATGTTTTCATATTTTAACCTTGTTTTCAAAACAGAGCAATTAAAAAAAATGAAAACATTCACCAAACATATTTTTTATTTTTTTATTACCATAAAATAAAAACAAAAGCTAAAAAAAAAAAAAAAACCACCGGTTAACAAACACTACCCTAATATTACAACTTGTTTATTTATCCGTTGCTCTATTGTTATATCCTTGTATAATAAGTTGTTTGGTTCGATAGACATAAGTTGGGTGATTCTCATTTTATTTGTTTCCTTATTTATCCAAGATTGAAAAGGTTTTGGGAAGTTTGATAAAAGTTATTCTTGTTACATTTTGAGTTATAAGATCACACTTATTTTGTTACATTTTGAGTTATAAGATCACACTTATTTTTCTGTCTCTAATGTATTCGAGAGTTTTGTGTGATTTATAGGTTTTTAAATCTTTTCTCCTTTTTATGTTTTTTTTAATTATTTTAGTTTAATTCCTTATCTAATTTTTTGATGTACTTTTTTATTTTTTATTAATACAAAGTCATTTTTTTTCTATCAAAAGAAAAAATTCAAAAAATAACAGATAGAATTAAAAAAAAAGAGTATAATTGCTAATCGCCAAAGTTTTAAGTATCAAAAAATTTGATATAATTTGTTGATTTAATGACGTGATTTCATTGAAACTATTAGATAAACACCAAGTTCCAATATTTGATAGAATTTATAGTCAAAGTCAAATGTCATAATGAATTAGGTTAACAACTACCACCAAGTAGGGTCGTCTAGTGGAATACCGGTCTTACTCCTCACCTTGAGGTCGGGAGTTCAAGTCTTGGAGTCTCCATTGGAGCTTGGTGGTTGGCCGCTATACTAGCCTAGCTAAGTCTGGTCCCGAGAAATATTTCAAGAGCGGTCAAGGGTCTTATTATTCCATCGGTGAGGGTCTATCGGAATGGTCGTTGAACGATCTTCCTTGTCTCTAACCCTTTTTTTATTTATCAAAAAAAAAAATTTAAGTCAACAAATTAAGTCACTAAATTAAATCCAATAACATTATTCTATTGAGATATCCATGTGGATCATATGATTTTTAAATTTTCATTTTTTAGGGGGCTAATATTACTTTGCATCTTACGAGATGTCTTAATTTTTAATTTATGTTTTCAAATATTAAAAATCTCAATTTACACTCTCTCATGTTATGAATTGATAACAATATAGACTTAACTTATACTGTTGTTCAATTTTTCGTCATAATCAATTTGACACAGTTTTAAGTATTAAAAATAGGATTTCATTATTCGGACACTGATTAATCTTATCATGTGCAATTCACATGAGGTGGCTATTACCTGTTTATTTATACATAAACCTCATGTTCGGAATATTTGTATTTGACGTACTTCAATTTAAGACGAAAAATTGAGCAACAGTCCGAGTGAGGTCCATAATATTATCAATTTCTAACATTACGAATAAAAATTGAGAATTTTAATATTTGAATATAAAAATTAAAAATTGAAAAACCACAAATACCTGTCATCGTCGTTTACACTCATCCTTTGCCTTGCTGCTGAGAATAGAAGATGGAATTAAGAAAGAGAAAGCTCCCAACGTAGGCAACAGTTTCCTGTTTCTTCACCAAAGAGACAACCACACCTCTGCACGTAATGCATCCATTTCAATGCACACCATCCTTTTCTCTCTCTATCCTCTTCATCAAATCAAATCAAATCAAACCATCCATTTAAAAACCTCCAACCCCATTCTCTCTCTCTCACCCCTCCAATCACCAAACCCCCCCATTCGAATCCCATTCTTTTGAATACCCATGTCATTGATCCGTCGACATCGTGTTATCGTCAATGGCGTACAGAGAATGAGAACCCACCATTACTACTGGTGTCATCAATGTCAAAGAACAATCAGAGTCACTTACTCTAATCCTTCTGAGATTTTCTGTCCCCGTTGTTTTACCCATCTCCGATACGAACTTGATGTTTCGAGGCCCAGGCTCTTCTCCGATGTAGCCGGAGCAGAACCGTCTCTGGCTGCGAGGTTGATAGATGCCTTAGTTCTCATTCTCGACCCATCAAGTAGACCACAGAACCCTTATTTCGATTATGAAAACCGACGTGATCGTCAGGATTGGATTGTCCTCCGATTAACCGGCGCTAATCGCCTTCCAAGGCCAATCTCCCCAACGGAAAACGTAGTTCCCGAGACGGTGAATAGAAGGGAAATTAGAGAACCCTCCGGTGAAAACGGACTTGACGAGCTGATCCTAGAACTAACCCAGAATGACCGACATGGGCCACCTCCGGCTCCGGCTTCGGCCATTGAAGCCCTGCCGACGGCGGTGCTCACGGCTACCCATTTGGCCAACGATTCGCATTGTCCTGTTTGTAAGGATGAGTTTGAAATTGGGGGTGAAGTGAAAGAGCTGCCATGCAAACATTTCTATCATTCTGATTGTATTCTTCCATGGCTGCACATCCACAATACTTGTCCAGTTTGCAGATTTGAGCTTCAGGGTACCGGTGACGAAGAAGTGCAAGACGATTATGCTGGATTTTTTCGTGAGGAAGAGGTTAGGGACCCCCTGAATTGGAATTGGACTGAGTTTTTCTCTCTGTGGCCATTCAGTCTGTTGTCAAATTGGACATGGCGATTCCTCCATTTCAATGGCAATAGGAATACTCTTTCTCGTGGAGGTAAGATTTAATATCAAATCAGATTCAGATTTCATAGTTCGTCTTTCAATGACAGGGATAAGGGTTTAAGCTATCTCATTCTCTAGTAAACACTTGTTTTGGTGAAAAGAGAGAGTTTCATATGCTCGATTTAAGCACCACTAGCTGCAAGTTTCTACTGACCCGAGCTAGAGCAAAAATCTAAGCTTGAACTTCGGCAGTCACAATCAAGTGAAATCTGTATATACTCAAACTCGACAAACTCTCGATTAACACCCCTATCAAAAACTCCCAAGTTGGACTTACCTTTGTATCAATAAAATCCAGTGTGCTCCTTGGTATAGGCATTCAGATAAGCCTCATTTGATCACTACCACTTCTCACTGAAATTAACCAGTGGTGGTCACATCAAGATGCTTGAAGCTACCTAGCTAGTTTTATTTAATTGCAAGTTAAACTTTCACCAAGCAGACTTTAACAAAGCTGTGTTTCTATTTCTGGCAGATGGCGCCTGGTGGCGCTCTTGGTTCACTTCTTAACCTTTTCTTCATGTTGCTGCCACTGTAAGCAGCAGTTCATATTAGCTTGAAATTGTTTCTAGGCAGGTATGTTTATCTTACACTGTTTAAGGGCCGACTCCAATGGAGGATATCAAGGTCTTGGCAGGTAATGTTACCACCTCATCTTTTTCTTGCTGCTGTTTTCCCCTTTATCCTGTGGAGGTGACAATTAACTCAATTGAAAACCCAAAATATGTTGCAATTGGTCTCCTACAATCAAGATAGTATGACGCAATAGCAAAGGCCTAAGACGAAAATTTTAAATGAGACCTCATGATTAATATATCCCCAATCATCCCAAGTTGATGACAATCAACTCATTTGAAAACTCTCTATAATGCCTTTTTAAAATTACAAAATAAGATTGTCTGAAAAGTACAAAAGGATGTTTAATTACTATGCAACAAAAAGGATCTATATGCAACTTTCTATATAAATAATACACTTAAATATATATTATGTATATGACTATAAATGCGCGTAATCATGGATGGAGGATTAGAGCAAATCCAGACAAGAAAAAAGTTCAAAACAAACACCATCCAAAAATACGTTGAAAGCAAAAAACAAAAATACTTAAAGAAATACTGTCAGATGGTACCTTAAAAATGTCACAATTGGTCTCTCTGCAATTGTAAAGTAAATTATTCTTAACAAAGTGCAAAAAAATCCAAATATTATCAGACTATGATAGAATTTGCAACCTTTTCCTTTTGAAGAAACCCTGAGATTGATCCTAACTCCTACATTTGACGTCTGATTAAACAAAGTCGTCTGAGTTCAATGACATATATGGCCTTGAACCATCAATGCTGCCTTTATATTCAATGCAATGTGCTTATTTCTACAAATATTATTAAATTGAAATCTATATTCCATTCTGATCGTTGTTGCAGTTTTCTTTCAGCACATTCTTATGGGAACTCTGCATCAGCTTGAAGGGCTACAGCTTTTGAAAAGGGCTAACCTTTCTTTTTAAGTTATTATTCTCACTGAATGTGCTAACTCGTGTAGTTGAATATATAGGGGTGTGCTGTGTACAGAGAAAAAAAGATTGTCGAAACTGGCTCCTCTCCCACCTGAGATCTTTTAATTACTCCTGAATTGGATATTTTAATCATCTACACATTGGAGAGGAATCAAAGGCAATGGTATTCATGGGTCGACTGATAACAAATTGTGCTGAGAAGTATAGTCCACGTAAGGCAGGAGCCCTCTGAAAGATTTTTCTGATCGTGATCATGGGCTCCTGGGGCCAAGAGTACCATCCAACCAGCTCATGCTTTATCTCAACAGTCTAATTCTTTGGAGACGGGGAGGAAAGGGAGAGTAGTTGGAGACAGGATTTTGATAACTATGGGAACCTGCTGTGGCTAGGATGGGATGGGAGTACACCAAAGACACAGAGAAACGACTTATGTTACATAAACTTACAAAATTGAATATTGTTTTTATTCAATTTTACAACATTGACAATGTGATTTATCAAATATGTTAAATCATATGAGTAATTAGGCATCTCAAACTAGCATATTAAATATATAATATATTTTGCACTTTTTGTTGCACAGGGATCTCATCTCTTTAGTCAGCATTTTCCCAAAACTAAGTGAAAAATATTGTATGTGGTTCCATAAATACAAGCAAGTCATCATATTTGCAAGAAAAAATATTTTATTCTGTGTGATTCAGTAAATACAAATCAATTATACTATTTACAAGTGAAAAGTTGACAAAAATTGAGTTTTGTTTTTTTTTTGGAGGGGGGGGGGGGGGGGAAGGAAAAGTTTGAGTGTTGCACTCTGTGCTAGAGTGATTGTGTGTGTGTGTGTGAGCATGCCATGTGCATGTTTGTTTGTGTTTGTGTTTTCGGGATTTGGGTGCAGTTGTAGGTAGCTGAGCTCATGGTAGGATCAGCTCTGCCGTTCAGGTTCCCCTCCTCAATGAAGAGCAGGTCCCACATTATAACCGTTAAGTTTAAAAAATTAACATAATATTAAAGACAATATTTTGAGAGAAACAAAGAGAGGTTAAAAATTTAACCTAACTCTCGCATCACTTATATTTATAGTTAACACCCCCTCAAACAAGACTATATATATCATATAATCCAAGTTTAGAACAAATAGCTGTAAGACGTGTACGGTTTAATTTTTTTGGTAAACATATCTGCAAGCTGATCTTCAGATTTCATAAATGGAGTTGTAATCTCCCCAGCTACTATCTTGTCCCGAATAAAATGACAATTAACCTCAATATGCTTGGTTTTCTCGTGAAACACAGGATTGACAGCGATATGGATAGCTACCTGGTTATCACAGAATAACTGTAAAAGAAGTTGAACTGGAAACTCAATTTCCTGGAGAAAGTGTAGTAGTCAAATCAACTCACTCGTCGTATGTGTCATTGCCCTATATTCAGCTTCAGCACTGGATCTTGCTACCATGGGTTGTTTCTTACTTTTCCACGAGACAACATTACCTCCTAAGAAAGTACAATAACCAGTGGTTGATCTCCGATCAGAAGGAGAGTTAGCCCAATCAGCACCTAAGAAACCCTTCACTCTAAGATGTCCATTAGTTTGATATAACAGTCAAAGTCCATGAGCTCGTTTAAGATATCACAGAATATGAGTAACTGCTCCCCAATGTGGTACTCTAGGGCATCCCATGAACTGACTTACTATACTAACTGAATAGAAAATATTCGATCGAGTAATAGTGAGATAGTTAAGCTTTTCAACCAATCTGCGATACCGATTCGGATTCTCAAACAATGCACCATCATCCATCAATAATTTCTTATTCGGATCCATAGGAACATCAATCGGCCTACCACCCAGCAAACCTACTTCCTCAAGCATGTCAAGTACATATTTTCTCTGGGATAAACAAATACCCTGTTTAGATCGAGCCACCTCAATATCCAAGAAATACCTGAGTTTTCCCAAATCCTTGGTATGAAATCAATCTTGTAAGAATATTTTTAACTTGGCAATCCCCTCAGAATCATTTTCAGTAATCACAATATCATCTACATAGACCACCAATAGGACATATCCAGCATCTATCTGTCTATGAAACACAGAATGATCTGTCTGACATCGAAGAAGACCAAACTCTAAAACTGCAACTGAAAACTTACCAAACCATGCTCTCGGTGACTACTTCAAACCATACAAAGATTTCTTTAACCGACATATATTCTTACCATACTCCCTCTGAGCAGTAAACTCAGGTGGTTGCTCCATTTATACCTCTTCAACCAAGTCACCATGTAGGAAGGCATTCTTGATGTTTAACTGAAACAAGGGTCAATCAAGATTAGCAGCCAAAAAAATCAAAACACAAACAGAGAAAATTTTGGCAACAGGAGAAAAAGTCTCCTCATAATCAACACCATAAGTCTGAGTAAAGCCCTTTGCAAAAAGTCAGACTTTGAGACACTCCACAGAATCATATGGATGAAATTTAACAGTGTACACCCAACGACAGCCAACAGTTCGTTTACCAGGGGGTAAAGGAATGAGATCTCAAGTCTCATTATGATGTAAATCATCTATCTCCTCCTCCATAGCTTTAATCTAACCCGGATTAGATAATGCATCCTGTAAATGCTTAGAAACAAATATAGCAGATAATTGGGAAGTAAAACAGGAGAAGACAGGAGACAAGGCATCATATAAAATAAAATGAGAAATGGGATGATGAGTAACACACAAACGAGAACCTTTACGAAGAGCAATAGGTAAAGAGTCTAAATTACCTGATGTACCATGATCAGAAGGCAGCAAGGAAGACGGTACAGGGACCCAGTCAATGGGCAAGGACGGCGAGAGTAGACACGAAAAGGTAAAGTAGATGGTAACACAGTGGGCAGCGGAATGTATGAAGATGAGGGAAGAGATGGTGTACAAGAGATGACCCAAAGTCCAGATCCAAAGGTTGAGAAGGTGCTGAAAAATATGGAACAGATTCCTCAAACGTGACATCGGCACTAATAAAATATCGTCACAAAGAAGGAATGTAGCAATGGTACCCCTTTTGTGTGCGGGAATAACCAAGAAATACACATTTGATAACTCAAGAGTCAAGTTTATCAAACCCAGGACCTAAATTGTGAACATAACAAACACATCCAAAAACCTTAGGAGCTATGAAAAATAAGGGCTTATCAGGAAAAAAGACAGAATATGGACTTTGTCCATTTAACACAAAGGATGGCATACGATTAATAAGGTGACAAGCAGTAAAAACAGCATCACTCCAAAAATATCGAAGAATATTCATCTGAAACAACAGGACACGGATGACTTCCAACAAATGACAATTTTTACGTTCAGCAACACTGTTCTGTGGAGATGTGTAAGCACAGGAAGTTTGATGAATAATGTCAGTTTTACTAAGATAAGCTGAAAAAGGATCAGACTCATATTTTCAAGCATTATCAAAACATAAAATACGAATACGACAACCATACTAAGTTTTTATTTCTTTACGAAAGGTCTCAAAAATAGAGAACAATTCAGACCGAACTTTCATCAGAAACAACCAAGTCACACGAGAATAGTCATCCACAAACAACACAAAATAAGAATATTTATTAGATGAAATATTCTTTATTGAACCCCATACATCAGAATGTACCAACTCAAATGGACTAGACACACGATTATTGACTCTAGACTGAAATGACACACGATGATGCTAACTAAGTTGACAAGCTTCACCAGACAAAGACGGCACACAACTAAGACTGGAAACTTGGCGCTTCAGATTCTGAAGAAAGGGATGTCCAAGACGACAATGCCACTGAAAAGGAGACAATGAGGTTTGTAAAGCCCGAGTAGGTGAATCAAAATCAAAGTAATATAGTCCACCAGCTTCATGCCTCGTACCAATCTTCCTCTTCGTCTTGAAATCCTGAAAAATACAATAAAAGGGGTAAAAAGTTACAAAATAATTGAAAGAATGGGTAATCTTGTTAATTGAGAGTAAACTAAAATGAAACTGAGGAACAAATAATGCGGAAGATAAGAACATATCAAGATTCAAGTTAGTAGTCCCCAAACCTGAAACTTGAGAACAAGTGTCATTAGCAAGAGTAACACTATGTGTGGAAGTAGCAGGCTGATAGGTAGAAAAAATATCAGACACACCAGTCATATGATCTGAAGCGCCAGAGTCTATGATCCAAGGACTGCGATTGGAGGACAATAAACACGTGGAAGCATTACCTGATTGGGCAAAAGTAACAATGGAGGGAGATAGGACAACCTGTTGTTGGGACAAGAACTGAGCATACTCCTCTCGCGTAATAGTAACCAACTCCGTGTCTTACTTGAGTTCCATAAGTGCAGCAATAGAAAAGAGAAATCACTAGATCACCAAATCGGACAAGAATTACCTACTACACTGCTAAACCGAAGAAGAAAAGGTTGTTGGATCACCAAACTAGACTGGAAAATCTCACTGGAACGCTGAACCGGATCAGTTAAGTTCACTGGACCGTTGAACCGGACAAGAAAATGGTATTGGACTGCTAAACCAGAGAAGAAAAGGCTACTGAATCATTGAATCGGAGTAGAAAAGCTAGCTGGATCACTGAACCAGGCTGATTTGGCTTTGCTAGATCACTGAACCGGACCGGTTTGATTCACTGGAGCACTGAACCAGGCCGATTTGGCTTGTTAGAGTACTGAACCTGGCCGATTTGGCTTACTGGAGCCCTGAACCGGGCTGAACCGTGATGATCCGGGTTGAAATTAGTCTAAACCGAACCAACTGTGGGTTGGGTCAGATTGGGTTGACCCAAAATGGATCAGGTGGGCTGTTTATTCTTCGTTGGTTAGGGTTTCAGAAAACCCTCTTCTACAACTCAACTACTCTTTCAGTCACCACAGACCACGCCTCACACAGCCACCACAAACCACAGCCACACCACCAGACCACGCCTCACCTCCAACGATGATCCTCCACTGCTGCCACCACACCACCAGGAACCACCACAACAGACCACCACCGACAACACCACCATACACAGTGAATGACGATCAACAGTACCACCAAAACAAATCGAGTTAATTTATTTTTTAAATATATTTAGGATTAAACATTGCTCTGATACTATGTTAAGTTTGAAAGATTAACATAATATTAGAGACAATATTTTGAGAGAAACAGAGAGAGGTTAAAAACTTAACATAACTCTCATACATCACTTGTATTTATAGTTAACCTACAATAATAAGAATTACATATTCATCCTATTTATATTAACAATTTACACATACTACCATACTATTTTTAACAATCACCCGCACCACTTCTCTCTGCCTCGCCCACTTTCTCTACAACCGCTTCATCAGTCACTACCTTCACCGGGGTTTTCACAATAATCTCCTTCCTTCACATAAAACTTTTTTGTAATTACTGATAATTTTTTAAGAACTGCTATAAATTTGATCAGTGTGGCTGTTTATTGAATATAAAAATAACATTAAGTAGATGGAGTTTAATATTTAATCATTAGATGGGTTAGGTGTGATCTCATCTGCTTCTATAGTGGTTCCCTCTATATGCTGCTATATGCTTTTAGTGCATACAAAGCAGAAATTACCAAAAAATAAAAGAAAATTTCTAATTTCATTTTACTGAACTGGGCATCAAACAGAAATGAATCTTGTATTGTTTAATTTGAAACAAGTGAGGCTGTTTGGTACTACCTTGTTCCTCCTAGATATATAGAATTTAGTATAATGATCTGAACCAAGTGGTCACTGATTTGGAAATGGTTCAGTTATTGTCGCATTCTGAAGAAAAAGCCATGATCCTGTTGAACAATTGCAGTTGGAATGGAAAAATCTAAATCATCAACTGATGGTCACTAATGGTACTGAATTGGGTGTTTTGAAGTTGAATTGCCTATAAGATGATGCTTTGAATCAATATGTTAGTTCCAACATTAGTAGCGATTGGAAAAAAATGGAGAGAGAAAAAGAAAGACAAAGGACAGAGGAGTTCAGGAAATATATTAGTGAACCATTACAACTTGAGATTGGATGATACATGACTGCATACCATTAGAATAACTCCATATGTATGTTGCTGGTGAAAATCTTTGAAGTTCTGTTTAAGAGCACCGAAACTTTGACTTGGAATTACAGTCGGCACTAATCCAAACTTAGGGTACTTTTGCTCCAATTCCTATGCATAATCATGGATTCCATGCTCTCAACACAGCGTAGGACGATGTGCCTACAGGCGGAGAGATTTTATGAGATTTGCTCAAGCAGGTGTTCAAATAAACCAGTCAAACATTTCGGTTATAAATGTATTTTCTAAAACTTGAAAGAGACTAGACCAGTTGGAATTGCTGTAACACTTATCCCCGATCAGTTTGTGATGTTCTAGAGTTTGAAAGGACATACACCTGTGATTTTCATTGTTCAACAGAATACCTCTCCTCTTGGTAATGTGCTCAAGTTAAAGGATGTGTGGTTTGAAAGAGCTCTTGAATTTGAAGGCTTTGATGTTCTTTAATGGGCATATGTCATCTTGCAGTTTATATATTCTCGGAAATTACAAGTAGCAGCTCGTAATCCTCTACAATAGACAATGCACTGCTTATTTTCAAAACAACAACTCCCTCTTCACCAAAGAATATCAAGTTCAGCGATGAATTACTGGTTCAACAAAGCACCTGCTGCAGTTGGAGTAATTTAGTTTGAAGGTTTGGTAAGTAATATTGTATATTACCTTTTATCCTCACATCAGTAGTTAGCTTAAGTTGGGACCTCACACTAATCTATATGACATGAGCCTAATTCGGATTTGAGAGACAGAATAAGCCTCAATGAAAATGAAATTTTGTGATAGGAATCTTTGGTATAAGAATTGCTTAGTCCCTGATTAGAGCAGAAGAACTCTCAAGGCATTGATAACTCTCAAACATGCAAGTATGACAGCAATTTTCTTATTACTTTATGATTTTTCTCTTTTCAAAACTCTATCCATCAGAATCAGTTAGCTCATTTTAAAAATTATCCTGTATACAGACCCAGGCATCTTTTAATGTAAATGTGAACTTTGGAAAATACGAGTGAAATATGTCTTTTATAGTTAAGCAACAATGATGGATTTGAACTTGGGCGCGCGCACACTCCTTAGGAGCCTCATCTTTGCCACTACAACAAGGCTCCAGTTATGGACTGTGCTAATTCAAGTGCTTAACTTTATGAAGTCCATCCAATTGGGGTTTTGGATACATTCAAGTAGAGCATGGTAAAATCCTCGTATCAGCCAGCTGTCTTACTCCGGGAGACACAACAAGTAGGTGTGAAGCCTTTAAAAACTCAAACAAGCTTTGTTCGCACCTTTTAACCTCTGTTACAGAAGTGGAAGGATCCGTTGGTAGTTTGCTCTCCTGCTAGAGTAAGTATACGCAGATTCAGGTTGCCTAAGTAGATAGAAGGCATGGAACTAGTGATTCCCGTTCAATCTTATCTTCCTACTATAGAAGGATCAACGCACGGCTCAGGGTTTATGACTCACGGAAATTGGCTATATGTCATGCCTAAAGTAAGAATTGGATGAATGCCGGCCTTGAGATCACTTACTCTCTCTCTCTCACACACACTCACACACACACTCTCATACCTAAATACACATTTTTTGTATTTTATTCAAATCATTTTATTTTCTATTTATCATTTATTTGTCTGATTTTTCATCAACCATTTCAGCTAGGTGCCAGTATCAGTCCAGTGACGGGAGTTTTACTAGCAGGACACCAATTTTCTCACTCATCGATAAAAAAAAAAAAAAAGAAAGAAAGAGGGATACCTCGATGGTACAACTATCCATGGCATCATCTGGATTTTGGTTGAAAAACTCAAGAACCAAATCACACGAGGATAAGGCAAGCTCATTTTATACTGGTCTTATGATTTGCAGAGTCATTTGTTTCAGAATTGATTCAGGTCCTACGGCTCCAACAAGAGAACAAGTCTTGTTACTATCTAACATTGTCTTAGCTTCTTTGTCAGATATTTATAAATCAAGGTGGAATTTAAACTGAACTGAACCACCTTTACAGTGACAACAGACCCTCAGTTTTATGGAATAACTGATACCTCCATGTTTCAGAAGTTACATATTCCTCACACAAAGAACCATTTCTAAACAAATGTACATTTTAACCACCTGGCCAAAGCCTAATTGGTCCCCCCTTGATTCTGTAAACCAAGCGGTTGAGAGTTCAATCATTGAGACTGTTTGAAACTGACTTTTTTATGTGAAAAGTTACTCTTTGAAAATTTTTTGCAAAAAAGCCCAAGCTACATGACCCTTGACAAAACTCCAAAAAATTGAAAAAAAAACCCATAAAATCAGTGTATTGAAATAGCCTCAACAAGTCTTTTTTGAGTCCAAAAATTTATTGCATAAGCTGGTTCAAAAGCTTAGGTCCAAACAACCGTTACTTTTTTTACTCCAAAGTCTATAAAATCAACTTATTTCAGCCAATTCTAAATAGACCCATTGCCAAAGATAAGATTTGACTACTTATTTGACTATGTCTCCTTCAAATTTTTATTCTGATTGTCATATTTTTCTTGCTGTTATTTCTGATTTAGCATCAGCATTCAAAATTACAAAGAGTTTTGATGGTGTATCGGTCTCGAATCCATTTAAGGGCCACCATACTTAAATCTTGCATCTAAACTCTTGTGACCAAAGCAGGCAGAGGGAGGAAGGTGTAACTCTTTCTTCCTTGTGACCAAAGCAGGTTCACTGATCGCTCAACTTGGCAAATAGTTATACCATCAAAGTCATATAAAAATGTAAGACACTACCATTAGGCAACTGAATGCTCTAAATACAGCATATGATTAATTGCAGCTAAATGTATACCGATCTTTCCATAATTTTGTTAAAATGTCAGTAAATTCTTTGTTTAACATATTTTGTTTTGCTCCATCTAGCAGAATACTCAAAAAGAACATGTATATCTGACACTTGGGTTACGAAGTAAGGTGGTATACTGCACGATAGCATTCACTTCTTGAAGCAGTCACCGTCTTTAGGAGTTATTCCCTTCGGGAAGAACATCCTTCTTTGTTCATGCGAAGTCAATGTGAAGGACCGATAGGCCAAGCCATTTTTTGGCTTTGACCTGCAAAATTTCTGATTCATGTACATTTTGTAAGGCTTGCGTTAGAAACCATTAACCTTTCTGCCAAAGCTTCTACCATTCTAGCCATCCCAAAACTTTAAGCTGACACACTCGAGGAACCCAATTTGGGTAGTATGATGAGCAAAAGATATACCGCTATGATAAACAAATAAGATGGAACATCAAGAGCCCAAAAAAACAGATCAACCAGATCTCCTTGTAGGAAGGACCAGGGGAGAGAGCTGCAAAAAGGAACAGAGTATGTTAGTATAACTTTGACTGCTTAACTGCAGCTGGCATTCCAAAATTGTTAGAAAGTTCAACACTCCACTATCTTGCATGACAGATTAGAACATAGAAAAAGGCTGATCTTAGAAAGCCTTTTATCAAGTTTATATAGTATCAGTTTTACAAAGCATAACTTCGGCTAGTGCTCAACAGGGAAGTCAAGCTTTCTTCTCCCCACAAAAGTGGAAGAGGGGGAGGGAACAACCTTCTTCAGCTAGTCGAGAAACAATATAGTCCACAAGGTCTGCTTTTCCATAGTGGTTGTGACATGCCTCCTTTTTTGTACATATATCTCTTATTATTAACTAACAGCTATGTCCCGAAGCATATCTACCCTTAACCCAGGCCTGAAAGTGCAAGAAGACCCTTGCCGCCACTGCCGTTGCCACCGACACCAAGTCTTTCCATGTCCATGTCCACAAAGGCAATCACATGCTCATTCACTGAAGACAAACTACACTTGTTCATCATTCATGGGTAGCACTTAACTCTTTCTCGATGTTTTATAGGGAATAAGACCAAGATGCATCATGTGACTACCAATTATGCATTCCAAGAAACTGTGATTGCTCCCACGAAAAAACCTCATGTGAGAAAAGATCAGAAAGAGAAAAATAAAACCTTGACATCTTAAATATTTCTCAAGAAAGCCCTAGGCATTTTTGCTCAGAAAGTATTACACGGTTAGATTCAAACCTACGTAACTGTTGGCAACCCTGATCAGTCAGTCCCAGTAATCTGATAGCTTACTCACATGACAGAAGATCATGCAAGAAACTTTTCGTGATTTCTGAAAGAATTAAATCAAGATTATTGAAACTACCAATGTCCATGGATGAAAAACCATTGCTTGCTTAATATGTAAGAGAGATTTAAACCAAGGAAATATTTCATAACTACCAATTTCTCAAGGACTAACTATCAAAGCTCGCAGAGGATATTTTAAATCAAAGAACTTGTGCTTGTCCTCTAGACTACCTCGAGAAAAACGCAAAAACAAAGACAAAAAAGAAACTACGCATTTTACATCAGACACATGCAATAAATTGATATTACATTTAGGTATGCGACGGGGATCGGGAATGAGTTGGATGGCTTTTTGGAACTAAATATCAGAATTTATAAATTCATTTTAATATTTTTGGAAAAATTTCATCGACACCCCCTGTAATTAGGTCTAAATTTAATGACAACCCCTCCTGATTCTAAAACTTCACTTTCACCCCCTATCAGTATTTGTCGGATTACAGTGTTAACGACGATTGTTAATTTACAAAAATATCCCTGAACATTTTATAGGGTAAATTTTATCCACCCCCTTGTAAATAAACATAACTTCAACGACACCCCCTGTAAATAAACATAACTTCAACGACACCCCCTGTAAATAAACATAACTTCAACGACACCCCCTCTGATTCTGAAATTTCAATACACTCCTTTTTAGTTCTATTATATTAACATTTAGATTCATTAATTTAATATTTAATTTTATCAAATTAATGTCTTTTATTTAATTTAAACTAAATTAACATTCCATTTCATCAAATCAACACAAATTAACATTTAATTTTATCAAATTAGTATTTAGTTATATTAATTTAATATTTTATTTTATCAAATTAATATTATTTCTTTAATTTAATATTAAATTATTTATTTAATTTCATCAAATCAACATCAAAATAACATTTAACCTTATCAAATTAATGTCAGTTATTTAATTTAACACAAAAATGAATATTCAATTTCATCAAAGTAACATTTAAATTTATTCAAATCAACACTGGATTAATATATAATTTTATCAAATAAAATTAATATTTAAACTTATCATATTAAGACCAAATTTATTTAATTAATATTAAATTTTATCAAATAATATTTAAATTTTATATATGGATGGAATTTCGATATTGACTTTATCGATTATAATTTTATTGTAGAAAAATTATTTTTATCTATAAAATAACTTTAAGATCCTATTATTTATAACGAATAACAAAAAACATACCACAGAGGGAACTTAGCTAATATAGGAAAATAGGAAACTTAAATGTGTACCTCTTATCCAACAACTTCTAACGGGTGTTTTGAATGAAAAAAATTTTAAAAAATTTGCATGAAAAAAATTTAAAACTATCTACATGAAAAAAAATTAAAAATATAAAACTGCATGAAATTTTTTAAAAAAATCTACATGAAAAATATTTACAAATCAGCCAAAAAAAAAAATTACCAACTTAGGTAGTGATCGATCACTGTGAAGAACGAGTTGAAGAATAATGACTGACTTTAGTCCCCTATTTTTTTTTCCAACAACCCCAGATCATTTTGGACCTTCACAAACAACAAAAGGTGTGGTATATATAGTGGATAAAGAGTTGAAGACATTTTAGTATAATTACGTAAGGAAGGGTAATTTTGACATTTTTAGAAAATTTATAGTCAAACCGTTACTTTTTGTATTGCAGAGTTAAAAATTACTGTTAAGGTAGTATCTTTGATTTGAGAGTATAAACCAAAAGGGGGTGCAATTAAGTTTCAAAATTGGAAGGGGGTGTCATTAAATTTAGACCTAACTAGAAGGAGTGTGGATGAAATTTTTCCAATATTTTTTTGTTATTTTCAATCTATAGGATTTTATATCATTTTCTAGGATTTCCGGAAAGTTATTCCCTACTTGTTTTTAGGGTATTTGGTTCCTTATACACAGGAATTGATATATATGCAGACTTTTTTTTTTTTTGTATATATATATATGCAGACTTGATTGATCAAATTTATTGAATATTGACTGTTTCTGTAAATGCTTCTCATTTCTGTTCTTCTTCTTATGTTCTTCAGATCTCTTTCTTAATTCTTCCCAAATCTGTCTTCCCAATCTAAATCAGTGAGTCAGCTCCTAAGTCCTAACATAATAAATACAATTTTCCAATTATGGCTGGCTCTCTAGAGCCGATTGGCAGACACTCTTGACAATAACAATATGCCCAGCAGTCTCATATATTTATCCTATTTTTGAGATGAAGCACCATATACTGCTTGTATCATTCCTTATACAGTGTTCCTTGACATACAAAGCTGTGGTTGTCCTTTTATGACCACCCTGCGAGGTTTCTACCATGGACCTAAGTGACAAAGTATATGCAACCTCATAGAAATAACGGATACATCAATCTCTCATGTCATGGAATTTCAAGGGCTAACGTTGTCAGTGTAGCCAGAACGGCCTAAGTACACATAACAAAAAAGAATTAAGAAAAGCACCATTATCTAATAACAAATTATGCAAAATCGTCCATCAAAAACTTTATCAGCAGATAGCAAGCAAACAACATGCCAATATAGTGAGGAATTACATTAATACCATGGTATCAGAAATAAGAATAGAAGTAGAGGAAAAAAACAGTGAGTAAGATCAAGCAATACAATCTAATGACACATAGGACCACTCACTTTACGCAATTATTTTCTATTTTCCGGGCCTTCAATTCCAAACCAATTATAAACTCTAGAAACTCGAAATAAACAAATTAGAGTAACAAACAAGAAATGTCTAATAAGCATAAAAAATTAACAATTAAATGACCTGTAGAAAAAATGGAGATTAAGTTAAACTTACATGATAACGATGCCGAGACTGAGGGCGAAGCAGATGGTGGAGAGACCCCTTCCCAGTTCCCCTTGTCCTGGTTTCGACTAGAGCCATAGGATACAACAGGTAAAGGAGAAAGGCCTGGGGACATCTGCGGAGTGGGGCCGATGGGAGGTGGATAAATAGAAGTACGAGGTGAAAAGGCTGGAGCAACTGGGACTGGATGAGATTTTGGAGAAGGGTTTGGTGGAATTCTGCAACCACGAGAGCGAGGGAAAGGTGTATTTACCATTGAAGGAGCAGGAGAACTTGAAATGGGAGGTAAAGAATGGTGAACATCATTTCCAGGACTTGGGGCAGATGGGTGGCTATCATCAGAAGGTGAAGAAGCATCACAATTAAAACAAGGTGGATAGCGACGGAAGTCTGGTAAGGGAGCTGGATAATTCGATGGAGAAAGACTCTTAGATGGGGAAATAGGGCGTTCTGCATCTGGAGATGGAGATGGCGCTGGAGAAGGAATTGGTGGGCTTCCATGAATTGTTTGATTTAAATAGGAAGATAAGCTGATCTGCTTAACTTTACCAAAAACCGAGTTATTGAGGCCAAGATTCTCCGCAGAAGGAGACCCTGTAATTGTTTGAGCCAATTGCTTCAATCTTTGTGGCTGCAGGTTCCCTAGGTCTGACATGACTGAAGCCTGAACTGTAACTGGGGGATCTTTTGTTGAGCCATAATTGTTTGTCACCTGCACGTACACATTCTGAAAGCAAGATAAAGTAGTTAAAGCTCCATATCATACTAAAATACAAGTGTGAGGGTGTCAATAAGTAGAATCATAGTGAAGTCCAATCATTAATGTCTTTTAGTCCTAAAAGATATTGAGAGTATGAGATATCCAGCACAAAATTATACTTTTCAGCTAATATATCCACTATATGGTAGCAGGCAGCAGAAAATATTACGTTGTTCTAACACACTGGTGCACGCACAGCACGCACATAGTTTTTTCCCACATTTTATGAAAATATAAAAAATGATCAAGGGTGAGTTTCCTTGCTTTATGAATTCCTAATGATCAGGATTTCAACTAAGATATATTACTTATGAAGCAGGGTGGGACCATGGTATTTTATCCCCCAGTCCTGCACCTCAGAATCTCCCTAGGTTTCTGTTTTGTAAAATATCACCAGACCAGCCCATTGACACCACCACCTTAAATATACAAGAAAGCCGAACAGAAATCATACCTCGTTAGGCCTCAGATACAACCCAAACTTCAGCTGTTGCTTCAACTCAACAAAATTTTCCTTTATCTCATTAATGGAATTATAGAGAGTAAAATTAAATAGGATTTGGGGTATCTGCCAAATGGAAGCATATTGCTCAGGGATTACGGTGATTCCACCTGGAAACTTCAAAATCTCAAACGAAGATGGCTGACCAAAAATGGAAGCTGTCAATGTCAAATTGGAATGTCCAAGAAACAACTCTATCAGAGATGACCTCAGCACACTTAAGGACACTGAATTTATTGAAACATTCCATGGGTCAGAAAGAACACCAACCACCACATTAGTCCAGTCAGATACACCTGCTCGGTGCATGGACAAGATAGCAACCTGTTTCAAATAGCGGGCTTTTATGTTAAATTTGACTATTTAACACAGTATGGAATAGTATGCAGTGTAAAAGTTTGCAGCAAACCTTTGTAGAAGGGACACCGATTTCCCCATAGATATCATATTCTAGTCTTGCCATACGAGGAATAAGCAGTGAAACTGGCTTTTGCAGTCTGAAGTATGCCTGAACAGTGGCTGTAAATGAAAAATGCCAATGATAAATAAAAAGGAGAATCCAAACATGAAAAGAAAACTAGTAAGCACATCGGCACAATATGAGCAACATTGGATGTGCACCAGCATTTTAATAAACTTGAAATGTTGTCTAAATCTATCAAATGCATCTACTTCACTTATTCATTAAGTAACTTAGTTTTGATCATTCTGCCAGCAGTTTGACGGGAAAAGTGCATTTTCTGAGTAATGGTGAAACTTTATCCAAAGTTGGTTGATGTTGGTCAGGCCAAATGTCCATACTCATGTGGCATAAAATGAAATCTACAGCGTACTTAAGTTGCAACACTTTGTATTCATGAATATGAGATGGAACATAGCCTTTTTATCCCTTTTTCATGCCACTATAGAGTGGTCATATATGTGCTCACAAACAAGAGAATCACAATGACAACAACAGACGAACCATGCATAGAAACTGGAACCGGATCTCGTATCCCTCAAAACTATGCTATATGAAGAATTGCGCTTAATATTGTATTATTGGCATCTCCATCCTGCACATACTGTTAAAAATCCTCATATATTGTGAAATAGACTTGATATATTAGGCTTAGGAACTACCTTGCTATAGACTTGATATTTGCAAAGCTAGAATATATATGTGGTATGGAAACTTCAACATTTGATTCATATAGACTTCCAAATCTAATGTTACGCTGATCTCATAGCTACAACATAACACTGAATAATTTATTGACGTCATATAATTGTAGAGGAAACGACCAAATAATGAAAAGAAATTCTTCAAAATTTGAGCCACCAAATTTGAACTCCGATGGCAAGTTGATATCAACACCATTAAATGTCACAGGTCATGTAAGCTATATATTGTAATCAAGTTTATTTATAATAGACAGCATTTCCCAATGTTGAAAGCTTTAAAAAAAAAGAGAGAGAGATCAGTTGAATGATCTGCCCTGAAAAAAATACTGCCCGATACTAGATCTATGCAGTTCAGCACAAGACAGAATGTCATTTCGCCCAAGCCTTGTCCCCACCCACACGTGTCAGCTAGGGCATGTTTAGGATTCTGAACAAATAAAAAATTAGCCACGTTTGATTCATGCTGTATATGAAGGTACTAAACCATTTGCTGCACAGCAGCCATCACCAAAAATGAGAGTAAATTGTACAGATTGCAATAAAAATTTGTAGTATTGTTGTTTCACAAGATTTGGAAACCGATTCTATACCATCAGATGGCTATCATTTTCTGAAATGACCACATTCTTAATGAAGGGCCGAATTCCAAGCAAAACGAAAAGAAGTTATATTACTCTTCATTTTTTGTTCTGATGACCTCAATAGGGATCAACACGGCCATCCCAAGGATTAAATACAGTTTTTGTCCTTCAAGTATATGTCTTTTGTCACCTAAGTCCACGATGTCTCAATTTTGGCAATTTAATCCTTAATATTTTCAATTTCTGTTTGTTGATCACACTAGGGACAAATTGGAATGGCAGAAAAACTATCTGTTTCAATTTGATGCAGCAGTCTCACAAACATACTCTCTCTCTCTCTCTCTCAATGGCAGCCACTCTACCCTTCCCCTACTCATTTTGGCAACCACCCAACAAATTGGAATGGCAGAAAAACTATCTGTTTCAATTTGATGCAGCAGTCTCACAAACATACTCTCTCTCTCTCTCTCTCAATGGCAGCCACTCTACCCTTCCCCTACTCATTTTGGCAACCACCCACTCTCTTCCCACACCCCTACACCTCTCCCTCCCTCCACCACCTCACAGCCACTCCACCACCAACCCCGCAGTTCCCCAACCCCTCCCCTACTCATCCCACAACTTCTACACCCCCTTGCCACCCACTTCACAGTGGTCACAGCAGGCCCAACCTATTGAAGCAGCCACTCAGGTTTTGCCATCAACCTTGTGGCCTACCTTTCTTGTTAGCCAAAAAAACCCTAGCAGTACACGTTGCCAACATGCAAATCTGGCATCCATGAACATCAACTTTGGTGTGCCTATCTTTTGTTGAGGTCCACTTACATTAAGGCTTCTTAGATGACTCAACGGGGATTTGTAGGGTCAAATTTGATCGGTTTGTGCTTGCTTCACCTATGCCAAAGATGATTAGGGATGGATAACATGACTTGAGATCTGGACTTCGGTTTTGGGGAAACCATAGAGGGTGGCATATGCCTATGAAGGTTTGTTTTGGTCTGGATTTCAGATTGGGGGATGCAGGGGTAAGGGGAGGCCACCGGGGTTGCAAGGGTGGGGGAGGCTAACGAATTTACATGCTAGAGAGATAAAGAAAAGAGAGGTAGACGGGTTAACCAGTCTTAGTCTGATATGATACTAACCCGTCTGGCTCGACTTTGATGTGAGACCCTTTTCCATAACTGTCTCATATGCCCCCCCCCCAACATGATTAGCAAATGAGTCAAATATGTTATCAATTTTAACGCAAGTTAAAAATTGGAACAATTAAACACAATTTTGAAGAATTAGGGATGAAATAGCCAAAAATTGAACCTTCAAAGACCCAATTGACAAAAGGCACATACTTCAAGGACCAAATTTGCATTTAATCCGCCATGCTAATGAAGCCACCATTTTCTTTGACTAAAGAAGAAATTAAAACTCTATCCAAGTGGCCGAAATTAAAATGGTTGATCAACTAGGCCACTTCAGAGTTCTTTGAACACTTGGTAAAACATGCATAACAACAATCCATTTTTTACTGGGAATAGTCTAAAAACAATAGCAAAAAACCAAAGAGAAGACCCAGTGGTCTAAATGATCCAAAACCCAAGCCCCTTCCTGGTTTTAGACAGAATAGTAGTTTTACATAATATACTTCAAACAATCACACGAGAAGAATTAAGTTGCTGGTACCCTAGGATTAAAGATGTCATACAAATGGCAAAGGTACCAGTGAAGCATCTTCCGTAAGCCCTAAGCCATCGGGGCCTGGAAAATTGGTGACATGTCAATACATGGACAAAACCTTTTACATAATATTACAAGTATAAAGATCAATTGGTAAACTAGAAATTTCACAAAGCAAAACCAACAGCCACGAACTGTTGTATGTCCTGACTCCCACAATCAGAACTGTAGCAATCAGTCTGGATAGGTAGCTTAATATAGATGGCGCCACAAGCTACAGTCAAGGCAAACAAAATTTGATGCGAAGAAAACAAATATAAGAAAAAAAGCTATCAGAAATATGCCATCGAGAAATACATCCAGAACCAAGCATGAATGAGTCCCTCTCTAGCATTATCTCCCTGATTTTACCAAGCAAAATTATCACAGAAACACAATTCATTGATTTGAGAACTAAGTCGTTCTCAAATACCTTGTAACAAGGTGCTGGGCCAGTACTTGTAGCACAAACAACGGCTGTTGTAGATGATTTTACATAAGTACGTTGATTCAACACGGATTTCAGAGAAGAAGACTCCTAGTTTGCTCACTCAGCATTATAAATATCACACTATTGCCAATTGGATAACTACCAAATATCTAACCAGGCAAGCGACTAATGTCAAACAGTGTTGTTTCCACTTTCCATTTAACTGTACATATATGGCCCTGATATTCTCATCTTGACAACATGTACCGTACACCTTCCATTCCCCCATATTAATCAAGCAATGGAATTACCACCGCTCAGCATATGTTTCTACTTCATTCATGCTAGTGGAAACAGGCTCCTCCCCTCACATTTCTATTACCAAACTTCCATCAAGTTAATTCAGCAAAACAAATTTAAAACTATGCTTTCCCTCCATTTCAATTATAATTCAGTTTCCCACAATCCAAACAAACCCTAAACTTCCAACAGTTTCGGGATAAGGAACCTAATAAGGATCCTACAAAACATGGACTGACAACCACAAATTCGGTTACCAACACTTCATTTGTTGAAAACTTTTTGAATTACAGAACGGCACCCTATAGTCCGACTAGATCTGTTACTCTATCAACAAGCTCAACAAACAACAATAGGCCAAGTAGTCTATTTATTCAAAGACTATATCCAGTCAGAAGAAATCACTATTGTACGCCAGAATGCCTCTAGACACCATTCCGTACATTGTATTCACTTCATATTTGGAAATTGTTCATAAAATTAATTTGTTACGTCCAAAATGTGCTCTCATTGTGAAGCCATATATAGATCAAAAAAAATTCAAGTTATATTAAGAAACATTAAAATAGAGATCAACAATTTGAAGTTCATGAAACCCCATTTTCTATTTGAACTCGTCAAAAAGCTTGATAGTTATGTACGCTATCATCCCCAATTAAATTTATAATATTAAACAAATCCAAAAATTCCACACATCACAAACATCTCTGGCATCTGCCCAAACATTGGACACCCTAAAATTCATCTGCTCAAGAAGGCAATATAGCACATACCCATCAGCCAAAGCATGGACCTACTCCAAAATAGCACTTGAAATATCAAAAACACGACAAACCCATATTCTAAAGTCATCGGAAAACCCTAATTACATTAACAATGAAGTAGAAAAAAGTAAATACTCATCTGCTCAAACCATCAAAACAAGGGTAAATCAAGGGAAGAAACACATACCACTGAGCTTGATTGCCTCTTTTGCGTCAAACCCAGATTGTCTAGAGTTTCGAGGAACGAGCCAAAACACAGAGGAAAGAAACACGGCCACGCTGAGTAACAAAACTACGACGCATTTGAAATTGAACTCTCGGCAGATTCTGGATACAACCATCGAACATCTCTCGCAGAAAATTGTTGAATCACCCTGATTTCGAGTCCCCTGTTGTTGCAGAGGTAGTCGATTTTCTGCCACTTTCCCCATTTCCAGAGCATCTGTCCACTTTCTCTCTCTAATTTCTCTAACAACACATATACCCAGAAACACTCTCTCTCTCTCTCTCAAGTTAAAGAGTCGACACGGAGTCTAATAGACAAGTGTTCATGGTGCGGATACTCAGATTCTCTCTCTGCCACTCTCTCTCTCTCTCTCTCGCACACACACGTACACACCAAGCTTTAATTGTTTATAGAAAAGATGGGTTTTTATGTAATGGATTGATTGATGATTTGGCTACCGAACGTTGAGGAGAAGCAAAGGTGGAAAGAGAAAGTAGGAGAGAGAAAGAGTGTGTAGAAGAATATGGGTGTGATTAGGAGAGTGGGTGGGTCATTGTCCCAATCACTAAAATAATAATTATTATTATTATAAGTGCAATGGTTTGTCAATTGTCACCCACACATTTTTATTTATTTTTAATCAGAATCACCCACACAATTCAAACTTCAAATATCATCATGCTCATTACTTATATGCTCTTTTTTTTTTGGGTAAATAATATTTTGTATGATAAATTCCATGAATAATATTTTATTTTGATATCTTCAATGACCAAGAGTTATTTTTTTCCTAGATTTGAGAAAAGAAAGTTATTAATTCACTAAAGATTAGGGTTGATAATTGAGCCGAATTATTCAGGTTCGACTCAAATAGAATTCAAACGAGTCGATTTTTTGAGCTCGACTCTTTTTATAAACGGGTAAAACTTAAATTATTTTTTAGACTCGTTTAAAAAAAACACTTCACAAATTTAATTCAAACTCATAAAATTTGATTCGATTATCAACTTTATAAATAACTTATATGAGCATTTAAAAAAAATAATGAATCTAGATTGATCAATATTTTAGATTGAAGAACAACACGATTGTTCTCCTATGTTTAATCCATATGATGTTTTGGTGATTTTACATCTTTCCATGTTAGAGTCCTCTTAAGGGCAACATCATTTCTTAAATAACTTGTCTCTATGAGAGTTGTCATATCTTCAAAATTTGTAATATTTTGTATTAGGTGGTAGTATATTCGCATGCGCGCACATGCACACAAAATTAGAGAGTCGGGAGAGAGAATGTCTGTATGATGTGTGTGTTTATATGCATGTGAATGTTTGTTGCATCAGGGGCGGTATAGAGCTATTAGTTGTGATGAAAAAGAGATTTCATGGCTATCTAACATAGCTTTGTTTAAAACATGATAATATTTGTAAGAATATCAAGAAATAATGATTTTATACTATATATATAGGATTGAAAGTGAAAACATACATATATATATATATGCCATAACGTCAACGAAAGAGAATAGAAAGAAATCTCTATCTTTCTTCTTCCTTGGTATTCTTAAAAAACTAGAAATTTTGATCCTCTTAAATGTGTAAATACCTTTTGATCTTGTATTTTTCCCTTATTTCTTCCTCTCTAAGCCTCTCTAGGGTTATAAATGTTAAAATGGGGCTATTGGAGGCGCCCTTATGTATTTATAGGGGAAGAAAAGAGTTCAAACGACGTAAATCTGATACTCTGATTCGTCGCTCACATTCGAACGTCATTGGCGTTCGAACATTAGTTATTCCCAGTACTTTTGTTTTCCCATCAGAGACAAAGTATTGGAACAAACTGTCATTCGAACAGACTTCCTGTTTCTAGTAAAATTTTCAATGAAGGTTTGGCCTATTTAGAGGTCGATTTAAAAATTTTTCATGAAATACACTTTTGTAGCCCTGGAAGCCTTATCTACTGTAAAACTTTCAGCTCAAACGAACATCAGGGTAAAAAGTTATGATCTAAATACTAGACAGTGTCCAAAATTCTTTGTACCCAAATTTTATCTAAGTGTTTGAATTTCGGAATACTTCATAATTTCTCATTCATATCCTATTACCTCAATTAATATTTTTATTTTTACTCTTACCATCCACATAATTCATGCATATATTGTCACATATATTAACATTTTAAAATATAATTACGTTACTATATAAAAGAGAAAAATGTGGGAGTTTACAAGTTCAAGAAATTTAAATTCGGCTTAGCTGGAGCTCAGCTCATTTTTTAAACAAGTCGAGTTTAAACAATTTTTTAAGTTCATTTATAAAAATAACTCGATAGACTCAGGCTTAAACTCGTAAAGCTCAACTTAATTAACAACCCTAGATAGAGAGAAAAAGAAGATTGAAAAATTATTCAAATTTTGTAGAACACATCTTTTTTGAGTTCCAACATGTATTTAACTTAGGGTAACCGTACTTAAAGGCACTATAAATGAGAAGTGATGGATTTTGGGAGAGATGTCGATGACAATTAGATTAGTTTATTTGAAACTATCAGATGGGCATTTCAAGTCAAGAGCACTATTTACGAAAAAAAATAGTCAAAGTATTTTCTTATAATTAGGTAGTTTAAAAAGTATCACGTCACAACTTTTCGTAAAAATAAAACAAATAGAAAGTAAATCGTGCCTGAAGGCACGGTACGTGAGAAGCAAAGAATTTGGAGGGAAAAAAATTAAATGTGAATAGTTTTAAGAGGGATGTTGGTGGTCGTTGATAAATCTTTTTGAAACTGTCGGATGAATTTATTGAAACATGTCATGTTTTATATTATAAATTAGTTTACTATTATGAACTAACCAAAAAGAAAACAAAAAATCAAATGAGATGATTTTATCATAACGATGTTGTTCATCCGATTTTTACACATTCAAAAATTATTTTATTTTTATTATAATAATATCACATCATTTAGTCCCTTTTTCTTGTCATATATTTTTTTTGTCAGTCTAGCGTTATTTTATTTCTATGCCTCAAGCTCAAGCTTATAACTACTGGTTCCTCACTGCTATTTGAAGTGTGGGTGTCTTTGTTTGCATCAAAGGGTGTGTGTGAAAATAAAAATGAGGAGGAGGAGGAAGTTGTTTGGTTATATACACAATAATGTTCACTTAAAGAATAAGAATAGATGTTATCCACAAGTGGTGTTTGGATGAAGGATAATTTAGGGGTTGATTGTTTTTCTCTTGTGTTTTGTGTTTTTGTTTTCAATTTTTGTCAAAAATAAAAACAAAAATATGTTTGGATACTGTTTTTGTTTTTTTTTCATATTAGTTATTTGGAAACAAAAATAAAAAAATGGGAACAAAAAAAAATGTTTCAAGAAATAAGAAAAACAGAGACAACACGCGAGGGGGCTGGGGAAAATTAATAAGATCCAAGCTTCGACTCTTCTAAGCAGCAAAACATATCTTTTTTTGGTGAAGTATAAAACCTATTTCATTATCTCTTCTCTTCTGTGCAATGAGACTCTCTCTCTCTCTCTCTCTCTCTCTGTCTGTTCAACAAGACTCATTAGACCTCTCTCTCGCCTCGCTCTCTGCAACGAAGACCGAAGGTCTATCTCATGTATGTGCAACAAAGACCCAAAGGTCTCTCTCTTCCACTCTCTTGCCTGAGTTAAATTTGTTAGATCTGAGTTAGATTTTGTGTGTATGTGTATGTGTGTGTGTGTGTCGATTTGTGTGTGTCTCTATGTTTGTGCGAGTCTCTGTGTCTGTGTGCGCGTGTGTGTGATTATGAGTTGGGTTTGTGTATGTGTATGAGTTGGGTTTGTGTATATGTATGAGTTGGGTGTTTTCATGAATGTCAACTTGCTCTCCACCTAGCCGATGAAATGTTTGACAGCAAAACCAATTGGGTATCATTCCAGCACTACAATCCATACCCCCCAAATTGAAGTTGCAATTAACCACAAGTGAACTACTTTGATTGTTTGGACGAAGCAGGAATTGTTACAGTTGCAACGATTGTTCCACAAGTGAACTGCTTTGATTTTTCTGGTCATGTGTGCATGCCCACAAGTGAACTGCTTTGGTAATTTCTGATTCCCTCTCTATGCCTTTATATAATAATGGTAAATGCTGAAAATTTTCATCTTGGTCAAGTTTACTAAAGTTTGAGGACAAGACTGTATGGTGCAGTCTATGGTAGTTGATGGCTTATGTTTGGAATTTTGTTACTGGCAGTTTCTGCTATGCTGCATTATGTGTTGCAAGTTGCAGTTCTGTTGAGCAGTGGCTCTGTGAGCAGTATGTTGTTGCTGTGCTAAAGTGCTTGAGACTATGACTGGAGGTAGTGCAACATAGCAGAAGCTTAGAAATCCTTTACTCAAAGGTGTTGAAGGTCCAACATGGTTACATTCGGCAAACAGTCTGTGAGCTTGGATTGTTTTTCTATAATAGAGGGTTGGGAAACTGGACTGTCTCAATGTCACAATCCTATCTTCTTGCTTTGGATTGATGGCTTTGAGGATATGGATTACTTCTCCCTACAGTTGACATTACAATATTGATGAATAACTTATTTATACAATGTGTTTTTTGATTTCATATTTGAAATGCACAACTTTGTATTCAAGTTTGTTGATGTGTATTGATGTTGAGGTAGCAAGATGGAGCAATCAATACAGCTTAGCTTCGGCACTCAGGACAATTCATGGTTTTGATTTAGGTAATGATTGAGCTTTATGCAATAAAATTTCTCTTTTCTTAAAAAAAAAATAATAATAATAACATCTATTTGAATTCATGGTTGTAAATCATTTTTCATGAAATAAAGTTTTAATTTGTTTGAAAATAAAAAATAAGATAATATAACATATTTAAGATAAAACTTGAGGTAGTTACCAAACATGTTTTTTGTTTTTATTCTCATAATTTGATAGATAAAAATGACTACCAAACATGTTTTTTGTTTCAGTGTTTACCACAAAACAGAGATAAAAAATTGTCTCTATTTTTGATTTTTTGCAGACGCAAAAATAAAAACGTTATCAAACGATCCCTTAGTCATTTTAATACATTATAGTAATTTGGATGGAATAACTCTTCCAACTTGGTTCAATGTCACATGGGGCTACATATAAATTTTTAAAATTTAACTAGGTAACATGCAATCGAGTCAAACCACCCTAGATAATTTGTAATTTACATTTAATTTTTAATCATAATAATGTCACACTATTAGAGATGTTATTATAAATAATGCAACCTACAAAATGGGCAAGCAAAGCCCTTCTTAGAAAGTAATTTACTATGTACCATCACCCCTAGTTAATGATGTAATTAGTATAGAATCAACTAATTTTAAACCTTACCCTTAATAAAAAGAGATTGTTGTTTTTTAGTCCAAACACTTGTATTAAACTATAAAAATGAAATTTCAGTAATAAATCGGGAGAGTTCTAGCTCCAACAAATAATTATATCATCTCAATGGATGAAATATGATATGGGAAAGCAAATCTCCACTCCATTTTTCATTTGGAGCGATCTATATTGCTCTAATTTCCACCTAAAAATATGCATCAACGTTTTAGGTACTTTTATAGTGCTAGCATGAAAATGCAAATGAACGAATCTAATCCCCTAATGAGTGAAGTGCATGTGCCCATTTAGAGAGAGGGGCAAGCAAAATAAAAATTCAATTGTCATTTTAAAACAAAATTTGCTATTTGAACCTATTTTGCCGACCTTATTTATCACACAATTGATAGCGAGTCCCATTTAATACTAAATACACACTTTTATCTAATAACAACAATTCATTAGGTCAGTAAATTAAGTCAATAAATTATTTTTGAATAATATTACTCTTTTAAAATAATGTTCACAGTATCAATATTCAAATGTGATTAATGTGGGCCCCATTTTTTCTGTTCCTGAGTGACAGATGTCCATATCTGAATGGGCAATAAAAAAAGCAAACTCCTAATGTTTGAACCATATAAGATTAAGATTTGCCTCTTAGACTGGTGAAAACGGTCGAAAATTCAAAAAACAAAGCGGGGTTTTTGCATGCATGTGGTTTGAAATTTGAAACACAGTCGTCCGCCTTGGTATATTCCCGCACTCTCCACTCATCTTTTTTCTCCCTCTCACCTCACTCTGATATCTTCTACTCTCTCTCCATCTTCTGGGCCGTTCATCGTGTTAAAGACTACCCACAATTTCTTGATTTGTAAGCTATTTCCACTTTCTCTGATAAGTTCTACCGTTTTATGAACATAGGCTTTAACATTTTATGATGAAACTGGTGGATTTTGTATCAATCATGGAGGTTAAACTTAATTTTGGACATGGGTTTTGCTTAGTAAAAGTGACCCCCCTCTCTCTATCCATCTGTCTTTCCTCATTGTGTTCGATTCATCTCGATTTCGTACTAAAAAAGAAGCCAATTTTACCATCTGGGTTCTTCTCTCAATTGTATGTCAGAGAGTGTAGTTGAGTGTATGTGTGTCAGTTATGAGCATGAGCTTGAAACTTGAGTAACTTGCTTCTCTCTCCTATTGTCTTTAGAGGGATGCATTTCGAATAATGCCAAATTGATTCATTGATAAAGATTTTTTTATTACTCAATCTGGTACAAATCCTGGTCAATATATAGCATCCTTTGGGCTGCTTACTATTTCATTCGGCTATATGTGATTGTTTATATGTGTACCATAAATTTGTAAATTGTACCAAGTAACTGACTAATTCAATTGATAATGGCTGCAATTTTTATTCTTTTTTGTCACTTGTAAATATCATGTCTAAGTGTTTGTTTTTCAGCTTTTCCCTTTTGGTTCTTGTCTTGATTAATTCTATATCTATATTGATTGAAAAGCTAATTAAAACTTGCCTCATTGTGATAATGCACCCTTTTTTCTGATGTAGCTGTATTTTTGTGCAATTTTCCACTTGACCATTACCTGTTCGATTGTTGGTCTCAGAAAAAAATGGACTCCCTGCCTGATGCCCTTGTCCAGTATATCTTGTCTCAAATGAACAATGCTAAGGATGTGGCATCATGTACTTGTGTCTCCAAGAAATGGAAGGACTCAATGCCATATCTTAAGAGCCTTTACTTCCCTCGCAACCTTTTTGACAACCTCACTGGTGGCGACAGTCTCGACAACATTGTGAGGCAGATGATATCGTCAATTGTCCGACTAGAAGAACTTGTTGTTTATTGCCCTTTCTCCAGTGCTGGCCTCAGGTCATGGCTGTCACTCCTAGGACCATCCTTGAGGAATCTCGAGCTCCGGATGGACAACATTGTTGAAGATCAGTCCTGTATGGACAGCTCCTCAAAATTGGATTGTATTAGAGCTACTTGGAATTTAGAGTCTCTAAAGCTTTGGGGTGTGTTAATGACATATTCCCCCAAATGGGATACTTTTCAAAAACTTCGAGATCTTCAAATAGTTGGAGCTAAATTGGAAAATCATGCGTTGTCGGATGTGCTTTGTGCATGTCCTAATTTGAAGAACCTGTTGCTACTTGGTTGTGAGGGGTTGAGGTATGTTTCTATTGAGCTGCCACAGCTAGAGCAGTGTAAACTTGATTTCTATGGATTGGGTAATTGTTCACTTTCTCTCACTGCTGCAAAGCTAGAAAGCCTTGAGGTACAAGGTTGTAGTTGGGTTCGGGTCTGTGAAACCCAATGCCTGAGGAATCTTTCCATTTCCAACAACTCTGGTAAATATTTCATTAGATATCACTACAATTTCATTCCTTTTTTTTCAAGTTATTTTTTTGCAAGATGGTTGTGAATGTTGAATCTTATTGTGAATATTTCTTGCATGTGATGACCATCAGGGCGAGTTTACATGGTGGATTTTGGGAGACTTGTGGCTCTTGAGTCCTTGTCCATTAGAGGGGTCCAGTGGTGTTGGGAAGCAATAAGCAAAATGCTTCAAATGGCAAGTGAGGTGAAGCATCTCTACATGAAGGTGGAATTCACTGGGGATTTTGATGCCCTTCTACCGTTTCCTGAGATTGATTTTGTCGACTTCTTTAACAGCCATCCAAAGCTGCAAAAGTTTGACATCCATGGTGCCATGTTCGCGGCTCTTTGCCAGAAGAACAGCCTTAAAAATGTGAGAAACAGCACAATGAGATTATAATTTTTTTGTTTTTTCATTAAATGATGATATTTTAGAACTGATACTAAAAGTTGATGTGCATTTGCTCATTTTGTAGTTGGATTGGAAGTTTGTGATTCCTTCTCTGGAGGAGGTGGTGATCACAGTGAGATCACCATTAAATGCTGAACAGAAAATTGGCACTCTTGAGTCATTGGTTAAGTATGGGAAAAATCTAAAGAAGATGGTAATAAAGATTCTTCAGATGAAGAGCAGCCACAGCAGTGCAGATGATTTCTTTGAGGAGATTTGCTGCTTTAGACACATAAATCGCAAGATTGTTTCCATTGAATAACAGCACATAAGAGTTCCACCCCCCCCCCCCCCTCCACCCACAATTCATTCACTTTGTATTGGAAGGAACTAGGTTCTTCTTCCAACTGGATTTTGAAATTAGTCTGTCCTGAATTAGACTTGGAACATTTTCCACAAATTTCATTATAAACATGCTTTCGTGTCCCTTTTAGTCCCTGTGATTTGAGTTAAGTTGCTGCTTAATTTGCTACTAATATGAACTTCCGGAAATGTGGATTTTAACTCCAAGTAACTCAAGTGGTAATAGAGGTAAATTATAAATTCAAATGTTTTAAGTTCAAATTTTGATAATTTCTTGGAGTAGATTACAAGGGATTTATTTCTTACGAATATTTTAGCTCTGATGTTGATAATTGGCTTTGGACTAAACTGGAGAGAGAATTAGTCGAGGTGCGTGTAAGTTGGATTGGACAACCATGACAATTGAACAAAAAATAAAGTAGGTGATTTTCTTAATACTGTATTCTGTAAATTTGCTCCAAAGGTTAGTTGTAAACTGAACCCACCAACCATGTAGGTCTCTTGTTAACTGAAATGTTGACATACACGGAACGGTTTTTAAGTGAAATTAGTTGATGACCTAGCTATATTTCTACTTCTACTTGATGCTACCAAAAGATTATTTAATACAACTTAGCTGTGAAAATATATTATTGATACAATGTTTGATAGTAGGCCTCTGAAAATATATCCCTCATCTTGGTTTTTGAAACCTTGTTTACAAATAGGGAATCGAGTTTGTCAAGTTTATTTTTTTAAATTATCTTAAAAAAATGTTCAAATTGAGTTTAAAACGAATCGAGCTTGAGTCGAGCAACTCAACTATTTTATATATAAGTAAGTCGAGTTTTTTTAAGCTTGTTTTTCTAAACGAGTCAATCCTCAACTAAACTCTAGTAGCTCGACTCAATTATCTACTTTATTCACAAGGCACATATTGTACTCATGGTGTAAAGAATTAGCCTACTCGTATCCAACTAAATATTGTTCATTTTAATATCGGTAGACATTTGAATTGACTGATTTGAGTTACTATTATCGACTTATAATATATTGTTTATTAATTTTCGGGATGCACTCATTATTATTATAAGAGATGAGCCAACAAAGTTTAAACCCCTGACGTAGCGGAAGGGACAATCATTAGACAAACTGCTAAACGAATGGATTTCTGTTGGTTTAGTTCCCAACATGTGGAAGCCTCATATTGGACCTTACAAAACTGCAGCCCTACCCATTTTACTAAACGTTTGAAATGAGAGTGGTACTGAGAGAAAAATGTCCAAGACAAAGACGTGCATTAATTAGATATTTGGAGAGGAAAAGTTTCAAAATAGCGGTCTTAATTTGATTTGCATATACGCATGTACGTAAAAAGATGGATAAATAGATAGACAAGAGAGTTGTATGAGAGAAAAATGTCCGTGACAAAGACGTGCATTAACTTGATATTTGGGGAGAAAGTTTCAATATAGTGATTTTAATTTGATTTGCATACATGCATATACGTAGATAGATAGATAGATAGACAGACAGGTTCTAGTATATGCTTAATAGTTGAATTGAGCTGATTTCCCAATTTCTGACGTTATCTTAGCCTATTCAACTCGGAAGGGCTCTGCTGCATGGAACCAAAATATTCCCAATAGGAAAGTAAATGATACGTCAATATCTACCATATTTAAACTGATCTTAAACCAGTACGAACCAACTATTTCAGATTTACTACAAAAAGATGACCTATTATTTATTACCAGTTTCCAATCTTCAACTCTCGTTTACAAAAGTTCATAAGAAATAAGTACTACTTTTATAAAGTGGAATGAAAATCGATAACAAACTTGCAAAAATACTTCCCAAAAGAAAGCCTTATTTCCCTTTCACACAAAGCGTACAAAAAAGGAAGCCAGGAAGCCAAAATTAAACACCTAAATACCATGCCCAGGGTGGAAGGATCGGTATTTCTCTTGCTCCACCCAACAAAAGATGGGGGCCGACGATGAAGAGAAAGAGAAACAACCAAAATTGTATTGGACCATGCCTGCAAATCAACTTTTTCTCATCATACAAAGAGTAAAAGCTGGATACTTGATTCATGGTATCAATGTTTTCTCTCTGCACAACTTATAAGGAAAAGGTTAGTTTCATTTGCTTTCTCATAATATAATTAAATTAAGAAAACCTAATTTCCGGAAGGTTAAGAAAACCTAAATTAGCTTCTTCTTTTGGAAAAATCGCTTCAAGTGCCATAACTGCACAGCTGAAACCATAATGCAGACCCCCAAAGACATGATACTGAGCCATGCCACCCTCGAATTCGTTTTTTCACTTATTGTTCTCATCTCTGCTTCTCTGCAAGAATATACCAGCAAAAGAACTAAGAAAAAAAAGGAAAGAAAAAGCACAAAATCATACTTGATGCATCTCAACTACAAGAAGCAAGTACCTGCTCTTAAGATAGAGTAGATTTTCATGGATGGCATCTACTGCTCCTTCAAGCTTTCTCAGCTCAAGCTCAACACCCTATAAATTTGCAATCAAGGTATGACTAAAAAACTTACTGGCAACGCAGGAATATGTATAAAATTGACTACCACCAAACAATTCTACCCAGCTCCACAAATTTGATCCTTTTCCCAGATTACTGCCCATTGAGTTCTCATTCAGAATAATATCATAGAGTCAAGATCATTTCTTATTTTACCGTATTCTAAAGCTATAGTAATGTACTTTCTATTTTGGATCGTTTGCCTTATGAGAAATTATGTTTTTTCAATAGCACCTTTTAAAACAAATTTCACTCTAGTGCGGCATGAGGAAATTTCCTTCATATACCCTGGGAAGGTTGGCATTTCAAACTATAGAAGCCTGTGATATGTGGCGAAGCAATAAACAGGTTGTATAAAAATTGCCATCATATCTATAATAGTAAATATGCAAACAAAGGAACCTTGTGATGTGCCTTTTGTCTTTCCCAGTTTTTGTTTTGCCCAAAAAACAAAAAAGGCTCTGGTTGAAGGGGACTCACCTCTATTTTCTCTTTTCTAGCGACCGACTCCCAATCCTTTGCAGCAATTCCAGTTTTCCAGTCAAGGTTGATGCTTATATCTCCACCTCCTTGATTATGGCCATCCACCCAGAAACATGCTAGGTAATTGCCAGCCTCATTAGTTGTAAATGCAAACTGACCATGTGTAACATTTTCCTGGTGATGAAGGTTATTTCCATATGGTGATGTTACCTGAAAGAGTAGCACAAACCATAATTCAGAACTAGCCACCAAAACACAAACGCGGCCGATGATGAGTCATACATAATAAAAAAGGATACATTAAAAGAAAAAAGAGAGGTAAATAACTGCAAGATGCAAGCAACTTTGATTTCCATGTACCAAGCTTTTAATTTAGGGTAAATTGCACCAACAGTCACTTATTGCACTTTGATCCATAAAATTTTAATTTTGTCACTTTGATCCTCAATGTTCACATATTTAAACACTAAGGGTAATTTTGTCAGTATTCATGAAAAAAGGCACATAATTTTTATGTGTATCTAGTCTTATACACGAACACATAAAAGATCAATACATTAAATAACCCTCCTTTTAGCTTAGCACCCATGACAGCACGACACAATCACCTCAACGTCCACCACCACAACCCCTCCCCTTGCCCTCTCTTTCCCTCTCCACAACTCAGAAACACGTGCACCCCACCATCCCCACCAAAAACTCTGTCTCCATTACTCTCCCCTCGACATCTCCCCGTTTCATTAATTGTTTGATTTTCACTTTTAAATTAGTTGGTGATTTGAGTTTTGAATTGGGTTGAATTAGGGGTTTGTAATGGATTGAATGGAGATTTTGTAGCTAGTTGGGTGAAGTGGCATGGTTCAGAGATTAGTTCAGGAGGTGGTTCATGATTTTGTGTAGCATAATGGTTATACATATTTTTTGCGGCAATGGCAACAGCGAAATGAGTGAATTTTTGGTGGTTGAATTTGAATTTCGAGTAGGAAGAATTAATTGGATCGAATTGGGGGGTTGGCATTGGTTAAATTGAGATTTTGCTTGTAGTTTAATGGAGTTGCAAATGGTGGTTCAGGTGTGATTTCAATTTCCGTTTTGGGGGTATGATTGCTTCTGTTATTTTGATTTTGCTAAATTTGTATTGTGATTTATGGAGGAAAGTCTTAGGCATATTATGTTATAGAAGGATACCAATAAAATTGAAAAATAAGTTTTATCGAACAACTACAAGGACAACAATGTTGTATGAGACAGAATGTTGGGCAACTAAGAAACAACATAGTGACAAAATGAGTGCAATGGAAATGAAAATGTTAAAGTGGATGTATGAAAAAACTAGAAAAGATATAATACAAAATGACCGTATTAGAGAAATGGTAGGAATAATTCCAATTGAGAATAAGTTAAGAAAGAATAGATTAAGATGGTTTGGTCATATCCAACGGAGACCGATAGAGACACCGGTCTGAAAAAGTAATATAATTTCTCTTAATGGTATTAGAAGTAAAGGTAGACCTAAATTAACATTGAACAAAATAATAAAAAGATATGAAAATATTTAACTAAATGAGCGTATAACGCATGATCGAAATAAATGGCGAAGATGAATTTATATAATCGACCCCAAATAATTGAGACTTAAGGCTTGGCTTTGTTTGGTTTTTGATTTTTTTTTATTTAGGGTTTGATTTTGATTTCGTGTTTGATCAGGTTTTCAATTTTGATCGCAGTTGGTGTAAATTTTTTCATGAAACAATGGAGTTTAGGTTGTGGCTCGGTGTTGTTTGGTGGAGTTTTCTCGTTTTGTGTGAATAACAAAGTTGTTTGCACACATTGTATACTTATGCGTGCATGACCCTTCTATTGTTTTGCGCAAGAGAATGGAAAACAAAGAGTTGTTGGTTGGATTCGGTGTGTGTACATTGGGCAAAAATATGGAGAATATTAGCTCATGCCATATAACACTGCATAGGAGAACACACTCCAAGGCTTAATATTTATTAAAATTGAGTGGTTATCACCACTTCTAATAGAGAAAGGCGTAATCGATTCTGCAACATTGTAAAACACCACAAATCCATGGTAAAGATAAAAGTAGAACATCTATCTAATATTAAAGTTAAAAAGTTGGATTCTCAACTTATAAAACCACAACAACGGTTAAGATTGATCAAATGTTCATCTATTTTGATCCAATGCTAAAAAATGTATCCCAAAATTTTTTTCTCACTCAAAAACATTATATTGTCTCTACAACCCCCAATTTTAGGCAACTCAATTAACGCACTCTTCAATGTCAAACAACCTTATTAATTCACACTAACCTCTTTTATTTTCTTTATATTCACTTTAATTTTAAATTAAAGTATTTAAAAAAATTAAAAATAAATTGTTATTTAAAATATAAATATTATATGATCAATATTTGATTTTTTGTATTACAGAGTGTCTTTAGGGGCGGAGTTATTGCTAGTTTCTTAACGATTATACTACCATTAGGCAATAACATTGGCAGTCATATAAATATAACATATGTTTATTCAGTTGTCCAAAATAAAATTGTTCATTCTTAGACAAAAGCTTTTAGTAAGGGGAAAAACTCTTGTTTCAAGTTAACAGCTATAATGTTCCAAGAATGGATGTTGTCCAATTTATTTAAGAGAAAAAACAAAAAAGAAAAAAGCAAACTGTTCACCAAAAATCTATGTTCAACTATTTTTTTTGATATTATGGTGAAGGGTGTCCAGAAGAACTTAGGCGCAATTCGACAAATATTCTTCCTGATCTGGCTAAAGACAGGTCATCCACGTTGGGTTAGAAATAGAGCCACAATTTCATCGTGAGGGGTCCAAACAAGATTGATGGCACAATCAAAAATTTTTTCCATTCATATATAGTCATTAATATCAAGTTTCCATTATATAAAACATGGATAGAACCATAATTTAGTCATAGAAGAGCTAAATACGAGACACAAAAACTTAAACCAACAACGTAAATGATATTTATACCTTTTACATCTAAACATACAATATATAAAAAAATATCAGATAAAAATTCAGTCAACATAAACAAGGATGTTGTCACAAAAAAAAAGAGAGAAAAAACCAAAGGAATAGTCTTTTATTTTATATTCCCTCAACCATCTTTAAAAATGGTACTCGAGATTCTTTTCTATCACAAAATTCCGTTATGATTGTATTCGTATTGAAATTTATAAAAATATCTTGTTTATCCATGCAATCAAAGAGTTTGTCAAAAGATCGTTCTCCATCCTATTTCAAAATCTAGTTTGGCAATATTTATGGTAGAAAAAGTACAATTTCTATGGTGATCGTAAGGAATTTTTGTTCAATCTATCTAAAACGGGGAGGTTATTCTATTTTTTTTGGAAGGGAGGGTATTCTCACCGGTTCAAAAAAAAAAGACTATTCTCATTTACCAACATAATATTTTCTTGAAAGACTAAACTAGTAAATGAACTGATATTATATTTGAAGTAGGAGAATATTTATAGAAACAGAGAGAGACAGTTAATTGCAGGTGTGTGAAAGATTAAAATCACTTTTATGGTAGAATTGGTCTTGGAGGAGCCAATATACTACAAAAATGAAGCAACTTTTTGGAGTATAGTATATGTATATACATGAGGATTTTTCAGAGGTTAGGGCCAGCCATGGTCCCCCTAGGCCCTATAATAGTTCCGTCCATGGCCGGGACTAAGAATTTCACGATGATAAAACTCTCATGGCATGTCCCTAAGGAAGCAACCCCAGGACTTCTAGGTGTACAACTCGTCAGTTTCTCCTTGGGTTTATGTCCAATTCTTCCGCATTGACAACCGAATTAGATAGACCGACTTCCATTGGATCTTTATTTTAAATTAAAAGTGTTCAATTTTCTGTTCCAATACTTAAAACCCTGCCTAACCTTATTTGCAACAAAATTCAATCTAATAGCAGGCTAAATCCAAAGCATACCAATTGCTTAGCTCGAATTGCAAATCTCAAGAAACAAACAGGCCGATCAATTACAAGATAAAATTTATAAACAGACTTAAAAGATTAAAACAGAGAAAATGAAATGAAAATAAAAAATTCAAAACCCTAACAGGTCACCTTGGTAGAGATGGTTGGTGTGGGGTGAGTCTGATCATTAGAAATGACGACGTAATCGGCCAAAACGACGACGTTGTTGTGGATTTCCTCCGACACGCACTTCGTTCCGGTCGCCGGTAAATTCAGCCATATTGCTTGAACGGACTGTAACAGACTGCTCGTCAAGCAGAGAATCAACAGCGGCAACAACACCCGGTGCGCAGGTTAGCATTCTCCTCCATCCTCTCTGTCTCTTTCTCAATCTATATCTATCTCTATCGAATCTTGTCCTGACCCTACTCTTCTTCAACTTGACCCCCCCCTCTCTCTCTCTCTCTCTCTCTCTCTCTCTCGGTCAGTTTCACCTTTTTTCTTGGGAAAATTTGCAGAATTTTATGGGCCGGGCGGCCCAATCAAAGTAGTCCAAAAAAGATGGGCCAATTACTGTTCTGGTCAGGGTAGTGCTGTTAGTCGAATGAGCCCGAGTCGATTTTGAGTCGAACTTGAAAAACTTGTTTTTTAATCGAGTTTAAAAAATTGTTCAAGTTTGACTTGTTTAGGAAATGAGTCGAGCCTGAACGAGCCAAAAACAAGTCAATTCTGAGCCGAGCCCGAGTATTTGCACAAAAACGAGTCGAGTTTGAGCCGAACTTGTAATGCATGTTTTTTAAACGAGCCTAAAAATTTGTTCAAATTTGGCTCGTTTAGAAAACAAACCAAGGCTGAACCCGAGCTGAATTCAAGTCAAACTCGAATAGCTCAGTTTAATTAATAGCCTTAGTCCAGGGTTTATGTTCTTTTGGGTTAAGTCCGACAATCCACCTCATTTAAAAAGTAAAGCCTAATTAACAATAATATTATTTTAATCTAATTTATTGACTTAACTAGGGATAAATAATGCTTGTGCGACGTAAATCAATGCGAATGATTTTGAGAGAGATGTTGATAGTTATTGAATGAGTCTATTTGAGATCGTCGAATAAACTTATTAAAACTTGTCATATTTTATATTATAGATTTATCACAATTATTAGATTGGTTATGGATTCCAATAAATATTAGGACTTATTGTCAATTCAATAATTATAATTTATATCATTAAATTAAGTCTAAATAGCATTACTCTTATGAGATATATATAGTACCAAAGGAGTGTTACGGTACCTTGGTGTTGTATCTCCACTTTTTAGCCAATTGAAATGCGCAAAATGTGCATTTTTACTTATTTTATTAAACTTTGAGTAATACTAGATAGACTTAAAAATTAGTCTTGATAATCTCAACCATTGAATAGGTAGTGGTGGGTCCCAATAAATGCTGGGAGTCACAGTAAAATCAATGGTTGAGATTATCAAATCTAGTTTTTAATTTCATATAGCATTGCTCTTAAACTTTATTGTTGAATTATTTCTGGGCATGGTACTTTATTAAGCCTTACACATGTTGTATATATACATCGATGGTACATAGGGGCGACTCAACGGTATTAAAAAAAAAACACTTGAGCTTTAGGGCTCAAATTTTTAAAAGGTCCCATAATTTTAGGTATATTATTAACTTATAACAAAAATTTGAATCCATTAAATTTTAAACCCTAAAAAAAATGGCCCCCAAAAATTAAATACAATCAAAATTTTTATTGTAATAATTTTGTTCCATCATCCAATTCATAAAAGTAGAAACTTAAAAATCATAAGTTGAAAAAGTAAAAAATATTCAAAAGCCAACTCATGTTTATTTTTACTCATTCTCTCTCTAGAAAAATAAGTAAAAAAACATAAAAAAGAAATTAAAATTAAACTCTCTCTCTCTCTAGTAACAAACAAAATAAAAGTTAAAATATTTTTTTTGACAACACTAGCACGTCTTTCTTCTCTCTCTGTCTCTCTCTCACACACACACACACATAATAAATTAAAAATAAATTAAATTTGTTTAAAAAATTAATATTAAAAATAAAAAAGGGCCTCATTTTGTGTTTTCGTTTTTAAGCTTCAAACTGTCTTGAACCACCCGTGATGGACAAGAAATCAAATAGAAGACACAATGGAAATAAGAAAGATATGAAAAAATCGTTAGGCAAGGCACGCTAGACACTCTCATCAAGATAGTAATTTTTTCACTATGATGCAGAAGGACTCATAAAAATTTTATCACCCATGATAAAATGCCTAATATTTAAAGACTGCATTTATTAGTAATCTTAAAACCATAACTTAACCTGAATGAAACTCTGAAAAACAATCTCGATACTAGAATTACAAATTAACAACTGAATTCTTTTATGGCCAAGGTTAGGAACTCTATATTTATAGTATTTCATATATTTCTTTATAAGAGTTGTAACTCTTCATTTAAATGCTAATAGATACCTTTATTTGAGAGGATGTAACTCTTATCTTCAAGAGTCATCTTAACCATCAATAAACAAATAATTATATAATTTATTCTTATTAATAAATATTAGCATTTATATATATGTATATATATATATATATATATATATATATACATATATAACAATTCCCCACTTATTTACTAAAGACAAAGAGTTACATTAATGTAAATCACAAAAATTTGGAGATTTGGTAATATATATAATTGAGTGGTTGTGGTACATTAGTGTAAATGAGAGTAACCATAGTGGACCATTGTTCAAATGCTTCAACAACATTGTTTGGCTAAGATTCAACGGTCATTTAATTGGTGGGTCACCACCCACTACCTATTTGATGTGCCCATATTTTCTGCTCAAAGGTCTGGCTAGCATGTTTCCAGATCTACACGATTCATTGCTCATTTATGTAGATATTATAAAGCACCCAGAGCCAAAAAAACAAAAAAAAAAGATATTTTCTTTAATACATTTTCTCTATATTGTTTTTGGTAGATCATTTATCATATATTTAAGTCGACTCCAAATTGAATCCATCGTATATAAATAAGTCTCTCATTTATTAATAAATAGATAATTTACAGAATTGAAAATAGTATATTAGATCATCTCTAAGCATGACTCAAATTTAAATTAACATTTAAGTAAAAAACTTAGTTTGATATGAAAATTTCAATGGAGAAATTCAAATTTAAAAAAGGAGATACCCAGATTTAAAAGGAAATAAGAATAATCATTGAATATTTAAAAGATGGTAAAATTAAACCATTAAAGATTTGAGTCTCATTTGATTTGAATAAAAAAATAAGTTTTTTTTAATTTTGTATAAGTTTGAATTAATGATTGAAACAAATTTTTAGACTCTTTTATTTAAATTTGAGTTAGAGTTAGAAATGGCGAAAATAAACAAAAAAGGCCAACTTTATCCTAAAAGTCAAAAAAGATTGCAAGCTGGTGCATTGACAAAGGCCACACCTAGTGACCCTACACCACACCAATCTAAGATTCTCCCATCAATGAACAAGATAATGTAATCCCAATTAAATATTATTTTTTTTAAATTTTTTTTTTCTAACTTAAGCATAAGAAGTTCGACTCTAGACTTCCTCCGATTTTGACTTGCTTCCCTTAGTCGGTCAAGGCACAATTCCAATCAACCACGTATCCAGGTTACGTAAACATTTGTTGGTATCATCAAATTCTGTTTTTATTTGACAATAATTTATTATTGAAAAAAAAAAAAGAGAAAAATATATTAAAAAATAAAATCCGATCGTTGCCAGCATGATCATAATGGAATTTCTTGCTTTTCACCAAAAGAGGACGTTGAATTATTCTCTCTCCATTAGATAAGAAAAAAACTATTGGAATAACCCTCTTTATATGATTCTATTCTCCACCCACTTGTCACTCTCTTCAACCCTCCTATTTTCCCAGTAACCAAACAACCACTCCACCCACTCTCCCCCACCACCCCCAACATGGAAGCTCTCATTTCTCAGTTCACCTTCCTCTCCGATCAGGCCCTGCAAGACAAGAACTTTGATCCATCGACAATCGAAGACCTTATGAAGCTTTTCGAGATCGAAGCTTACAAAGCCTGGGCAGCCGTGGAGCTGGAACAAGAGAAAGAGGTCAAACAAGCTGAGAACTCCATGAAAGAAGCCGAGGACTACCTCGACTCGGTCATGGAAAGCGCCATGGAAGAGTTTCGAAGGTTTGAAGAAGACGCTGATCGTACTACTAGGATTGAACTCAAAGGCTTGGTTGTAGTTGCAGAGAATGCGAGGAAGATGGGGAAGTCTATGGAGACAGCGGCCACCATTGCAGCGAAGAAGTATATTGAAGCTGCTGTTAATTCTGCTGGTGCTTCGATGAAATCGGCCATGAAAGCTCTTTCCTCTAATTCAAAGAAGGTTCATCCTTCTTAGGGTTTCAAATTTCTGTTCTCTCGATCTTGATCATGATCACTCAAAATAATCAGATCAATGATTCACAAACCAGATCGATAATCTAATGGAATAATTGTTGTATGATATGTGAATTATTTTTCTGCGTTTCAGCAATTTGGCCGATTAATTTTGTCGGGTGACACGGGTCTCTACAGGTATCATAGGGTTAGTGTCAAGAAAATTCTTTTCACATGCCAAATTCATTTATTATTTTGTGTCTAACGAATCGCGTTCTATCGAGTTCAGTGTATGTGTATGTCCGAAATATAAACGTTTTGTCGGATATTTCTTTTGACCGACTTTACCACAATTATTTTGTTTATTAATCGTGTCGGATTGAATTCATTTATTTACGAAATAAGTGACTTATAAAAGATTCAAACTCTTTAATTTAATTTTGTACCCTGTCTGAATTTTGTTAACGGATGATGTCATACTTTGACACCTTTAACGAAAGTGGTACTTGAGCTAATTTACTTATATTATTTATAACCTATTCACTCTCTGCAATTGAATTGACAATAAAACTAAAACCCTCTGTTGATTGGGATTCATTGTTAATTCAATTATTGTGATACATAAAATCAGTAAATAAAGTTAATAAATTAAGTACAATTATTATTTTTCTTCAGCTAAATTCTAAATTACTTCTGAGTTCTCTAAGATAAGAAATGTGATTTATGTGATGACGATGATGATGATGACGAATGTATACAATTTTTTAATCTTAAGGGTTAGTTCAAGTATTAATAGAGATGAACTGTAAATTTAAATGATTCGTGTTTGAATATTGACAATCTCTTGGTACTCATACGATGAGAAATTTGTCCCTCATGAATATTGTAATTTCGATGTGGATGACTTGTCTTTGACAAGACTAGAGAGAAGATTAGTCGAAGTACGAGTAAACCGGTTCAAATACTCCTGATTGTTAAACCAAAAAAAAGAAGTAGAATGTATACAACATTTTCTATCTTGGTTGAACAATTTTACTTTGGGGATTTGAACGCCAAGCTACCGTAGAAACCCTTAAAAAGTTTGCTATTTTTGAGTTAGGCTTTTTGATCAATTCAGATTCGATATACATGATTTACGTGTAATTACTCGTATTTTGAATTGCATTGTAGCCATAAAAACAAATTCCATATGGCTTGTGAATGGAATAGTTGAGAGGCCAGATTGGGGATGAATGGTTGATAGCGATTTTGATTAACAATAATACAAACATTGCATTTGATTTGATGAATCATAAGATCTCCTAGTTGATCATTGAGCTCAGTATTGAACTAAGCATGCCAAAGTGTGACTAACATGATACTCTGGTTTTCGACCTTGCACTTGACGGTGGCCACCAACTCATGATTTTTCTTTTCTTTTTTTTTTTTGGTCAACCATCGTTACAGGGAGGGAGATGATGAAATTAAACCTGCGATTTTTGATTGATAGTGGGTTCTTATTTTTTACACGTATACATTTTTCTTATTTTTTAGTTTATTAATTTAACGATCAATGATCACAATTAAATCAAATTAAATTGTGGAATGATCTTGTAGTATGACATGGAAATATGTTTTTTGACGAGTTAATCACATTGCTAGGGCATTGGGATGTGGTGCCTGTGATAGAAACAAATATTGGGTATAACGATTATACCATATTATCACGCTGATATGGTATAACTGTCAAATAATATGATAACAAATGGACAAGTGGTTCCCACAATGGTAGTTATTGTATGACATGGATGAGTATTTATTTAATTATGTGAGATTTACTCGTCCATTTGTTATTTTATAATTAAACGATTACATGATGTGCAATGTGATGTTATGGTATAACCATTCCACCCGATATTTTCTCCCAGGACAAGACCAGAAGCTATAAGCGTCCCTCACGCTACGTTTCAAAATTTGATTATGTTCGACTGGTTGAGTACTTGCCCAACTTGAATACACTCTAAGGGCCTGTTTAGTATGTGGATTTGGAGGGGGGGGGGTTTGGAACATGGTTTGGGGAATAAATCCACTCAAACCAATGTTTGACAAATATACATCTAGCTTAGGGTTTAAAATTCAACCCAGTTTAGGCCCGATTATGAAACCCAAGTTCATGGGTTTCATATATGAATTAATGGGTTTAATATACAAATGATATTTATACCCTCATATATCCTATATACTTCATATATACAAATTGGTTAAGAAGCACAAAAGTCATTTATATACAAATATATTATCATAATAATCATATATCTCTAAACATACTAAACATGGGTGGTATGGACAACATTAAATGTTGAATTCCATCTTTGAACTCCATATTTGAATTTGGAAGGATTTGAACAAGAAAATTCAAACTCTTCCCAAAAAACATACAAAAAATATCCTAGAGGTTATGCGTCTAATGGGATTCACCTTGGTACACGTGTCCTCTTATGATAAGCCCTAACACATGTCCTTTTATGATAAGCCCTAGCAAATGTCCCTTCATAATGTAATTGGATAAACCTTCTATTTCAATAAAATAAATTAAATTCAAGGAAAAATATAGGTTGGGATGGAAAATTTCCTAAGTTTCCCTCTTCTAAGTTGACTGTAATAACATACACCGAAGATTATGTGGACCATTATTGTACTTTGTGTAAGCACTATTATGTGTAATATTATATAGATAAAACTAAGCAAGGCAAACAACTCACCAATGGAGATACTAATTTTGTGAGTTGTTCTATGCTCCTTTACAACTCACCAATGGTTTTGGCAAATGGAATTTACAACTCACCAATGGAAATAGGGGTAATCTGTGCCTGAGGTACAATGCAATATAAATAGTTTTAAGAAGAATGTTAGTGGTCGTTAGATGAATCTATTTGAGACAATTGAATGAGTTTATTGAAGTCTACCATATTTTATACTATAGATATCTTATTATTTTCTCACCGCTAGAAGTATCTCCGCCATAGATTTTGGACTTTTTTTGGAAGTGTTGTCACTAGAAACAAACAACTCTCCTACACTCCCAAAATCCTAGTTCCAGTTAATATCAACTTTATTTTAGGTATTTATTGGTTTTGATAATTTTTTGATTCCACCATGCTTTTGGGCAATTTTAGTTTCGGATATTATGGTTAGGAGTGTCCGTATCAGTTTATAGACACATTCACTAATCATTTCGCTTATTCGTTCAAAAATTGGTCATCCATATTGAAACTGAGAAATTTACAAAGAATTTATCTCTCATAACTTGATTCTAAGAGAATTGTCGAGCTTTAAACAATGTTTGAGAATTACAACTCATTTATATCTCCATTGGATTATTCCTTGAGATTTATAATTTTGGTTGTTGATTGATATAAGAAAATTTGTTGAAATTATGAGAGTCAAGTATTCAACTCACCTAATATATACAGAAAAATAATTTTAAAATAAATTAAACTAGGGTAGGAAGTTATGGGTAAAAATATAAAGTGATGTCTTATGAGACAGATAAATTTAAAATACACAGGACTATTGATTGAGTTTTAAACTTGAGGGGGAACAAAATGTGCAAAGTAGGACTTAGTTGTCGTAGAAATTTAGTAGGATTTAATGATTTTTTGAAGGAAAAGTTTGATTTATGGATAATTTTTTTTATATTTTTTGAAATTTGACGAAATCAATGCTTTTACGATTATACCCTTGATAATAAATATAAAGAAAAATCTCATTGGCATTGCTTGTAGTTTATCATATTTTTAAGGATGACGCTTCTAAAAAGATATATGATATTAGATTTTAGTTTTAATATCTCTCTCTATCTTTCTCAAACCCATTCCTTTATCTATATCTATATTATTTATAAATATTAGTACTTGAATTTTTTTTTAATTTTTAATTTTATCTCTAATTATTATAATAAAGTCAATTATACCTACTTATATACTTTGATATAATATATGTTTTTTACACCTATTTGACTTTCAACTTATTTTAGACTCTTTTATAAGGATTTATAAATTATTTTAAACTCATTTATTAGTAGTACAGTTACTTATAATTATCTATATCTATATAAAGAAGTAAAACCATATATATGTTAAATTATTATATACATATAGCTAGCAGATTGAATTCTATGGTCCAATATATATTATATTTTATTTTTTGATATGTAATAATACAATAAAAATATTATAATGTGATCATTTCATTAGTTTTCGTTACTTATTCTGTTAATGTCAATGTGATGGATTTTGATGATATAAGCAATAAAAGATAACAAAAAATCTACATTACAATACTTTTAATATATTGAAGATGAAATATGAGAAACTTTATTTTTTGAGGGTTTAAAGTGGAAAACTGAAATCTTTTGAGGGTCAAAGTAAAATTCTCCCTTTTGAAATTATTTTAGAAAAATTTCAACCACATCCCCTCTAATTTACCATATCTTTAAGGACATCCCCTCTAATTTTTGAATCTTCAATGACACTCTCTGTCAGATTAAAAATATTAATTATAATGTAATTTTACTAAATTGACCATGATATATTTGAGAATAAACTTCATCCATACCCCTCTAGATAGACATATTTTCAATGAGACCCCCTTTAAATAAGTATATTTTCAATGAGACTCCCTCTGTTTTCTAATTTTTTTTACGTAATTAAATTTGAACCGAATAAAATTCGATTCAATTGACATGAATTTTGATTCAATTGAATTAAATTTTAATAAATCAAATTTTAATTGACACGAATTTTAATAAGTAAAAAAAATATAAATTTTAATCGGCACTAATAACTTAGATAAAGTTCAAATAGGGTCAAATTTTAATATGTTAAAAATAAATTTTAATAGGCTCGATTTTTTTTTTAAAATTTACCAATTAATAAATAAAAAATTAGTATTTACTAACAAATTATTTATTAAAATTGTTATTTACGAATTTTTTTTTAAATTTTAACGTCTCGAATTTTGATAAAATTTTATGTAGAAAAATTACTTGAGGTTATGTAGGGGCATTTTTAGTATTTTAGATGAATTTTTTTTTTTAGAAATGGTAGTTTAATGGTAGAGAATATCATTGATGTTTAAATTAAATTAGAAGGAATATTATTAAAAATTTAGAAATTAGAGTGGATGTTAGAGAGGATGTCTTCGAAGATGCGTAAACTAGAGGGGGCGTGAGTTCTATCAAAACCCCTCGGTATCGTGTATGCGCAAATCTCGAATCTTCCTACGCAATAAATCTTTCTTTTTCTCTCGGCTCTCACTTCCTAGCCCAGTTCTCATCTCTCTCTCAAACAGTCGTAGCTATGTCTCAGGTAAATCTTCATTTACACTCTTCAATTCATTACTTTTGGATAATTTTCTTTAAAATGAGATTACTTTGTTCTAGTGTTATACCTGTCTCGATTGAATGCGACTTCGATACATATCTTTTTTTTTATTTGAATAAACCAATTAGGTTTTGATTGAATTTCCGGGTTTTCATTGAATTTACTTTGTGTTTACCGTTGTTTTCTTGATTTGAATTTCATTTTAGTGCTGTACGTCTCGATTGAGTTTAGTTTCGATGATCATTCTTTTTCCTATTTGAATAAACCAATTAATTTTTTTTTATTGAATTTCCGGAAATTAGGTTTTCATTGAATTTACTTTGTGTTTACCGTTGTTTTCTTGATTTTTATTTCATTTTTAGTGCTGTACCTCTCGATTGAGTTTAGTTTCGATGATCATTCTTTTTTCTATTTGAATAAACCAATTCGGTTTTTTTATTGAATTTCCGGAAAAATAGGTTTTCATTGAATTTACTTTGTGTTTACCGTGGTTTTTGTGATTTGAATTTCATTTTAGTGCTGTACGTCTCGATTGAGTTTTGTTTCAGTGGTATTTTTGTTGATTTGAATTTTATTTTATGTTGTACCTCTCGATTGAGTTTAGTTTCGATGATCATTCTTTTTTCTATTTGAAGAAACCAATTAGGTTTTGATTTAATTTTACTTTGTGTGTTCACCGTTATTTTGTTGATGCGCTATTCATTTTAGTGTTATACCTCTTCCAAATGAATGCGACTTTGATGCAGATCGTTTTATATTTGACCAATTAGGTTTTTTAGTGAATTTCCGGAAAATTAGGTTTTCATTGAATTTACTTTGTGTTTACCAGTTTTTTTTTTTGATTTGCTATTCATTTTAGTGCTGTACTTCTCAATTGAGTTTTGTTTCGATGATCATTCTTTTTTCTATTTGAATTAACCAATTAGGTTTTTATTGGTATGTTTAACGTTGTTTTGTTGATTCGCTATTCATTTTAGTGCTATAACTCTCAATTGAGTTTAATTTAGATGATCAATCTTTCTTCTATTTGAATAAACCAATTAGGTTTTTATTGTATTTACTCCTTGTGTTTGACATCATTTTGTTGATGCTCTAAATGGTGTGATCTATTTGTGAAAAATAAAAATTGCAAGGTTTGGAGTGCTTGACTTAACTGATTTTTAATTATGATTATCGTGTAATTTTTGTTTTTATGATGTTTAGGAGGACACTAAACATGTTTTGCCATCCAAAGGTATGTATTTCTCTATTACGCGGCCTCAACCAATTGCTTGTCAGTTTGTAAATACATAGATTTTATATGTATGTACAAGTGCGTATGTCTGAGGTTTTTTAATTTGATATATATGTGAAGTATTTTGTATGTATAGTATTATGTAGCTGTATTTTGTTAGTACAATTGAAATGTAGCCACATAACAGTAAACATTATTGTTTGAATTGGTTTTTTTGTTTTAATTGATTTGAAAATGCAAGTTAGATGGTCTTCTTTCTTTTTCTCTGATAGGCAACAAACTTTTATTAGAAGAGAGAAGTAGCAAGACATCTTACCAAAGACCGCTACAAACACATAAAACTATGTAGTGGAGGACAAAACATCCTACTGAAAATCAAACTGAAGAGTTTTTGAAGGATTAATGGGTGGGTGGGATGTATGTAAGCATTTAGTGACGGTTTGAGTTCATATATTTACAAGCTAGCTGAATCTGATGTACCCCGATTCTTTGCAAATATCGGATTGGCTTTGTCGTCAGTTTATGTGACTTGATTGCAATTTTTATCTCTCTGGAAAGTATGACAAAGTTTTGGTTATTCTTCCCGCGAATTAGGAAATTGTTTGTAAAAATTTATTAAATTCCTTTTTATTCAGTAGAAAAGAAATGTATTGTTTTCCCATTTGTTTTGGTTTTAAAATGAAGACATAGAAAGTAAAACTTATGTTAGGCTAACTTTTATTTGAAAGTGATTTTCAGTCTTAAGGTGCAGTTAACCTCTTCTCTTCTACGTGGTGGACCTGACGTTGCCTCACACTCGTGTAATTGTATCCTTTGACCCGTGAAGCTCAGTATGCCAACCACACGAGTATGCGCAGTTGTATCCTGTGAATTGTGACCCATGCATGTCACACTGATATCCTTGCTGATACAAGTGCCCAATGGCACCATCTTCTTTTTCCAGTCTTGAATAATGGAAGCAAATCAAGAAGATACTCATATTGTATTTGGTGAATCTCCTTTAGAATATATATGCACATACACATACTTCATAGAGAAAATTGTAAAAGAAATGCCTTTAGAAACCGACTCCTATCTTTCCCCACCATCATCATACGTATCTCTTCAACCCACATGGGACATGAACACAACAAATTCACTGTGATGGATATTGCCGACAGAAAAAGAGTCAACATCAACTTCACCAGGATCCTTGAGAGAGAGAGAGACGTGTTTTATTGTACTAATAATAATATTCATTCCAATGGATTCAAATAGTGGACTAGATTCAGTTTTGATGCTTTACCACATTAGTAATTTAATGGAAGGTTGCCCAGCACCTCATAATAGAAACACACAAAATTTGTCTGTTGGATGCCAACTTGAGAAATCAAACAGAATTATTAGCATTTAGATCCCCAAAAATGTATAATGAACTGCCAAGCACCTCATAATAGAAACACACAAAATTTGTCTGTTGGATGCCAACTTGAGAAATCAAACAGAATTATTAGCATTTAGATCCCCCAAAATGTATAATGAACAAAAATGCAAAACAATTGTGAAGTAATAAACCACCTCTTAGTACTAATTGCTACTGTACTGCATTCTGACCTTAATTTCCAGAGTAATAAAGATTTCTTGTGAATCGATCTTAGCTCATATACCTTGATGAAGGGGGATTTTGCCTACACAATGTCCTCAACTGCTGAAAGCTTGAAACCAACAATAGAAGTACAATGAAAAAGTTGGAGTAACCTATCAATGGGGGTGTAAATGGATCGAAGCTTCAGACTGAAGATTTATTTCATGATAGATGATTTGACTGCCTAATAAATGTGGGGTCATTGTAATGAGGGTTTTGGTTTGGGGCCTTAAAACATCAAAGACAATATGTAAATGTATTTTTCACTCATCTCTCTTCCCCTCCCCCCCCCCCAAAAAAAAAAAAAAATTCCTTCTCTGCTCCAAGCAGTTCTCGTCTTGTCCATTCTTCTTTCTATGCCCCATGTGCGTATGTAGTAGTTTTACTCCTTTGATAATTTTTGGGTGGACTAATTAGAAGGAGGGGCCAAGGGAAGAAGGGAAAAGAAAAGAAATAAAGGCAAAGAAACAAGGAGTTGGATATTGATAGGAACTTAGTACATATCGGTTTGACATAGAAATTGAAGAAAGAGTGTCGTGAGATCAGAAAGAATCAAGAATGGGAAAGTTATAGTGACCTCTTTTGCAGATCTCATTTGCCTAGATATTAAAGTGAAAGGCTAGGGTCTGAAAAGTTGATTTCTAGCGTTTTTGCTCAAATGTTGATCATTGCCCCTGTCGAAGAGCATGAATGTGGGGAGCTTCTAGCCTATAAAATGAAAATGTAAAGGCTTATTGATGAACAATTTATTTTTCCCTACTTCAAATACCGAATTTCACTTTTCGAGACTTCTCACAAATTTGAATTCATGGTATAGTGGGAACATTGCGTGAAAAAGTAGTTCGGTTTTTCGAACCAGACTTTTAATGCTATCAAACAAAGAGACAACAAACTGAATAAATGTTGGGATCATTATTGGGTGGAAGGGAATCCTATTTCTCTCTTATGCAACTTTTGCCATTGATATTGATGGTTGACTAGAATTCGTAATAGATATATTAAGACCACCAAATCTTGCTTTTAGAAATGCATGCAATGGCTTTAATGATTGTGTATGTAAGTGCTATTTAAGTTTTAGGACCATTGCATAGAGCACTTGAAATCTTTTGTTTCTTATATGTTCTTCCCCTTGAAATGGTGGCTTGCCCTGTATATGGTGTTATCTAGATGTATTCTTATGGATGAGTATTTCGGACTAACACCCATATTTTTCTCCAGAAGAAAAGAATGTTACAACAGAGAAGAATAATACATCTGAGTCGTCGTCTGTGGAGAGACAATCAGGGCAAAGAGGAGCAACCTCAACTCCAGGAGATGGGTTTCCAAATCCCTTTGATTTCTCTGCCATGACTGGCCTACTTAATGTACTTCTTCTTTTCGATGTCTTTGCTCAAGATGTTGATGAATATAGGTTCATTACATGTTAAATTACATAGGGTCTTTAATCCAACATTTTTTGGCACATTGAAAATTTTCTCCAGTTGACCGCTTTGCCTTTTTTTTTTTGATAAATTGGTTTCAATTTCTTCCTTTGTTTTCCCTAATGAATTTCCTTTGAAAGGCTCTATCTTTGTTTGGTTCTCCATGCAAAATGTAAAGAGAAAAATGAGAAAAAAAAAAGAAAATCTTATTTCTGATTCTATTTGCAAAGATGAAAACATTTCTGCAGCTTCAACTACCAAGAATATTGAGGGTGTTGGCTACTGGAGGTGATGGAGGAAACAAATAGTTGAGGGGGGCCGGAAAGTTTGTAATCAGACCATCCCCCCCCACAAGGGTAATAAAAAGGCCAGTTCTTCAGACAACTGTGTATTGCTGGAAAACAAATGCTCTACAATGGTCTATATATTTTAATTTGAGATAAACCTCCATTAAAAATAAAAAAAGATTAGAAAAAAAAATTATTCCCTGGGGGACTGTTCCTTGAATATGTAAAGACACAATTTTGGCATTTACTTATCTAAATATTAAGATATATTGATCCTGGCTAATTGATTCAATACCTGATCTTTTCAACTTCCACTTGAGTAACTGATAGGTCGACAATCTCATGGTGGTTGTGTTGTTGATGCTCAAAGTTCAAAATATTTTGCTTTGAAAGTTCATATACAGTTGTGGACCTGTGGTACATAAAATATTCTGAATATTACATTCTCAGACCATAGTTGTCAAAATTATATTGAAATTGGCAAACAATGTGCACATATCAAAGTGAATGTCAATATTGAAGCATCACTATTCCTACCTGACCATGTTTCAATCAGTACATTCTACATTATTGCCTCAGCTTATCTTTTATATCCAAATGCATTGATTTTTTATTTTATAATGCGACAAACTAGGATCCAAGCATCAAGGAGTTAGCTGAACAGATAGCAAAAGATCCTTCATTTAATCAGATGGCAGAGCAGCTCCAGAAGACTTTTCATGGTGCTGCAGCCGAAGAGGCTGTTCCTCAGTTTGATACACAACAATACTATTCCACCATGCAGCAGGTGATGCAAAATCCTGAATTCATGACCATGGCTGAGCGCCTTGGTAATGCGTTGATGCAGGTAATCCCAAAAATTTAACTTGTCTATGTTTCTCATGCAGAAAATAACAAGAAACTTGACATCTTCGGAGTGAAATTTTTGTTTGTGCACATTTTCAGGAGCCATCCATGGCCCAGATGCTTGAGAGTTTCTCTAATCCATCTCATAAAGATCAGCTTGAAGAAAGAATGACTCGCATTAAAGAAGATCCATCTTTGAAACCTATTTTGGAGGAGATAGAGACAGGAGGTCCAGCCGCAATGATGAGGTTGTAAATTGTGTGCAACATATTTTGAACTATGTCATTTGTCAAATCCTCATGGATTTTCTCGTTTCCCCCTGAATTTTCTCTCTAATTACCTCGTCTTCTATTTCTCTTTACACAACACACACACACACACACACACATACACTTGTTTTATTTTTCTCTTAATACAAACACATACCTCACTTGCCACACACCCATGTACGTGGGTGAATGTCCAGTTGCTCTCTCTCTTTTTCCGTTTCTTTCTTTATTCCTTTTCCTATCCCTTGGTTTTCCTTCTCATGCCTGCAACATTCCACACATTCAAGTTATTCAAGATGAACTCTAGCTAGCATCATAAGATAACACTTGTCCCTTGATGCTAAGTTACATGTATTTATATTTTTTTCACATGATTTCTATAAATTGCATATTTACTTCCAACCATACATAAATAGCTAAATGGCATTGGGATCATCCTAGGTCAAAAAGCAGGCAATAGAATATATATATATTTTTGTCAAAGTTCTGAAAGAAAGCATTTTGCTTATTGATTGGTAAATTTGTGAAACAATTTTTCTTATTTTTGGGGCAAGAATCCATCTGGGTTCAAGAATTCACCCCACTGAAAGTTGTCAGAAATTGACTTCGAGAGAACTCTTAAAAGGAGGAGGATGCAACGAGTGAGCATGTTAAGCTACGCTTGAGCCTAAGTATTTCCAGAAGGGGTAACTTTTGTTGATAAGTTCCCATTATAATTTTGGTCTTTTCAATAATTGACAACCACTATAGCTTTACGAGATAACGCAGTTGGTAACATTCATCATGATCTGGAACATCAAGGTTTATTTCCTGACTTAATTCCTTCCTGCCTGTAGTTTGCATATAACCAATGAAGGCCACTAGGGATGCCCTTAGTGGATTTTGTGTTGTCTTGGTGGAGAAGAATACTACTGGATTGTATGCCTTTTGCTGCGATGATGACAATGTGCCCTTGGTTGGGATGATGACAAGTCTCGCTTGCAAACTAAGACTCTGGAGACTAGGGGTCCTACATTGTTCAAGTTGTTAAAGTGGTTTGTTTGAAGGGGATCTACAATCAACTCAACACCTTTTGGGTGAGAGTTTGAGAAGAGTTGCTCTTTTGTTAGCACAGACATGAATTAAATTCTCTTCATCTTCTTTTTTCTGAAGAGAAGCCCACCACTGAAACCATCCTTATGACCACCGAGTTTTTAAATGGAGGGGAGTTGTGTAATACCCTGTCATAGAAAATTAGACTATTAATTAATCATAAAATGAGTGTGTTAAATTGCAATCTACAAAACTGTTAAATTTCCATTTGGGGTCAAAAGGTAATTATGGAAACGAAAATGGAAAAAATTTGCATGAAGTGACCACAACCACCTCCGTATGTTTACTGGTTGTATCTTTGATGTGGCCTTGTATTATAAGTGAGTGGGAATAAATGGGATGAAACCAAAAGTGATGGTAAGGGTTAAAACAAACACAGAAAAAAAAGAAGATAAGAATGAAAGAACTATTGGGGGACCAGAATGTGGGTTTATGTAAAGTTGTTGTTATGTATTGATAATAATAATGTTGTGGATAAATTACTTCTCTGGGAGACTAGAGCATAGCCTATGAGTGTTATTGATTGTCTTCAACAAGGGAGACCTAGCTTTATTACTGAAGTTTACAGGGATTGTGAGGACGAGAGCAATGGTGATGATAGTTTTGTTCTATTGGATGATGAGAAGTGGTTCATTTGAAGAATGAGAAGATGGATTTATCTTTAGTAGATAATAAAAGAAAAGGAAAGAAAAAGAGTGAAGGAACATCAGCGAGGAAAAATGAGGGAGTGAGGGAACTAAAAAATCTAGAATAAGGGGTTAATTATGGTTGTATTTTGTCCAAGAAGAGTAGTGAGGGGAAAACGAGTTTGTTATAAAGATTATTAGTTAGAATGTAAGAGGTCTTGGTTCTAAGAGGTAAAAATGTTCAATAAAGGAGTTGTTGCATAAAAAAGTGGCAGATGTAGTAACTTTGCAAGAAACGAAAAAAGAGACAATTAAAAGGAAATTGATTAAAAGGGTGTGGGGTTCTAGATGCAATTTTTTTTTTTTGTCTTCAGTTGATAGATCGGATGGTATTGTGATTATGTGGGATGAAAGAGTTTTTAAAGTAGAGGAGTCTGTAGAGGGTGAGTTTTCTATATTGGTGAGGATTAAGCATATGGACCCTCCGCTTGGTAATGGTACTTTTACTTGGTCAAATTTGAAGAAAATTTAGCTTGTAATAGACTTGATAGATTTTTCTTTTTTGTTGAGTGGGAGGATTGTTATTCAGGAATGAGACAAGAGATTCTTTTGACAGTTGTATCTGATCATTGTCCTATTGTTTTAGATTCAACTAAGATTAAGTGGGGTCCTTGTCCTTTTAGATTTGAGAATATGTGGTTAGAACACCATGCATTTAAAATACATTTTAGGGCATAGTGAGGGAGAAGATTTTTTTTAGGAATGGGAAGGCTTTAGAGTCATGAAGAAATTAGAGTATGTGAAAAATAAGGTGAAAATATGTAATACATAAGTGTATGGAGATATAAGAATCATAAAAAGTCAAATCATGGATAGAGTTGGAAGGATTTATAAAGTGGAAGAGAATGATGAAATTAATGAGAATTTGAGAATCGAGAGATGGGAGTTAAGAAATAGGTTTGAGGATATGATTTTCAAGAAATCAATAAGTTGGAGACAAAAGGTAAAGATGAATCGGGTAAAACAAGGGAATAATAATTTAAAGTTTTTTCATAGAGTGGCAAATGGTAGGAAAACGAAGAAGTTTATTGACAAGCTAGAATTGAAACACGGAGAAATTATTGAGAAGGAGATGATTGAGATCAGGATTGTAGAATATTTTACACACTTGTATTCATTTCAGGCAGAGTGTTATACCGAGGGTGGAAGGTTTAGAGTGGAGCTCTATTGACGAGGGTAAGGCTAGATAGTTGGAAAGACCTTTTGAAGAGGAGGAAGTGAGAGAGTCCATTTTTGAGTGTGGTAGAGACAAGGTTCTCGGTTCTGATGGATTTGTTATGACTATTTATCAGAATTGTTGGTAGGTTGTCAAAGTGGAGCTATCGAAGGTTTTCAATGAATTTTTCCAAAAATGGAGTTGTTAGTGCAATTACCAATTCCACTTTCATTTGCTTGATTCCCAAAAACGAAAAATCCATGAGCATGTGAGAATTTAGGTCGATCGATTTTAGGCCAATCAGTTTAGTATCTAGTTTTTGTAAGATCATTACAAATGTTCTATGTTTGAGATGAAGGGAGACTCTTAGTGAGTCTATTGGTGAGTGTCAAAAGGCTTTTGTGAGAGGTAGAGAAATATTTAATGTTGCTCTTGTGGCTAACGAGGTGGTGGTGGAGTATAGGGTTAGGGGTAAAGAAGGTTTTGTGTGTAAAATTGATTTTAAGAAGGCTTATTATTTTGTGTATTGGGATTTTTTGGATTTTGTCTTGAAAAGGTGAATGGATATGAAGATCGTTGGAGGAATTGGATGCAAGGATGCTTGAATTTTGCGAACTTCTCCGTTATGATCAATGGGAAGTAGAGGCAAGGATCAAAATGTCGTGTCGACACATCCGAAACGTCCGAAACGTTTCGGAATTTCAACACTCCGAAACGAAACAGTAGTTGAATCACAAAATTCCAGTGTTTTGGTTGAAACGGTACTGTTTCGGACCGTTTTGGTCGAAACGGCATTGTTTCGGACCGTTTCGACAAAACAGTGATATATTCGGTTTATTATGAATAATTACATTTAATACCCCATTATAATTACATTTAATACCCACTGTAATTACATTTAATACTTACTATAATTATATTTAATATCCTACTATAATTACATTTAATTCCCACTGCTCTTCTGTCTTTTATAATTTTTTTGTTATAAGAATAAATAATTAAACTTAATACCCTACTATAATTATATTTAATACCCATTATAATTATATTTAATACCTACTGTAATTATATTTAATACCTTACTGCTGTGCAAGTTTTTTGCTTTTTTTTTTGTTATAAGTATTAACAATTACATTTAATACCCTAATGTAATTATATTTAATACCTACTGTAATTACATTTAATACCCACTGCAATTACATTTAATTTTTAAGTATACATGAGTATCATTAATTTAATTTGATACCCTTCATTATTAGTATTATAATAAAATAGTATTATTAATTGGATAATATTACCGTAATAATATGATTTGGAGTAACTATTGTCATCATATTTATGTCACATATAGAGTTTCTCTAAGTAACTATCCAGAGTTTACACCGATGTATGAGCCTGCTCGACACTCCACAGGGGGATGGATGTAACCATGTAAGTATGTACTCATTAGCATTTCATGTGTATTATAAGACCTTAATATTATATAAAAATGTGTTTATTTCATAAAAATTAAGTGTTTGAAACTAATTTAAGTGACTTTCGCCTCATGTCAAGCCTTCTTTTCCCTCAAATTTAAATTTATTCTTGTATAAATTGATGTTAACCTAATAAATATATTGAATTAATCAATTATTTAGCATATTTTTATAAATTAATGGATTGTATTTGTGTTTCTATGCGTTTCTATATTTTTTGAAACGTTTCCATTGCGTTTCCGAAATGTTTCCGAAACGTTTCTATTTTTGAGTTGACCGAAACGGTAGTTCGAAACGAAATTTTGATCCTTGAGTAGAGGTAAATTTAAAACATCTGAAGGATTAAGACAGGGTGATCCTTAATTGCCTTCTCTCTTTAGTTTGATGGCGGATGGGTTGAGTAGGGCTGAAAGTTGTAATCTTTAGAGGATTTGTGTGGATAAGGATAGAATTATGGTTTCTCATTTTCAGCATGCCGATTATACCATATTCTTTTCTATGGGAGATGAGAAGAAAATCTAAAATACTATGAATATTGTGGAGGTCTTTGGCATGGTTTCGGAGTTAAAGGTTACTATGGATAAAAGTTTATTTGTGAGTATTAATTCACACCGTGAAAAAATAGGTAAGTAGCAGGATTTTTGGGGTGTAAAGTTGGGGAGTGACCTTTGAAGTATTTAGGTTTATCTTTGGGTGAGAATTTATTGTCATTATTTTTTTTGGGAATTGGTGGTGGAAAGAGTGGGGAAAAGATTAGAGGGTTAAAAGAGAGCATACATATCTAAAGGGGGTAGATTAACTCTCTTGCAGATAGTCTTCCAACATACTTTTTATCTTTGTTTAAGATGCCCGGAAAGATAGTCTGGAAGATTAAAAAAATGATGAGAAATGTTTTTTGTGGGAGGGAAGTGGCTAGGGAAGGAAGGAGCATTTGATGAGTTAGGAGGTGGTGTTTAGACCAGGGGATAAAGGTGGTCTTTCGAATGGTAATTTGAAGGCTAGAAATATTGCTTTAGTGAGCAAGTGGCTTTGTAGGTTTCACTTGGAACAAAATTCTCAAAAGGCATTTAGTTATTAAGAGCCAAATATGGTTTACAAGCCAATGGAAATTCATATCTCAAGAGGGGAAGTTTTTTGGTTGTCCATTCATCATGTCCTCCATTTATTCAAGCTATTAGTGATTTGGAAAGTAAGAGTGCCTATTAGAGTGAAAGTTTTTGCATGGACTGTTGCACATGGTAAAATTAATATTAACGATGTGCTTTTGAAAAGGAGGCCAACAACTTGTCTCTCCCCTTAGTGGTGTTTAATGTGCAAAAGTGGTTACGAATGCATTGAACATTTGTTTTTACATTGTCCTATTGCTTTGTATTTGTGGCATAAGTTGTTTAACTTGGTGGGCTTGAGTTGGGTGCATCTCAAATCTTCCATATCTTTGCTTGTTAAAGATTTGAAAGGCTTAGGGTCTCTTAAGGGTGTTACTCTATGGAATTGTGTTGTAATTGCAACTTTTTTGGGTTATACGGAGGTAGAGAAACACATGAATTTTTGAAGACTGGTGCGATTGTCTGAATGGTTTATAGGACTAGATTCATTTCTTATTGTCTTTTTGGGCTATGGGCTTCGGTTTCAAAGAAGTTGAGAGGAGTCTACTTTTTGCTTTACTATTTGGATGGAAAGCTTCATGTGATTTATAGGCTTTTTATGTATTTCCTTTGTAATTTTTCTCTTTTCTTTTCACTGCTTTCGTATTTGGATTCCTTATCTAACATTCTTGATGTATTTCTGATTTTTAATACAAGAAATTATGTTTCCTATAAAAAAAAAAAACCAAAAAACAATGGACATGTGCATGTGTCTCATGATGTGTGTGTTGTGTCAATTAAAAAACCGTGTGTAACGTTCGCTATGAATGGAGAAGAAATAGAAACGAAAAAAAAATCAGAGAATAGAGGGAAAATTGGGAATCACATGGTGATCCTTGCTTCTGTTCCTACAATATCAAAGAGGTGGTTCTCACTAGTAGATGTTGAAGTTTATTGGTATTGTTTGAGAGTTGGGTACATGGAGTGATTTGGAGTGATTTATAATGTGGACCATCCTAAATCTGTGCAAAGTATTCCTTTTTTATTAGTTCTGAGATTGTAGTGCTATGGATTATGCTGTAATTATTTCGAAATTCCATTTGAATTTCCAGATGCATAATATAGAAATTTGTGTATAGTTTTAAAAAGAAGTTTTATTAAAACAATCAATTGAATACGTATTACAGACTTTCTCAATACGGTATTTTTAAAATTAATTTTGGTTTAGGTACTGGAATGATAAAGAGGTTCTGCAGAAGTTGGGTGAAGCAATGGGTCTTGCTGCTGAAGGAGATGCTGCCACTTTTGCTGAAACGTCTGGGCCAGATGAAACAGAAGAAGGGAATGAGGATGAATCCATTGTTCGTCACACTGCTAGTGTTGGTGATGTCGAGGTACATTGATCACGATTTGTTGTAATACTGCTCCTAGGTGCTATTAATTTGTTGGCCTTGTTTTCTTCAAAATGTATCATCATATTCTGATCTCTATGAAGAGGATGATAACAGTAATGATAAACACATCACAGGCATTTTTTTCATTTACATTGCTATGATGGGCACCAGAAGCTATTATCTGTGTGCTCCAAATGTTTGCTGCTCTTCTTCATAGTAGTCTTCTTGTAATTTGAAATTTTAAATTGTCTTGGGAAGTACCTGCTTTAGAATTAAATGTGGTCAAAATAATCTTGTTAGAAAAAGATGCATTTGGATATTATAAGCACAGCCTTTTGGTGTCATGTGGTTATAAGTAAATCAAAAACATGACCTCTTTGGTGAGTTAATTTCTAACTAGATCATAGAAGTAGATATATTTGGAAATATTTACCTTCAATGTTACTTTGAAGCTGTGGGTGTGTCATGTTCATATGTTACACTGAGTAGGGTAAGGCAACTGATGCTGGGGGGGAACAATGGATGGTAAATGCTTAAGATTTGTCCCCTGGAATTCCTTGCTGAATGCTGTAACTCTCCTACTGTAGTCTTTTTCTGTTGGTCTTTAGTTAGCTTGTTTCACATACATAGTGTTCATTTTTGATAGGAAACACAATTTTATTAAAAATAAATAATGTGGTATAAAATGAACTTGAGGATGGACAAGTTGTCCATCCAAAATAAAATCCATCAAAAAGCACTACATAGGAAAGATAAAAAACAGAAGATAGCAAACTAATCAATCATAGCCTACCTTCCAATTCTCGCCAAAATTCCAAAAAGAGGTATTTGCAAACTCCTATGAAACCAATGTCCAAAAAGTTGCTAAAAAGTGAATTCGGTTCCATTGTCCTTCAACTACCTCATACTTGTCCTAAAAAATTCTTGAATTTTTTTCCAACCAAATCACTCAAATAATGGCAAAAAAAATGCACATTCCCAAAGAATGACTCCTTTACTTTTCATTCCAAATTCTTTGTAATCCACGCACAACATTGTTGATATTGTACTTGGAGTCACCCAAGAATACCCCGCCAATTCAAACAACTTATTCCATAAATATTGGAAAATGCAAAAATAATTGGTTCACATTCCCACGATCTTCCCATGAGCAATAACCCATGCACAAACTTGCACTTTCGAAAGCCCCTTAGCCTTCCATATCTTCAAAGATGAATAAAATATTGGGAGAGTGATGTCATCAACCATGGAATCAAAGTAGGATTTGCAAGAGAGCGAGCGTGTTGAATCAATGATCCAACTTCTTTTGTCAATTAACTCTTGATGTAGAGCTGCATTGCCAAACAAAGAAAGAAAGACGACCAATTCCGATGTTTGGGGTGGACATACGTGGTAATTGTTGTATAAAAAAAGATATGTGATAACTAATGAAAATTTTCGCCTGTCTAATCAATAGGGTTTGAAGAAGGCCCTAGCCGCTGGTGCTGATAAAGATGAGGCGGATTCAGAGGGAAGGACAGCATTGCATTTGGCATGTGGATATGGCGAGGTATGGTTGTCACCTGAAATGAACCCTGTTTTAAAACCGTGATCTTTCCTCCCCCAGGATATATGATTTGCTTTGGTATTCATTGCTGAAGGATTTAGTCTGACAATTGGATGAACACATTATTTCGGAGCTGACAAACTTTTTACACTATAATATTTGAATTTCACAAGTCCTATGTGAGGAGTATTTATTATCTTTGAGCTTGCTTACTTTTAAAACCATCATCCTTGGAGTCCATGTGAGGAGTATTTATGGACCTCGATCTGCTCCCTGAAGTACCTCATATTTTTCTTTCTTTCCTCTTTTTTCTTCGTTGTTTTCTGCTACTTTTTTTTTTCTTCTTTTAATTATTTTATAAAATTCCTTTCCATAAGGTTATGCTGTACTTACCATGTGTAAGCTAGTTTTGGAGCTCTCCTTTTGGCTTGTTGGGCCTTGGGTTATAATAACCTAGTTGTCTTAATCTCTATTTATGTCTTTCACCCACTTCACAATCCGTGCTAATATTGTTTTTTGGAGTTGAGAAGACAAGCACAAACATACCCAAATTATTCTTCTGATATACTATCCATAACGTTTTTTTTAACGATGAGGCACTTATCCAAGGCCACACGAGACTCGTTCTTACAACGGATAACCTGCAATCACCCACTAACCACAGATATTGTCTAAATCTGGGAGTTGCCATTGAGAGTTGAACCTAGCCTGTCTGGGTTTGTGGTTCGTCTCCAAGCTAACTCTCCACCACTCAGGTTACCCATGCGGGTATGCTAACCATGAAGTTGTCAGCAAGGTATCTGTTCAATTTGTCTCAGTGTTGCCTTCCCAACTTTTTGGTTATCAGTTTCAGCGGGCTTCCATTTTCTGTTGTCCTATTCCCAATTTGGTATTTTATTTTAGAAAAGAAAAGACAACGAGCAAATTCTATAAATGCTGTTCTTTTCTATCCTAGATGGGACTTTAAGGAGAGATGTTAATAATCCTAACTAGTAGGTCAACTAGCTTTATTCTTGGCATTTGTAGCCATTGTGGACAAAGAACAAACGTGCATTTTCGTTTGTCTATACAGCATCATCGGTTTTATTTTCATATTTTAATCAATATAGGCTAAGCAGCATAATGTTCAAATTTATACTTAGCAGCAGTTCTCCTAGTCTTCTAGCTTCTTTGTTAGGAGCTAACTAGATGCCTTTACTCAATTCAAGGTCACCTGTGCTCGGGTCCTACTTGAGGCTGGAGCAAGGGTGAATGCTTTGGATAACAACAACAACACCGCTCTTCATTACGCATCTGGCTATGGCAAGAAGGAGTGTGTAAAACTTCTACTGGATAATGCTGCCGCTGTGTAAGCCAACATATGTTTGTTCAACAAATGTCTGCCGCTTGCAGGTTTTAGTTGAACTCATTCTTCTTCTTTCTTTTTCCTCTGATTTTTCCCTTTTCTTGTTGCAGCACACTTCAGAACATGGATGGGAAGACACCTATAGATGTTGCAAAATTAAACAGCCAGCATGATGTATCGAAGCTGCTCGAGAATGTTGTATTTCTATAACTTGAAAGGCTTGTTGATTCATGTACACTTGCAATCTTCTGCCATGTTACGCTATTTGTTTTGGTGAGCAGCTGTCATCCCAATTCGTGGCTTTGTCAATCTTAGGTTTGATACTCTATGATTGCTACATGCCCGAATTTTCATAGTCATATTGCTTGAACAATCTTTTAAAACCAACGTTTTGACAATGTGAAATGGATTTAAATGGCCGAGGAACTTCTTTTGTCTATGTGTATTTGATGTTCAGAGTCGGGAGCCAATGTGATGGTGAATATATTTCTAAAGTGACTATCCATTGCTAAACATTGAGATACGGCTCGAGTCGTTCCTACTTGTTTTTGAGTCTGTAAAGAATCTATCTAGACGGGGACTGTTGTTTGTGCATCTTTGATGTGTAACAATTATCAAGTTGATGCCAACTGTTTCTCCAATTGAACTATTGGGATGCCTTACTTGGGGTCATGTGCAACTTCTCTGTGATGCTGCTAGTCTTCGATTTCTCTTTGCAGCATATGGAAAGCACACAAATTGAAGTTCAGTGCGCGAGACTCGGACCAGTGCTAGTCTATGGAGGCTTCCCACTATGCTTTCATTGATATTAGGCTGCCCATTGATTAATGCATGCTTCCATGGCTCATTTGATGCGACTAGGATTTATGTGGGTATGGCCGTATAGGTAATGGTGGCTTTGATGCAACTAGTATTTTGGTGAACCTTCGGGGGTGGTTCAATGGTCAAGTCTGATCTTGGTAACCCAGAAGTTTTAGGTTCAATTTTTTTTTACACCCTTTAGGTATTAGTCACTATTGTTTGTTTATGAGCATGTTTTAACCTAATATAAGTTACGGTGGTCGGTATAAATATTTTTTAGCTAAAAAAACAAAATTGAGATTATGATGTGGTTTTAGTTTTGAGATTTTTGGGTTCTAAAGGAGGAGAAAATATTTAATGTAACAGTGATATAATTACTGTTATGTGATATCATTAACCAATTTTGAAATATCAAGTAAACTAAACGATCCTACTATTCCAATAACTATTCATATTCACTCCATTCAATAACCTTCATGCTAGCATAGTGGGGTTTATTTAGTTTACATAGGTCAATGGTATCACGTATCAATGGTGTCATGACATCATGGTTACACCTAAAGAAGGGAGAGGGCATAAAAACAGGAGAGGAGTGTTCACTTTATTATATATCCAACTCGTTGGTAATTTAACTAAACATCTGTTAATCCTTAAATAATCAAGTATACAATTGACAATACCACAACACTACCGCGCTCAACCACCACCACGTCTGCACCATCTCAACCATGACCATTGGCTCACCACAACCACCTCACCATCAACATGACCATCACGTCCATCGCCACCACTATCTTCTAATGTCACAAAATCTCACGCTTATGTACTAGAAGTGGTCTAAACCTGCTCACCATAAATTCAAATAAAACTCATAATATTTTTAATGAATTTTGCTGATAGTGTGGGAAAAAATTAAGTGAACTTAAGCACTAATGGGGATGAACATACAATGGGGGTGGAAATAAAACGGTATGAAATAATGAATTTAATAGTTTGATATTAGATAATTTAATGGGGGTAAGAATGGAGATTTATAAGGTGAGGGAAAAATTAAAAAAAAAAACCTCTCCTTTGATACAAGGGAGAATTACACCTAGACCCTTGAGGTTCGTCATTTAATCATTCAGACCCCTGACATTTAAAATATTACACACAGACCCCTTAATATTTATATACGTGTAACACTTAGACCTTTGTTGAAAATATATCAATTAATAAATTATTTTTATTTTTATTTATTTTTTCTTTTTTTGGGGGGGAAAGGGGACTTAAACGCTTGACCTTAAGAAGACAAAACCTTCACAAGACAAGGAGTACCATTGGACCAAAGGCTCATTAGTAATAAATTATATTTAGACCCTCTGAAGTTTGTAAGTATATAATATTTAGACTCTTTAAGTTTAAAATATTATATTTAAAATAAAAATACTCCAATAAAAGATAAAATATTAAATATTTTAAATTTTACAACCAAAATTCATGTTCTGTTGTATCAATTATTGAAATAAAATCAAAATAAAAATCCAATTTTTCTTAAAAAAAAGTAATTAATATACAATTATATTGTCTATTAGAATTTAATTTGGTCATTTAAACGATCAAATAAAAATATTAAACTACCCCAATTAAAGCTAACAGATATTGTGTCTATTACAGATTGACTCATTGTTTAATTTTTTAATTTTATTCTAATAGATAGTATAACCATATACTAACTATGATTTTTTTTAAAAAAAATAGATTTTTATTTTTGATTTTATTTCAATAAATGACATAATAGAACTTGAATTTTGGATGTAAAATTCATGTTCTATTATAAATGACTTAGAGCATCTCCAACAATGCTATCTAAAATAATTACTCAAAATAAATTTAAATATTATATTATATAACTACTTTTTCATACTCACTCCAACAACACTATTTAGTTTAACTAACCACTTCAACTAACTTTCAATAAAATCCAATGCAATTCAAAGGCAATTCAATAAAACCCAATTCAATATCATACCAAAAAAACAAAACAATTTGAACTACTCCAATTAAACAATGAGATCTCTCAAACAAAACTCAATTACACAATGAGATCTCTCAAACAAAACCCAATTCAATATCATACCAAAAGGAACAAAACAATTTGAACTACTCCAATTAGGATTTTATTTTGAAATTATGTTGAAAATTTAGGACTCTTATGGTCTTAATAGAAATCTAAAGGCTTCAGCCATTCAGACAATGAACATCACATTACAGAATCCAGGTAAATTCTAACATCAATACAGAGTGGCCGTTGGAAGTTGGAACGGCCACCACCCCCACCCTCCTGTCAGCACCAACATTTAGTTAGAGGCCTCAAAAAACCACAACCACTCAAACTTGTCTTGGAGCATTTTCCCAATTTTTCTGAAGAAAACGGAGGAGAAAGAAAAAGAAAAAGAAAAAGGAAAGTCACTAGATTAAAGAGAATACACAGCGGCCATTGTTGAAGTCTATACAACCTGCAGCACCATCATTTTTTCTCTGTTACCATCATCCTAGAGCTTCCTCTCGAAGACGGTGGTGTTTGCAGGCGGAGACGGTAAATTAATCTCTCTCTTTCGACACCCATTTCAAGCTATATATCTGCTTTAGAATTTTTTGGGTTAGAAGGGGTTAAATTCCAAAAGCAAAAAGAAACAAAAATCCTAGAATTGTGAAATGGGTTTAAAGCAGCTGACTTTCTTCCATCAATGAGCTGAACTGTTTGATCATATCTTGTGTTATCATCACCATTTTCTCCCACACTTTCTCTGCAGAGAGATTCCAAACCCAGGTTTGATAATCTGATTTTCTTCGCTTTAAATACCCAAACCCAAATCGATGGTCTGAGCAGCAAATTTGATGTACCCAAACCGAAAGAATACGTACCTGAAGCAGCAAATCGATGTAGCAAACCCGAAGCTTTGAAGCAAATCAATGGTCTGAGCAGCAAATCGAAGTCTGAGCAAAACGATGGTCTGCGAGGCGCGCGAGGGAGCAAATCTGAAGAAGTTTTGTGGTCAATCCAAGGAGATGCAGAGAGAGGCGCGCGAGGGAGACGCGGGCTAGCTAGAGTTATCGAGCGAAAAAGGGGCAACGGGAAATAGACAGCCAAATGTCTGTTGGAGCCATATTTTGACAGAAAACTACCTAAAATAACTAATGGAAAGGATTTCCCTAGCCTCTTGGAGATTCCCTCAGACGCTTTGATTTTTTAGTTTTATTCTAATAGATTGTAATATTGTATATTAATTATGATTTTTTTTTAAAAAAAATTAATTTAATTTTTATTTTAATAAATGATACAATAAAATATGAATTTTAGTTATAAAATTTAAAATATTTAATAATTTATCTTTGATTAGAATATTTTTGGTATAAGTATAATATTTAAACTTAAATGGTCTAAATATTATATATCTATAATTTCAAGGGTTTAAGTATAATTTATTAACAGATATATTTTGCAGTAGAGCCTAATTGTTACAAGCGTACAAACTTTAAAGGGTTTGTATGTAATATTTTAAATGTCATGGAGTCTGAGTGATTAAATGACAAATCTCAGAAGGTCTGAATATAATTCTTCCATGATATAATTAGCAAAAAAATTATTTTGCGTCCTAAAATATATAAAAAATTTTAGTTTGTCTCTCAATTATTAATTTTTTTTATATTGTCTCCTCAAAAAAATAAAAATATTATAATGTGGTCTATCGTCTTATTTTAGTTTGATTATTTGTTTGTTTTGTGTCAAATTAATCAATCAGGAATTACAAAACAGAGTACGATAAAATAAAAATAAGATAGAAGAATTACATTACAATAATTTTATTTTTTTGAAGAGATAATATTAAAAAATTAATTATTTAAGAGACAAATTAAAATTTTGGGTTAATCTCATTTTGTACCCCGAAAGATTGTTCGAATCTAATTTGTGCCCTCAAAGATCAAAAATCTCAATTAACACCCTCAAAGATAGAAATTTGTATCAATGTGCACCCCCAAAGATCAAAAATTTTAATTTGCACCCTCAAAGATAGAAATTTATATCAATGTGCATCCCAAAGATAAAAAATCTCAATTTGCACCCTCAAAAGATAGAAATTTGTGCACCAAAAAATTAAATTGATAAATTATACCTACATCCCCTCATACTTGTCACTTAATCATTTAGACCTCTTCATATTTAGAATATTACTCTTACATCTTATGACATTTGTGCACGTATAACACGTAACCCATTTTCATTGATATCTATTAATATAACCGTTAAAAAATATAATTTTATCCTAACAAAAAATTATAATTTCATATTACCCTTTATTTTATGGGTTTAATATATTCTAAAGTTCAAAATCTAGTTTACCATTTGAATGTCTAATAAAATGTAAATATTTATATAATATTTTTCATATTACATTTTATATAAATATCTACATTTTATTAGACATTCAAATGGTAAGCTTGATTTTTAACTTTAGAGTATATCGAATCCACAAAATAAAATGTAATATGAAATTATAATTTTTATTAGGATAAAATCATATTTTTTAATGATTATATTAAACAGATATCAACGAAAAATAGTTATGTGTTACACATACACAAACGTCATGAGATGTAAGGGAATATTCTAAATGTGAAGTTGTTCAAATGATTAAATGACAAACATGAGGGAATCTAGGTATAATTTATCAATTTAATTTTAGGTGCACATTGATACAAATTTCTATCTTTTAGGGTGCAAATTGAGATTTTTTATCTTTGGAGATGCACATTGATACAAATTTCTATCTTTGAGGGTATAAATTCAAATTTTGATCTTTGGAGGTATAAATTGAGATTTAAACAATTTTTAGGGTATAAAATGAGATTAACCCTAAAATTTTTATATCTTTCGGGGATGAAATGGGATTTACTCCTAATAATTAAACTCATGATCGTTGTTAACATACCATGAGCAAACTCCAATCTCATCTGGGTCTCTCGCCGCTTTTGTACACCAGCTCCTTCAATACCCATTAGACCTTCGAATCCTTCGTCAAATAGTCCAAAATCTCTCTCTCTCTCTCTCTCTCTCTCTCTCGTATTACTTCTACTAATTCTTAATCTTCTCTCTCGCTCTTCCCATGTTCAGATCTCTCAAACTACTGTGACAGGTTAGGTTTTGCAATATTTTCCCTACTTTGCTGTGGAGAAATAGGACAAAAATTGCTTATAATTCGGCCTCAATGATTTGATAATGAAACGGACCCTAATTTTGTTATTCTACTGATTTGTGATTTTTTTTTTTTTGATCAGATACTGATTTGTGATTGTAGTTCTAATTTTGTAGGTGATATTTGTTGGTGTGTGTAATCAATTATGGGTCGGAGGGATAGGGATTTGTCGAGGTCTCGGTCACCGTCGCACCGACGGAGGTATTCGCGGTCGCCGTCGCCGGTGGGACACAGGAACGGTTACAGTAGGAGAAGAAGCCGGAGAGATAGAAGCCGATCTCCTTATTCTTACAGCAGGTGATACCTGATTACTTTATACCTCTGCATATTTTATCTAATATTGTTTTCAAGCTGGCGACTCACATATCTCTGGCTAAATCAAATTACGATTTGATCAGGCTATATTGTTAACATTTTGATTGTTTGTTGCCAATCTACGATTGATCGCCCCGACCACCCAAAACCGCCCCAAAAAAACCAGTGTTCTCAAAGTCCAGATTGGCTATTACGACGGTTTAGCAAAAATATGGGTAGACTCTGTGGTCACACAAGCAATTGGCTAGTAAAATGAGTGATTTGGTGGCTCTTTATTTCTGGGGTAATTTGAAAAGTTGTGTTAGATCACCATAAAAGTTAGCTTAATGCAGATGCCCTGTCCGGAAGAGATGGCCTCTTTGTTGGCATGAATGTAATGTTTTCTCCTGATGGGAATGTGTCATGTCTATGGTGCTTTGTTTTCGAAGAAAACTGAAAGAGAATTCTGACTGCCGGTGTAGTGGACCTCCCTTGAATTTGGATAAGCCCATTCACTCCTTACATGGAACTTCAATGTAGGAGTCTCTTGGCTTGAATGAATGAGCAAGAAAGTTGATGGATCTTTTCATAAAGATAATCTATGATGATGACATACCAAGACATTGGAGGAAGTTCTGATTGGGGGTTGGCTTAACTTGTTATGTGTCTATGTTCAAATGTTGGATCAAAAGTAAATAGAGGAAGTTGAAATGAAGGGGGCATCTTGAATGTTGGGCAATTAAGAAACAATACGTTCAAAAGTTGAGTGTGGCAAACATAAGAATGTTAAGATAAGCGTGTTGTGAAATATGAAGGTTAGAGTTAGAGCTAGTACACATAAGAGAGAATTTAAAAGAGAATCAACTTACATGATTTGACATATTTATAGAAGGGCTAATACTTAATCGGAGGGGTAGAGGATGACCATAATAAACTTTAATTGAATTTTTTTAAAAATATGATAGTTTATGATTTAATATTAATTAAGACGTAACATGATTGATGTAGTTGATCCCAAACAAGTTGGGATAAGCCTTTGTTGATTTGACTTCAAGGGGGCATCCAAATAGGCCCCAAGTATGTGATTTCTCTTTTGATGATTTGTAACACTTTTTTTTTGTTGTTTTATTATACTGTTGCCCCATAGAATACTAAATTGTTGGTTATATATCTATATATCCTTTCTCAATTACACTTAATTTAATCAACAGGATGTCATCTGGTTTATTTTCTATGTAGTAATTGATCATTGTGTTCGCTGCTTTGCTTTAGCTGTTTTAGCAGATGATAAAGGTATTCAAGTTGTGTACTTTTGGTATTGCTTGTGCCATGTTGCTGCGCTGAGAGTTTTCACTTTGCTCAACACTATGATACTACATGGCTATGGTTGATGACCGTTGTGCTTGGTCCAAGTATTGCCTGTGTTTTCCTATATCTGATGGTTGTGCTTCTTAATTCATAAGCTGTTGTTGGGCTATTTGGATTCAGGGTTTTTTTTTAATCTTTCAACTTAAAATTTGAGAGATTTCTATTGGATATTTTTGGAGGAAAAATTCGAACTGTAGAATGAGTGACATAGAGTACATTGTTCTTACTTGAAAAATTAAGCAAAGCAGTTGCTTCCCTTAGTATGGGAAGTGAGCAGGTGATGGGTGCCGATGGGTGTCCTTTCGTTGCTCGATTGTGATATTACCGCTTTCTTGTGATAAAAGATGGAGCACTCAGTTTATTCTTAGCAATGTATGAGGTAACTGTACATGCTTTTATGTCAATTATGCTAGAGGGTGGGTTGGTATGATGTTATACTGAATACTTCATGGAGCCAGAGATATTGGTGGTTCCTCAGTTACTATTATGTTATTATACAGACGAAGAAGTCGTTCAATATCCTCACGGCGCCACAAAAGTCGTTCTCCAACTTCAAGACGACGTAAAAGTCGCTCTCCAACCCCAAAGCGTCATAAGAGACAAAGAAGTACAAGTAGCTCATTGTCTCCTATAGGAAAATCTAAATCTCCCAGTCCAAGTATTGGGTCAATAGAGCGCAAAGATGCCACTGAAAAGTTGAGAAAAGAAGAAGAGGAAAAGAAAAGGTATATTCATCATTTTGCATGGTTATCTCCATGTTCTTTTCTTCCATATTTCTTATTTGCATCTTTAGTGCCTACGGTCTTGTCTATATTATCCATGTCATTGCCAAATTTTACTCATTTTGGGAGTACATATCTAGGGACAGAGCCAAAAAATCTTCCTAGGGTGGACACTTTAATAGGTTTTGATTTTTTTATTCTCATCAATAAAATTAAGATGATGCATTATATAATTATTTACACACTTTCTAATATTTAAAAATTAACTAAACATAAAAGGATCAAAATAACCTTAATTTGTCCAAATTTTATGTGAATGTGCTAGTAACATTTTCGAAGCATGTTCGAAGTTCATATTCATTTAGATAGTTATAGCAATTGGTATGTTAAAAAAAATAATAAAGGGTGGACAAATTCAAATATACTAAAAAATTTCTGAAATTATATGTAGGTAAATTTTGCAAAAAAGAAATCAGGGTGGGCATGTGTCCACCCTAGGCCTAACCTGGCTTTGCCCCGTGTTTATATCGAACTCATCTGATTTTTAGTGAAGTCGTAGTGCCAACCAACTTTCTTTATTATATTTTGTGCACTCTAGGATGTTGATTGTGTATATTGTGCTCGAAGATTCTTGTTCTAGACTCACATTGTACTCTCTTCATCTGATACTAATGTTATATTGTTAATAATAAGCATGGTGCATGCACAATAATGGAAAAGGAATGGACTGGAATTTATTCCCATCTTACATTTACATTCTAGCACAACACCCTTTGTTGCCATTCAAGCACCAGGCAAGTAGGTGGATATGGGTTATGTGTAGCAAACACATTTTGGGCCTAAACTTTGGACAATTTCCCTACAAGGGATATTTTCTTACCAATAAAAATATCCTTTCCTGGCCAAACTATCCCTAATCTCATGCTGACATGTATTGATAATCAAGCTCAACACACTTGCATGCTCACATATATGTGTAAATGCCTGTATTTCGGTATAATTCTGTTAGTTTCATTTTGAGCTAACATTTTGGGTCCAATTATGGAGATGGTAGAATGAAAGTATCTGGTTATCTATCTAAAAGTCTTGGCAGGTGTTTGCATTTGTTTATAATTTGTTGGCTCAAGCTTTTTTTCTTCATCATTCCACTGTCTTCTTTAAGGCACATGCTTTGTTTTTTGAAATCTTATTCCCTCATCAGTGCCAAAGCTTATCTGCCTTCTTTTCTTTTCCGTTTTAAAATTTATAAGTCGGTCAGAAGTTTACAATTGAGCTACATAATGGTGGCTGCCCTTCTCCAGTTATGTAAGGCCCCAACTTCAATGGAGGTCGCGTTTGATCCACCTCTCTGTACAACCATCTAAAGACTTTGTTTGTAGTTCAAGATCTGTGTTGATGATGATATGGTTTTCAAAAGTCCAACATCGGACAAAAAAACAAAAGAAGAGATGACTTGGTCAATGTAATTACATTTCTTTAGGTTGTGTTTGGGTGTATTTAATATATTTATCCACTTGGGTTATGGTTGTGTGCCTTACAATCTTCTCATATCCCGCAATGGCGGTAACTTTGTACACTCGGCTAATATGTATGTATATATGTATGTATGTATATATGTGTACATTCCCTGCTTTGCATATTGGGGTGAACCCACCAGCCCCTTTGTTGCAGGCATGAATTAACTTCCAATCTGGCTCCGTCCCAATATGCATTTATATCCCTCATTCATTGTGAAAATCCATAATCATCTTGCTAAAATTTTGACAACCAGGGGAATGTTGGCTATCTAATTATGGTTTTTTTATGCCTAAAGGTAATATGCCCAGAACTAGAAATTTGCTTTGTCGGAACAATTTTTTAATGTAAGGATTGGAAGTATCTTGGTGATCAGCTTTAAAATGCAACAAACTGCTTGACATTCTTCTCTACAGGCTCCTTTTGACGGAAGTTTCTGCTATCTTTCGACTTGTTATATTTGATGATCAAATTGGGTGCCTCGTTTATCTACTGTTGACCCGTTTTGAAATTCATATGTTTGGATCAGGAATCGGTTAGAGGTATGCCTTAAAAGCATAAGCATATATATTTTAGTGCCTTTGTCGACATGAAGGTTAGTTTGTCGTTCATTCTAGTTATACATTAAGGAGAGAAAGAAAAAAGGAGCTTTGCTAAGTCAAATGCCGTTTCAACTTTTTACTGTTTTTTGGCTTCAAGGAAATTTGGAAATAAAATGCTGTTTTTTCTCTACATCAACAGTCATTTTTGGTTTAACTTGGTTTTTTCCCTAACAGGCGTCAGCAGGAGGCAGAATTAAAACTAATAGAAGAAGAAACTGCAAAGAGAGTGGAAGAAGCAATTCAGAAGAAAGTTGAAGAGAGCTTGAACTCTGAGGAGATTAAGCTGGTGATACAGAGGCGACTAGAGGAAGGTCGGAGGAAACTTCTTGATGAGGTTGTAGCCCAACTTGAGAAAGAGAAGGAAGCTGCTCTTGTTGAGGCTAAACTAAAAGAGGCAAGTATTTTAAACAAATTCCTGCTGTAGAGCTGTTCACTTTATTTCTGTTTATTATATTCAGTAGTATGAATAGCAAAATTAACTGTTTCGGATGTGGCGTGCTGGCACCTTTTCTAGATGCTTGCTGCATGAACTTTTCTGCTATAATTGGACATTTTATTGCTTGTCTAGTACAGGGCAGAATGAATGGATTCTATATGCATTTACACGACCATCTGAGGTTGGTTATTGCTTGGATCTCTAAAACGAGAAATAGGTAAGTGGTTTTTGTAAGTTATTTCTCTACGAGGAAAATGGGTAAGGAAAATCTGAACTACATGTAATCCTGAAAGGGTAGTAGCTCCGTCCTTGGGTCTGTCTATTCCCAGTTCTACCTTTGTTTTGCCACTTCTTTTAATCGCTTTATGGACCTCTTATGAGGTGGAAATCTTTTTGACTTTTCCACATGCCGTGTCCAGTATTCTTCTGATATGTGTGTACAAACACATTTTTTGGATTAATAATTGGTTTGTGTCTTCTGCGGAAATTATTGCTTTTGTGTGGATAGGCTGTATGTGTTTCTAGTTAATACAATCTTGATCTTCTCTGGCACCGACATTGCATATTTATGTATTTGATAGGAGCAAGCTCGAAAAGAAAAAGAAAAGCTGGAAAGGCTTCTTGAAGAGAACCAGAGGAAGGTGGAAGAAGCTCAAAGAAGGGAATCTTTGGAGCAGCAACGGAGGGAGGAAGAACGTTACCGAGAATTGGAAGAGCTCCAAAGGCAGAAGGAAGAGGCTATGCGAAGGAAGAAACAGCAAGAGGAGGAAGAACGGGCGAACCAGATGAAATTGTTGGGCAAGAACAAATCTCGGCCAAAGGTGTCGTTTGCACTTGGTTTCAAGTGATTAATAACAGTGAGATGATTCTGCTTCTCACTACTTAGGTGTGTGGTTGGCTCATAAGTTGCTTGCTTTGAATTCTATAAAATTTCAATTTTAAAACTAGTTTCTGCTGGTGTATTATCTTTCAACATTTGCCCTCCTTATATCGAAAAAAAATATTCTTGCAGTTTCTTTGCTAGTAGTCCTTAGATCGTACCCGTGATTGATGCCTATACCGTGACATATTCTTTAGAGGGTACAATAGGTGCCTCTGTGTAAGAATTCTGCTGATTAATTTTGATAATTTTCTTATATAGTTTAGGAACAGTAAGGGTCCATCTGGGGGTTAGGATTTCAAGGTGTGGTCCTCAATTTCGACGATCCAAGTTGCCACTGCAGAGTTGAACCGCCCAGATCATGGGTAGAAACAGGTACCAACAGTTCTGGTAACACTGTTACAGATCACCATTGAGGTTGGCTCCAAATTGCGTAGAAATTATTGGCATAGTTGTAATGAGCTTTCCCCATCGGCTGTTTCTCAAGCCCAAGCCCTTCCTTTGTCAAGTGCTACTGTATTGCCATGTATGAGAAAGATGAGCAAGAAGTTAAATCAGTGTGGCAGTTTTTCACTTGATTTTGGATTTGTAAGTTGTTGTGGTAACATACTCTACGCGTGCTGGGGGAAGTTGTATACATTTGATTCTCTCTATATGAATAGTATTGGAAGTCTTGTGTACTTGGTCACCCTATATGATGTGTTTACCGTGTCATTGTTTTGTACACATGGTCGTGTGCAGGCTCCTTGTGCTTGTCAGTGTGGTAGAGTGGTATCTAGGGGTCTCGCATACGATTAAAAATGTATGGAGAGTGATCTATCTTTTTTTTTTTTTTGGGGGGGGGGGGAGAGAGAGAGAGGGGGGGGGGGAGGGGGGCTTGAACCCTTGATTTTAAGAAGATAAAATCTTTATAAAGTAAGGAGTACCGTTGAATTAAAGCCTGTTGATTATGATGGGTGATCTATCGTTGAAGGAATTAAGGAGCAATGAATTGGAGGTGACTTGAATCCCTCTGCTCCGGAAGGTGACTGGGCCTAGAATGGCATCCTTCACAGAAAACTATCAATCCATCCAATTATTTCAATTTTGACATGGGTGTGTGTGAGAGAGAGAGAGAGAGGTTTCAGATTTTCGTGTGCTAATTGCAATGTTTGAAGAGCGGTAGGCAGCATAATTGACATTCACAATTTGTAATGCTTCAAGAGATGACCCTAAAACAAATTTTAAGCCCAAGAGTATGTATGGGCCATTGGACTTTGCCTGAAATCCTTTGGGGGAATGTATCACGTATTCTAATGAACAAGATTTCTGTCCACGCTTCCTGTAGTTTTGCATCTTTTGAAATTTTACTACATCCCCTTCTAGATTCTACATTTAAATTACTTACGCCCCCTTTTGTCAGCAGTCGTTTCTGACACTTAATATTCTTCCAAAATGGCGAAAATATCCTTTAGTTCACAAAACTTATTACTGCTCCGCCCACCAATCACAACTCTATAACTAGTTGTAGAAAAAAGAACAAAGGTCTCTGCAATTCGATCATTTCTACATTTTTGAAAAGCGTTTTATATTAACTTAATTATTAGTATCATTAAAAATATCTTTATTTTATATTAATTTACATTATTAATTACCTATTTATCACGAATTAGGTTATACAACTGAGTTTTCACATTTATTATATCTTAAAATGCTCTCTCTACGGTGATAGATGCAACTGATAAAATTAATGATAAAATCACAAGTAAATAAGTCAATAAATATTTTATGTCTAGTCTTAACCATTTCTTTGCGCAAGACTACTCCTTTCTAGGTTTGAAAACTTAATGCTAGAGTAGACTTCATTAATATAATTTTTAAATTGGTCAAAAAATGCTAAGAAAGTATTGCTGTATTGTTATCGATTATTTGGACTTCAAATAAAGGTCAGTTGCATCTCCCTAAGGCATGAAATAGTTGCCAGAGGGTTACAAAAATAATCTAGAGTCACACCCTCATTAATCACTTCTACTCCTTTCCCTTTCGATTGCTCATTTTGATCTAATAAGAATAATCTTATCAATTAAACATAATTTTATTTGATTTTTTAAAATCTAAATAAATGTGACTCTTAATTCTGTTGTAGACCTATAAAATAACCCTATAATTTCTTTCATGATGATCCTAGCTTTTATTAAATATTAAAATAACTTCATAATTTTTGCTAAAAATTATAAAATAACCTCAATAAGTCCAAAATTTATTTGAATATGTCAATTACGTGTTTGAAGCATGTTCGAAAGTTTATAGTCATTTAAATATTTATACCAATTAATATGATAGAAAAATAGTATAGGATGGACAAATTCAAATATAATAAAAAATTTGTGCATTTTTATGTAAGTAATTTTTGGGAAAAAAAAATTCAAGAGGGACATTTATGTAAAATAACCTCCTCCATTAACGTCGTTAGCGGGATAACATTGGATGGGAGGTGTCAATGAAATTTTAGAAGATTCAAAGGATGTTATTGAATATATGAATAATTACACTAGATGTGAATAAAATTTACTCTATTTTTTTTTTCTTGTACAATCGAGAATGTTCAAAACACTTTTTGAACTCACGGGTATAATGTAAACTTGAATGCTCGTTATTAAATAGATACCATTTGCATCAGATCACTCAAATCATAACATACATCTCTTACGAGACTTGAACTTATTACACTGAAATATTAATTATTGAAGTCTTATGATCATCTCTCCACCGTTTGGGTTATTGTATGTTTTGCAACAGTGGGTCGCCTATTTAGCATTCAGCTGCCAGGTGTTTCTCTGGATGGAGAGAGAGAGTGAGAAGAAAGAGAGAGAATTTATGTTGTCCACTAATTATTTTGTTATTATGGGGATTCAACTCAACAAGGTTTTTCTTTTCAATATTTCCAAGTATTCGAGTCAGTTTATGCGTATCTCAATTAATCTTCTTCTTATCCGGTTTAAACAGGTCATCCACACCAAGACTGAAGTATTTATGATGGATAGATTCCTCTTGACCTGACCCCAAAAAATTGTCAAAATTTAAAGTTATGTCATCTACGTTTCTAACTTGTCCCTGTTTACCACTTAAATTATCCATTTCTAGTTAACCTAACACAAAGTTAATACCGTATTAAAAGTTATTTTAAAATAAACGTGATAATTTGAGTCAATTTAACAAAGTTACAATTTGATTTAGATAAAACTATAGTACTAAAATTTTAAAATCAATAACAAAAAAATCTACTTTATTATAAAAGTATCACATTCAATTGTACATTTACCTTTATTTTATAAAATTATGTGATACAAAAGGGAAAAACATGTCATGTATAAATCGTATTTAATGAATTTTGTTGTGATTAATTGAATGATATCAATCCATTAATTTAATGGGTATAAATAGTCTATTAGTTTATCACCTTATCTGTAAGATTGACTCCTAATGCATTTAGTTTTACTCACTTTCATCTTAAAATTTTGATAAACTCTATATTGAGTAAATATCTAATATAACAGTGACTCTCACGTCATTACTGCTATATGATATATAATTCAATGAAAAAATATAAAATGGACAAATTCTATCTCACATCTATCCGTGAGGTAGTTATGATATTACTGAATGAGTAGTTATTTAATTGTGTCGAGTCTAATTGTCAACTTATTATCTTATTATTAGACAATTTAATTATGTCAGCCTAATAATGTGATGTAAAAGTGATAATTAGTATCATCTTTCCCTTACCTTATGGAGAAAACTGCAACATTGAAAAAATAATTCGGTATTATACTTCTAAATTTTATAATTTTAATGAATATTTTTATAATTTTTGTGGGTCAATTTACAACAAACAAATTTATAATTTTTGTGGGTTCTTTTTACTATTTTTTTGTGGTGATTATTTTTATCACTTTTTGTGGGACTTTTCGATCGATTCTAATATTTTTGGATTGATCACAAGGTACCACAAAAATGATAAAAACAGTCACTACAAATAGAGATGGAACTAGGAGGAGGCCTAGGGGGGTCATGACCCTGCTCAAATTTTAAAAAATTTATTATTAACTTTTAATTTTTTAAAACACCCAATGTGTAAGTATCTGACTTAATCTACTCAAAAAGATTAATGATTTAATGTTTAGTAACCATTTAGAATGTTATCACATGTATGAGTGTCACTTATACTAACGAAGATATTTGTTGAATTATTTTGATGATGTAGCAAAAAAACAAGTGATTTTTTTTTATAAAAAAATAGGAATATAAATATGATTTATACCAAAAAACAGTTGGTTGACTTATAATTCATTCTTATTATGGTATCATATGAAACTATTATTTACGATCTTGATTTATTTATCAACATAAAGTTACATTATAAACAAGAAAAAAAAAGAGATTATTACGAATGAATTTTAATTATGGCATGAACCACTTTTGAGTTTTGTACTCAAAAATAATTTTTCGATGTCATTGCATAAAAATTAAATTTAATAAGTTTTTTATAAATAAAAATTTATTTTTGACAATGATCGGTGAATAAATTAAAATAAATTTAATTTAATTTTTGTCTATGTTGTTTTTAACCCTTCTCAAAATAAAATTTTGATTCTGTCCCTTACTACAAAAATAATAAAAATATTTATAAAAATTATAAAATTATCCACAAAAATTGTAAAGGAGAGTAAATTACTCCTTCACCTTATATAGCAAAACTTCTTTATTAAAAGTTCGAAGGGTTCAGAGGTCAAACCAACTCAGGGAGTCAGTAAACGGTCGTGTGAGCTGTCCTCTCCGTTCCTTTCTTCAACACTCTGACAGTCTTATAACATCTTTCTCTCTCCTCTTTCTTTCTATCATTAACGTATCATTACCTCTAGTAGGCCCCACCCTGCACATATATACAAGCTTTCCTTTGCTTGACAGCTTCGTGCCCATCAATGTTGTCTTGTCTCCTCGGTGGGGACCCACACACTTATTCAAAAAGGTTCAATTATGACGCGGAAATTTGATTTTTTTTTCTCTAACAAATATATATAAAACATGTAAAATTCAATTTGTTTTTATTATTTATATAACTATATTTTTATATTTTTATAATCAATAATTATATACCATATATATAAAGTAATGAAATTAAATGACAAAAGACTTGAAAAGAGTTTTTTTATTTTTTATTATAAGGTGTCAAAACTTTCTCCGATTATTTCTTCCAGATCATAGTGATGAGAAGATTTTTTTTAAATTAAGAGATTTTAATTCTAGTTAAAAAAAAACTACTTAACCAATTTATTTTAATTAAGTTTCAATGTGTCTGTGTAGTTACTTTCTTTCTATATTTGTTTTTAATCATCTATTTAAAAATTTTGCAAAAAAAAAAAAAATCATTTTCTTTCTATAAATGCCCAATGGATGGGCTTATAAAGTCATATATATTTTTTTTACTCCAATTTGAAACATTTTTAAATAAATTTATGATTAGCGTGAGAATGTAATATGGTAGAGGTGGAGGTGAGTGTAAATGTGCATTTTTTATTAGAACGAAGATGAAATTAGTTGAAGTGTGTATAAGTTGATTCGAACACTCCTTATCGATAAATAAAAAAAAATGATGAGAAAAAAGTTATAAATTTCGTGTATTTTATGAGATTCTCTCTAAATCATAAATTAATTAAATTAAAAAAAAAATCAACTATTGGAAATTAATTTTTGTAGCATACCCATATTGTTTTTGTTTTGTTTTGTGCTGATAACGTAGTCCATTTAAAAAAGGGTTGTTGGCGTACGTACAACCTGCATTAAATCAAAGCACGTGGTGACTCAGCCACACCGAACACGATGAGGTCGACCCAATCTCAGCCGTCCCACTCTTCGCGCGTGGCGATGGTTTCGTCAAAATGGAAACGAAGTCGTTTTCAGGGGGTAGAGGGGCAGTTGCGAAGCGTCGACGTCGGCGATTAATTCGGGCGTCTCGTGAGTCGGGCCGATGGGTTGGTTTTTTCTCCCTGGGCCTGCGGTTCCGCTGACAACCCGACATTACGGTTACCGGTGAGAGGTCACTGAGTCACACTGTACCGTGCCACTTTTTACTATTTTCCACTGTTTTTATGTTTTGTCCAAATGAATTTAGTAAAAATTTATTATTTGTCATGACTCCAATTACAATATAATATAAAATTCAAACATTTAAAAATTAATATAATTATATTTAAAAATTGATATATTTTAATATAATGGTCCAATTCTACCCATTATTTTTATTAAAAAAAATGTAGATAAATTTTTACAAAATATGTGACCTCAAAAAAAATCAACATATATATAAGCAGTGTCTGAAATAAAATTTATATTGAACTATAAATTTTTAAAAAATTTAATAATTTAACTTGTGATGGAATTAGTTGATTTGATAAAAATGTGCAAAAAAAATATATGAGGATAAGATTTAAACTCTGAACTCTCTTATTATATAAATTATTATTTTTGGTTAGTAAAAATTATTATTATTAGCTAAAAAAAATCATATTGTTTTCAATAAAATATATAACTACAGTTATAATTTTCCAGAAATGTAATGGGCTAAGTTTAAAGTTTCTTTCACTTGTGTCCTCCAACTTTTTAATTTTAGTCAAAAGAAATTTAAATTAATGTATTTCAAGAATATTTATCTCTAATTTATTTATTCAATGTTTGTTAGGTTCATCAGTTCTTAAAAATTATATATATATATATCAGCATGTATATAATATTAATATTCTTGACATTTTGAAATATCTGTTTAGAATCTAATGCAAAAACCCACATTAATATACCAAGTTCAAAAGAACAAAAAAAATTATATATCAAAAATCTAAAAATAAAACTCATGAAAAATTCAAGGATATGGTAAAATTACACTCTTTTGGTATTTCCCCTCTCTTTCGTATATTTTAGGTTCGTATGCATGCATGCATCGACACGTACTTGATCATTCTTCCGCATATGGTAATTTTATCTAGCACTAGTTGATCAATACACGCTAATTGCGGTTTTCACAAATTTAACAAGATTTAAATCATGTTCAAATAAAATGGGATTTATGAAAAGTCAACATACATTGTCTTTCTTACTTGAATGAACTTTGCTATATTTCAGACAAAAAAAAAAAAAATACATTGTCAAACATGTCGCATGATTTGACTATAAATGATGAGAAACCTGTTTCACTGTTTGTTAAATATGTCTTTGTATACAGTATTAAGACATGTCTTGAGAAATATTTACCATAAGAAAATAATTTTTCTTTTAATATTATCTCCGTGGTGTAGGTTTTATATTTATGTGGTTTATTTTGAAACACGTACGGAGTTTATCCACTAATATAAATGCATGGGATCACTATAAGGAATTGGAAAATAAGAAATAAAACACCTTTGTGATATTTTCAACTCCCCTTTGTCATTCTTTCAGTTTTGGCCATTGAACATATGAACAAAGGTTAGAGCCTTAAAGTTGTAGAGACAGCTCTTTGTTTTGTCTTTGGAGTTGGGCATACAAGAGCCTTTGAGTCCATCTGGATAGCTAGTTAACTTCAAACACAATTCAATTCAAGTGTATTAGGGATATCAATTTCGTTCTTAATTCAGTTATGTGCTAACTTTTTTAGTCTTGTTGTAAGATGTTTGTTTTGTTTTTTTACAGTTTGACGAGTATATATGCTACTTAGTTAAGGGATCACCCTTTTAAAGCACTTATAGTTAACTATTGAATATTCAATTCTTTCCCGTGCTTGTTTTGGATTAAAGTATGTCAAAGGTACGAGAAAAAGTAGGCAACATAGGGAGATAGTTTTTCTTTTTTTAAAGTAGTGAAGGCAATCTAATTTCAATTTACCAGCTTTATTGGAAGGGCTTCAATAATTAGGTGGTTTATTTGTTTGGTAACTCTAAAACTATATATATATATATATATATATAAATGATAGGCAGTGCAAGAACTCTTGAAATCTATACAGGCTCGGGGGAGCTTCGTTCATTCATCCATTTAGGCTTTACAAGGAATGACTTGAGTTTTTACTAAAGCCAGAAGGTATTTTAAAAGAATGGTTGCACCACAATCCACTCAGAAGCGATCAGACGAAGATATCACAACTATAAATTAATATCTATTTGATATTACAGCTAGTTGTAAATATCTTGGATATATGTGGTAATTTATTATTTGAATTTGAATTTATATATTGTACTATTTGACCGAGGAAACAATTTATTTGAATTGAAACTTTTTAGGTAATGGAACATATATATATATATATATATATATATATATATATATATATATATATATATATATATATATATATATATAGAGAGAGAGAGAGAGAGAGAGAGAGAGAGTATTGATTTTCAAAGGCCAAAATAAATAGGTAACATATATTTATACACCCAAACATAAATATATCTAGAGACACATACACATATATGCATACATATACATACATACATACATAACTAAAATACATAATTTAATTTTTGTGAACAACAGAAACCCATGTGATCAATTGGGATTTGTCGTGATATATTGTAAAATTTTATTGATTTTTGCTTGAGGGTTGAATACAATCAGAATAGTATATCCACATTTAGTGTATCTTTGTCACATATAACATTAACCCTTCAAAATCATCAATTTTGTTTTTCATATCATATCCCTGGTGATTGGTATTTATTGAGCGCTACATTTACAAATACCTGATATGTAAAACAAGGAATACAACTAAAAAACGGTATAAATAGGTCATTCCTCGTAGATATTGTAACTAACTTCATATTAAATATGCGAGCATATGATCATGTTAGTTCAGTCTATCAATAACCCTAAAATAAATCTAATTTCCCCCTCCCCCTTTCCTCCAATTCTAGGGATTTGTAATGTTTAGATAATCTTGGGAATAACATGTGCAAATTGAGATGTCAATTGGTTAACAGAAAATCGACAATTCTTTAAAAATTGTATCATTCTACATGTACTATTTGTGAATGACTCAAATATACAACTAAATACGATTGTTGAAATTGGGAATTGCCGTCAATTTTTTTTTCTCTTTTTTGTTTGTTAATACTCTCGCAATTCTTCTTTAAGTTGTTTCAAGTTCAAAATACAATTTAGCTAGAATTTAAATTTTTTTACAGCATGAAGTAGAAAAAATGGGGAGAGAGAGAGAGAGAGAGAGAGAGAGAGGTGTATCTTTATGAATTGAGGCTTGTTTCTAGTTCTTTTTCTTCTTTTTTTTTGTTTGTTTCTTTTGATTTTTAAAAATAGCACGTCCATTTCACGCGCTATAAGATGCGTGCGCCTCAACAGAATTTCTTGTTGTTAGGGATAGCATCAAATGAGGGGGGTAACTCCCCCACTCCTTCCATCTATAAAGCTGTATGTGCGGCCTAGGGTTTTGCAGTAGGCAATGGTTCTGTGTGAGCTCCCTCCTCCTATCTCTCTCCTCCCAAGCTTGTGGGTGGGGCTAGGGTTCCAGAGAGACGAGGTGGGTAATGGGTTGTTTTCATGTTGGGATAGCGTTTGTGGGGGATGTTGGCTGGCTCGATGCATTCACGAGAGCTGATTACTATCATGTTAAATCATCCACAAGTGAATGCATCGGACCAGGCTTCATTCCTCTCAAACCATTCACCGTTTGATTCGTGCTGTTGTTATGATCTCTTAGTTTTCTTGTGAGAGAGAGAGAGAGAGAGCCAGGTCAATTCTGTGGTGATCTTTCTCTTTGAGGGATTGCTAGGGCATTTGGGTCATCTACATAATTTAACAGTTTAACCCTATAAGATCTCAGATCAAGCTTTGTTCCTATGGAACCCCCCCTCCTCCCCAAAACAAAATCCCCTCGGATCTATGTGGATTTGTGTGTGTGTGTGTGAGAGAGAGAGAGAGAGAGAGAGGGGGAGATCATGGTACTGATGATAAGGTGAATTCTACTTTGGTTGCATGAAGTCTGTGCCAAATACCATCTTTTGATGCATTTGACTCTGTAAAGTTACAATTTTGTATGTTGACCTTATGTTTACTTCTCTCTCTTTTTTTCAGTCTTTCCCCTTAGAATGGCTGTGACTGAGTTCTTTTTTTCCCAAAAGAAGACTCTTTAATTTCCCATTAATGAGTCAAATGATGATGATGAGTAAACAAGAGAAGGGTTATATGGAAACTCAAGCTTGAAATTCTGTTTGTTTGATCTGTTCAGGTTTCTAGGCATCTAGGGTTTGTGAACAACATCCCTATTAAGCCTAGTCTCTCGACTCTTTCTCTCTTTCTCGTTTACCAGTAGTTCAAAGTTCCTCTCTCTCTCTCGGGAATAGATTAATCACACAAGATTCAGTATTCACACATTTAGATATAACCTACAAGGGTCCCTTTATTTTCCTTAACCACTAGGGACAGACAAATCAAAAATTTTACTTCGAATTTCAGACTTCAATATCCTGTTGCTCATGGTGTTTCTCAATCAACGAGCTAGTTTCTCGATCAACTATCGCCCAAAGGTGCTTTTACAAAAGTCGGTCACCAATGATTAAGATTTCTTTCTCGCTCTTATTTTAGGAAGCTATCTTTTACCAAAAGTTATTTTTGCATAACTTTTTTGTTAAACAATATGGTAAAATGTGTAAAACTTTCAAATTTTATTATTTCATTTTGTTTTTAATTAGTTTTAGAACATCATTCTTAAATAAATCAAAGCAAGATCTTCGTCTCTCGTCTAATAGTAAAAAAAAAAAACAAAATATATTTTTTGGTTCCACTATCATATTCATAACATTAGATACCAATAATAAATGGATTATAAACACCACAAATGGAATTGGCAGCTGGACCTGCATTTGACTATGTTGTCCTTGAACAAGTGAATCTCAATATTGTATGAAATTTGGTGCCAATCTAACAACAATTTTTGGTTAATAGAAGCAAATTGATAAAATTTACGTTTACTTTCTAATCCTGTTGGTGGTGTTTATTATGTATTATTGAGTTAACTATCTATTTGATCCCTATATTATATCATTTGTGTCAATTAAGTCCTTTAACTATGTTGTGTGTCAATTTAACCCGAAGACGATACAATCTACTTCAATGTGGCCTTTCCATCTAACTTCATTGCTTACTTCTACAAATTTTCATGTGCACAACACGTGACTTTTGAACTATACCTTAATCAGTAATTCACATGACATGCATGTGAAGATTTCTATAAAAGTTAACTGTGAATTTGGACGAAAAGGTCACATTTAGTCATATTGCATAGTTCATGGCTAAATTGATACAAAACATAGTTTAGGGACTTGATTCACACAAATGAAATAATTTCGGGACCAAATAGATGATTAACTCTTATCAATTCATTACTGGTATCTCAAGTTATGAATAAGGTTATGGACAAGATTGACAAACAAAAATTAATATTGTCCATTTGGGTTCGGTAGTTGGCCACTATACTAACCTAACTAGGTCTGGTCCCGAAAGGTGTTTTAAGTGCAGTCAGGGGCCTTATGATCCCACTGATAAGGGTCTAACGGGGTGGTCGTTAGGCGCTCTTCTTTGTTCCCACCCCTTTTTTTCACGAGCCAAAAAAAAAAAACAACAATTAATATTGTCATTCTAACAATATTGTCTATGGATTTTATATTAATACAATTATTCTACTCACCCAAAAAAAGAAATAGTAGTGGATTAACTTAGTAATAAAATTAAGCCAGCTTATTATATCCAAATACCTTTATTTACACAGCATTAGCTTCACCTTCCTATAGTCTGATTTCTTCTATTACTACACTCCAAAAAAAACTGTGTTTTTGTGTACTTGTCTCCCATCCTTCTTCATCTTCCTCTCCTCTTAATTAATTCACAATTTCCACATGTTTGACTCCATAGAGATAATAAAAGCTATGTAATTTGTACCTCAGGGCCAGCCAGCATTATTGTCTAACTTAATGTATTAATTTAGTAATGGAAAATCGTTTCAATTACACGTTTGTTTGATTTATGAATGTAACACAAACATTGAATGTCTGCAATCACCCCACAAAAAAGACATACATTGGTTAAACTCGAGTTATATGCGATCAATGAATCTCAAACTCAAGACATGCGATTTTCATCTCGCCTTTTGTTTGACGTCTGAACCAGCTCGAGCAGGACGACACTACACAGGCGATTTTCATCATTTGATCCTTCACTTCATTCATACCTTTTGGTTGGTTTAGGCAATACTGTGAATCAAAAGTAATGCACTGATTTATGACTTATTTCTATTATAGTATCATGTGAAACTATTATTTACGATGCCAACTAATTCAAATTCTTTACATAATGTCATTAATATGAGAATAAATGGAGAGTAGCATTATTACAAACTAACTTAAATTGGTAAGAAAAAAGAATATTTCTTTAATTATATAAATCAAACTATTTTTTTTTGAGCGTATGGTACGTTCTTACGAGAATTGATTTTTGTTACGTTCTATAAAATTATTTATAAAAAAAAGAAGGTATATAACGATAACTTGTTGAATAAATTTATTCAACATGATATTGTCTAACCCTTTCACGATAAAATCCCGGTTCCAGTCCTGGATAGAGTCGAGTCTATCTGCATATTACAATGGGCACCCAAATGGTGACCAGCTTCAATGGTTAAGTGTTTATTATGTATTTATTGCTCTTTTCAATTTTGGAATGTGGACTCTATATATGAATCAGTACTTGTTACAGAAATGTAACTGACGAATTTAATGGTGTTTTTAGCTAGAAAGTTGTGTGGATGTGGAAGCATTTAATTAAACGCACTGAAGCTGATGAGATTTACAGAGTGTGGAGTTAATGAAAAAATATTCCATACATAGGTGTTAATGAGTGAGGACAGACAGAGACGGATCCCGGAATTTAGTCTAGCTAAATATGCGAAAGTATACAAGGAGTGGGGGCATTTTATAATTTTGAAAAAGTCTATATTGGGTGGGGAGGGGTGAGTTTATAAATTTTGAAAGTATTCGTAGCTTATAGTAGTGGAATAGGGAAAAAAATTTCAAACTTTTAAGGGTCGGCCCTCTCTCTAGATCCATCATTGCTTTCGCATCGGAGTGCACGATGTGCGTATAAACGTATGTTTTGAACCGAAAATATTACTTTTAAGGATACCAAAAAACAAAAATTGAAGTTTTGTACCATTAATTTTGTTGGGTACCTTTTCATTTTCTATTCTCATTGTTTTAAGGTAGTAAAGATGATTTCATGTATCATTGACCTAAATTGATGAACCCAAATTTAAGTGGGTCAAGTCCAATTAATCAAGCAAGCCTAAGTTAGCTAAAAGGCAGCCCAGACCCACTTTATCAATTCGACCCAATCCAGGATCCAAGGAGACTGGAAAGATAAAAACATGTGAAAAAGATAATATCGGGATATGCATTCATGAAAATCAATCCTACTTAAATTGTACTTACAAAAGAGATGGTGCCCTCTCCCTCTCTCTCTCCCTCACGTCACCGCTTCACCTCACCGCTTCACCTCACCGCCTCACCAAAGATATATAATGTAAGCTCTCTTCACAAGTAGAGACACTTTTTGAGACCTCTACATAGCACACACACCTTGAGTTTTGCCTCACAACACCTCCCTGTGCACAAAGTTTCTCTCTCCTAACCATTGTAATTTTTCTGGAGTATATTCTCCTGGTTACTTTATTCATTAATAAAGACTTCTGGCCATCGCTATCGTTTTTCGAGAGTGGAATAAGTTATCCGGACCGAACCATTATATATTTTTGTATTGACTCCATATTTACTGTTTTGTCATTGATTGTTTTATTTATTGTCCATTAATTATACTCCTTCACATACTCGACTGTTGATCTTGCATGAGACTAATTTATGCATTATCATAAATTAGAGACAGTCAATTCTATGGAATGATGATAGAGAATATTTGCAGACGTGCAAGTAAACAAAAAGCCAATGTTGGATTAGGAGTAGTTTATCGTACTGAAAATAAAATTTTTGATATCGTACCGAGATTTATTATATTTGTGGATAGTTTTATCATTGTTGTGAGTATTTTTATCACTATTGTAATACTAAAAAGATGAATAATAGTAAAACTATTACCCACAACAGTATTATTTTTGTTTGAAATGACTCAAATCACCAAGTGTTGGCCCATGGATTTTTAAGACAACAGTCCTGTTATTCAACAGAGTACCAAAATCAAGTTTCTTATACAGGAGCCTGTCAAAACCCTTTTTGACATCAAAGAGTCTTGAGAGAGAGAGAGAGAATTCAACAAATAGCAATCCAACTTTAAAACATTAAGGAGTTTTTGGAGGCAAAATGTTTGTTAGGACAAATTAAACCATGAAAAAAAAAATCATCAGTTCTTTTGTGGCCTCATTGTCTGGGATGATATGAAAGTACTGTAGAATATCTAGTTCCCATCCCCTTCCCCAATCTCCACTTCCACAACTATGTTATCTGAATCATGAATAGATTTGGTATGTAGGAGTACACAACATGATATTTTTTTTGATATACAATATCATGAAAATAAGATTAGTTACGATTTATTTTCTATCATATCGCTTTCTATATTATAAAAGACTATATTTAGTTATACATTCATATACACATAGGTAGCTAATATTTATTTTAAAATTTGAATTACAATTGGAATAGATTATGAACCACCCCATTTTAAGTCGTCCCGACCCCGTTTCCCACCTGTTTATCATGGTATCTATGTTCAACAACCAACCCCCCCCCCCAAAAAAAAAAAAAAAAAAAAAAAAAAATAGAAGCCACATATATTCTCATTGTACACTTAGAAGTACATTTCAAATTGGGCAGTGAATTATTTTCGATAATAATGTAGTTACTAGAAACAACTTTGTGACATCTCAGATGCCCAGTAAACAGAAAAAAGCAAGTTCATTCTCCCCCTAACCAAATGCCATAGTAAATCAAACATATAAATCAACTGCAACTACATTACATTGGTATATTATCAAAATTCGATTTCTGCATACAAACAGATCATTTCAATATCTTCACAAATAATGTCGATTGAACGTAACCAATCAACATGATGTCATAGATCCAATGCTCCATTTTGTTAGCCTTTTCGTCGGGTACCAGAACTCAAGCTCTTGAGAGGAGGAAACTCATCTTTCTCAATGAGAAAAGATTTGCTACTTGCCTTTGGTAAAATGGGTGCTTCATTTCGAGTGACTGTTTTACTCTCCTGTCGATTTTGTTGGACGAGTGATCTGTTCAAAGGAGTATTGCCAAGAGGCTTTATACCTTGAAGCTCAGGGTCAGGTGAAAACTTAAATGGCCGCTTGCTGTCATCCATTTTTCTGAAAGTTATGGAAATCCTGCACCAAACAAATCAATGACAACGAGAGAATTTTTCGTATGGAAAAGATACAGCAATTTTTTTCTCAAGAATGATGCAGGAGAGAGAATAAGAATATACCTTTTTCCTGGGACGCCAGGTACACAATGTTTAGCTACATTGGCACCTTTACCGCTTAGAATGAGCACTGATCTGAACGATGTAAAGAAAAAATATCAAAAGTGAATTGTGATAAACAATAATGGGGTAGAGCTAAAAACAACCACATATAGAGATTTACTATGTAGATAGCTGTTTAAACAATTGAAACAAAAACTGGAACCCAAGAAGGAAAGAAATACATAATTCCTAACATGAAACTATCAAAAATGAACATTGTCTTATAATGTAGTAAAACAGTTCCATTCACTCCAACCTTTCGCCTCTGATAACCGACTGTTTATGTTTTAAGAAACGCAGCCTAAGAGTAATTCGTACATTTCATCAATTTTTTCCCCAACTTACACTGTTTCCTCATAGTTAAATATATATTCCGAATCTCAGACCACACATTCCCAGATGAGCACGGTGTCACAGACCTATCTACTGCTGCCCAAATCTATCACCATCTGTGTTTACTAAGGCTAACCCACGAAGTTGGGCTAGCCGTAGACGGCCTTTCGTAGGGGTGTTCACCCTACCTATGGCTACGGGTAGGAAATATGGTCTTCCATCTTCCTACCCTATACTTTATAGAAGAATTTTTTTCTTGGCGTACCCTACCTGATCAAGTGTCGTATTCCTATCCGACTTCCATCCAAATTAATCGGGTAAGAAGTCGGGTGAACACGTTTTGTATTTATTAATTTTTAGATCATTTTAACAATTCAATTAAGTAATATGTATCAATTTAACAACACAATAAACCAATAACACTAAAATCTAAAACAATTACAATAAAACACAAGAAAGCCCAATGCATAACCATCAATCCATCATAATTGTTGAACAAATACAATAACAACTATTTTAGGTTTAAACCATATGAAACACATCAAACATATGCGGGTAGAGTAGGGTATGAATACGGAAATTTGATGGGCATTCCGCATTCCTACTCGATTTAATTGGAATACCAAAAAATCTTCTGTACTCCTACCCGATTTTTTTGGTTAACCGAGGGTTGGATAGGGTCGAATAGGGTAGAAAATTACGGGTAATCGGATATTTGATCACCCCTAGCCTTTCGGTCCTTTCCCCCACTCTTAGTAGCCTCACGAAAACTCGATGTGTGAAATGTCTTGGTATTGTGCTAGGCCACCTGTACCCCCACTTGGCTAATCAGACCCACAAATAATCAGGGCAAGAGAGGTCGGCAAGAAAATCCACTCATACACCCAATTGGCTAGTCAGAGACACGGATATACCAATCATTTATGTATTACGGTCAGGAAGCTCCTAAATCTTCGAAAAATTACTGCATTTCCATAAATTCCAATTGCAGCAGATTGAAAAGAGATCAAGAAAATTACTGCCACTGCATGTTGTCACTTAGACCAGAATTTCCAAGTGGATGTTCAGCTAAATTCACATATTTTACTTCTGAAGAGAACTACAAGGTCTACACAGGAAAAAGTACTTAGACATAAAGAAAATGCTATAAAAAATCATCAACGGTGCATAGTTAATGCTAGGAATTTGCACAAATAGAAGTTATGATCCACCGTCTACCAAATACTGAACATTATTCACTTTGAATGTCTAAAACTACCGTTCATTTCACTCTAGATCTTCACTTCCATCAACGTTCCTTTTTCAATCTACTTGAAAATATTTTTTAATGCTACCTTGACATATCACACTACAGTTGAAAACTAATCTCAAGTGGGAAAGACATGGATGCATGAATTAATGTCCCCTACACTGGTTATGTTTTTACAGTGTTCCGCTGTCAAGAGATAAGAGAATGTCAAGGAAAAAGAAGAAAGGAGATTTGCATACCCAACAGGTAAAGGTATAGAGACAGGACCCGAAAATTCTCCTGGACTAAAAATCTTCAGATTCGCTCCAAAGAGTATATTGCACTCAGTCAAGAACGACACAGTGCAAAAAGGTCGAACGAAGTCATGATGGTCGATGTGCGGAGGAATGCAATCCCCTTCATCATATATATTCACAATGCAGCTGTCTGGTACACATGTCGGAGGAAGGACGTGCCACCTAACCATCCTCTTGATCATTTCCTTGAACAAATGAGGAAGGGGGTCAACTTCTTCATCTCTAATTATACCTGGAGGATTTCCATTTTTGTCCTGTAAATGAAAGAATTATAAACCCAAATATAATCAATGAGAAATAATAACAAAATAAACGAGGAGATAAGATTAATACATTACCACTGCATAATTATAACAGCAACCAAATTGTATAGTAACACGCCCTTTACCACGCATCCACTTCCTTGGTTCCGAATATGTTCGTGCTGCAAAAAGTTTAAAAGAAAAATGAGACAAACTGACAGAGTATTTGTTTGATCAACAAACAACATAAACAATATCATGATGAACACATGTGATTCACGTTGATTAGAAGTCCAAGTAGAAGAATGCCCAAAATATCGAATACGTACAATATATCAAAATAGTAAGAGCATTATATATGTAGTTTTAAAAAACCTTAGAACAACCCATGTTTAATATTTAACCAGTAATATGCCACAAGTACAACTTCAGGTCTTCAACCATCACTTCGATAAATTTCCTTTTTATGAATGTATTTCAGTGATTTTTGGCAGCTAAAACCATTCGCATATCACTAGACCCTTAAGTTTTAAATAATATCGAGGTATTTAATTGCAGATTTTGAATAGCGCAAAGTATCGGAAGGTATCCTACATGCACATTACAAAGCTTCATTGCCAAAAGAGAAGGAATAAAATAGATGTGCAAGTCCCCATTCAAAAGTGGATTTTTCCTCGTCTCGCTGGTATAATAACACTGTCCAATACCATCATTTAAATAAATGACATCAATACAAGAAAGGACGTAACTGTGCATATGGCTATGCCGGTAGGAATCATTTCAGTTTAAAATAGACAAATGAAATAATAGCTCTAATTAAATGAGGACATTTGTGGGTACTAGGTAAACTGGTCGTTTATTAAATAATGAATAGTAATGTCACATAAGTGTGTAGAGCACAATAAATAGTCATCACTATAACCAATAATCGGCTGGTCTCTTGCATGAACAGTATCTTGCATGATGTCCACCATGTCACAGCTAATGGCCATTTATCTGCACAAACCTTGAGGCAACACATTAAATCATCTAAATGCTAAAAAACACAATGAACTCATTAAAGTCGTATGCGAGCACATGTGCTCATTTCATTCGCCAGTAACATCGGAAAACTGCATGCTTAGGTCAAAATGGGCTTAGTGTTCATAATCGTTCAAAAGCAATTGATAACATCGTGCACTTTTTACTATAAGTTGACGTCTCTTTATTTTCTACAAGTGTATGGGACATGCAATGCATCAAGGTGGAGGTAAATTTTTTATGCCATTATGGAATATCATGCAACAACCAAGGGCTGACTGTTTATGATTGTCACAAAGTAATGCTCACGTTACTTTCTAGAATTCCATATCTATAGATGTTCACATTTGTCCTTTTGTTTAAATTTCTGTGACCATACACATGCAATAGTTCAGAGGAAATGAATTAATTGGACAGTTAAACGTTAAAAAGCACTGCATTAAATTGGAACTAAACACAAATAAGGAAAGGCGCTGAGAAAAGGCATTAGAATATGCACCTCTAAGCTGCCCCTTTTGTCCCCTATGCTGCAAATCATAAACACATTCAACGATCTTTTTTTGCTCCTCAACATTAAAAACTTGAGTGTGAAGCTCAAGTCCTTGAAGTATATTTGTTGGCTTCCCATCAATCCTCTCAATATTTACAAAATCCTTCTTCCTACCAACTTGTAAGAACCTGATATGCTCCTTCTGTTCCTCTGACATACTACTATTACTACCATTTGAGGAAACTCCACCAAGTCCATCATTAAGTGATATGTCAGAGCCTGAATGATTGATCGATGGCTGTTTGCTCACTGATGCAGGTGATGAACTGGAAACAAATCCTTTCCGCTTTCCAGAGTAAACAGATTCTGGGGTTTGTGTAGAACCCCATGAAGTACTCTTAGTGGAAGACTGTATATCTCTTCCCGATAAACCCAAGCTTGATGAGTCTGCAGACCAGGAGTCAGAGAATTCTTCTGTATTGTTACCGTTTGATATCGACATTTTGCTAAGCTTTCCTGCAAAATTGAAAGGAAATAGTTAAGGCATAGTGGTGCCTTGAAATGCGGTGGTATGGCTCGGATCCCTCAGGCAGCCTTGTGCACTAGATATGACTTTTATTATTATTGGCTTCCAAAGAAGATATATCAAACTATAGAATGTAAGACCATAGAATCGGATTTTTCGTGTCAATAAATTATTCAAAGTTACCTGAAACCTACAAAGTTCCCATACATAGAAAATGAAAATATAAACACATGCTCGTGTTCAAATGGAATATATGTAGTTCCTCTATAGTTTACACAAATAATGCCTTTGGCACACCACATTAATCTCGGTGCATACGATACCCATTGTATTTCTTGTCTTTTCCTTCTGAGTTTGGGAACAGTTGGCAAATCCTCGACAGCTTAAGTTTATCTTTCCTCGAAAAAATACACCAACTAGATATACTTGAAAACAAATGAGGTCAGTGACTGTGAATAAGACTGTTTGCCTTCTTTATAGTTGATTGATTTGATAACTGATTAGAGTAAAACATCAAACCTAGTTAAAGCCAATGCCAGAATCCTAATTTCAAATTGTTGATTATAAAGACATTTTAATTTTCCAAACAAAAGGATGGACATTAAAAAAAAATAGAATATTACACAACCATAATGGAAATTATTCATTCAAAAACAATTTATTATCTTCTTAATAAATATCTGCATAGACAAGTGAACTCATATACAGAAAACACAAATAACATCACAAAATTTGTTAAACCCGAGACTTTAACATTAATTAACGCATTTTCTCACATTCAAAGTAAGAATGCAGGCTGACATGATCGTTTCGAGAAGTTAAAAATTCAAAAGAGTTGCTAGGAAGTTTTTTGTGTACAATCACCATAGCTCATGCTTCCATTATTACAATGTGAATTTGTTTTTTTTTTTTTTAACTTAGACCCAGAGGTTCACCCATATATATTGTTTAACACATCTCTTCTGTATCTCAAACAAGGCTTCTGAAGAGTTTTGCCTACTCAATTTCGATCCTTCTTCTTGTGAATGTGTGAGTTCTACAGTAACAACTTGCTAAATTCAATTTGATTGTATAAGCCACCTTTCAAAAAAAAAAATACCCACCAGACTAATCACCAGACAAGTCAATCGAGCAGTCTATTCCCAATGCATATAGTAAAACAACAGCTATAAGTAGGCCAACAAGCTCTAATCCTTTTCTTAAACTCATACCAATTGAATGAAGCTCAAACTTTTACTCAAATCTCTAATGGTCGAATTTCACTCTTCTTTAAAAATTGGATTTCGCCTCCTTTAAATCTAAGTTAAAGAGTATGATCAATTATGGAAAGTTGAGATTGATACCAAGAGTTTATGATCGTTCATAAGTGCCTGTCATTGATCAACAATTATAAATTCTCTTTTTGAAAGTTATAACTTTATCATAAAAAGTGATAACCAACCGGTTTCTTTGGGTAGACTTTCCCCTTTTGTGTACAATATATATAGATACATAAATACATATATATAGAGAGAGAGAGACAGAGAGAGAGAGGAGAGAGAAAATAGAAGGATTTTTACCGTCAATCAGATTCTGAATACGAGTCTGCAAAAGAGATTCACAGTGCTGACAAAACCCATCAGACAAAACCTCCAAAATCTCTTCACGCCCTAAACCCCGTAGGAGTGCTATGCAGCCCTCGCCGGAGCCGGCCTTCGGCGCCTTGCCGGAAAACTCTCCAGTCATCTTTCTCTTTACCCACCTAACCAAGTATGTAGCTTTCTTGCCTAGCAGAAAAAAAGAAAAAGTTTTTTTCCAAACAGAGAATGAAATCCACAGAACAAAGCCTGCCCAAATCAATGATAAAGATATAGAGACAGATATATATATATCTTTAGAGAGAGAGAGTAGTATCAGATTGTGAAAGTAGAAGGAGGATAGGAAAAGGAGACCCACAGTTTTCCTAGTTTGAACCAAACCTAGTTGTTGAGATGGGTAAATCTAATGGCTTGAACTAGTGTCAGAGGAAGCGAAACTAGCGGTGTTAAAGCGACGGACTGTGTGCTTTTGGGACTGAAAGTCATGGTACTTGATGTCTGATGATGTCTTGTTGGTACACGTGGTGTAATGTAACCTTTCAAAGCCTGATGTCATTGAAGATTAAGGAGTCTCGGCTGTCACGTGACACACTTGCTCTGTTTCTTTCCTTAAAAAACTTACTTCCCTAATAAGTTGTACTTTTTAACCTCACAATTTTATCGATATTTCAATTTGATCTTCTAATAATCAATCACATTATAATTTGTTCAAAATTCAAATCCACATGCTTAATTATGTTAGTATCAACATCAACACCCAAATTGAAAAAATGTTAAATTTTCCAAAACCTAAACGAATGTTTAGAAAATATATAAAAATAGATAAGTCTCAAATTTACAAAATAAATATATATAGTTTTAGAAATAAATCAAGTGACATTAACAATGATCTCAAATTTCGATACATATAAACAAATTTCATCATAAAATTAATCACTCAGATAATAAACAAATTGTAACAGAAAAAATCTCAAGTATACAGGTTGATTGACAATAATTCACACACCGACTATATTTGTTCCACCCCTCTCGACTATACAGGTTTAAGGAGCACGTATAGTGATGCATTAGTATTTAATGAAATCGTTCAAAGAGTAGTATATTAACGCTCAGACTCGAATGTAGTGAAATCTTGCAAGGAACCAATATCCCATTACGAGTGATAAGAAACATTCAAACTGCTTTCGATAAGAAAAATATCTTAACACTCTTCGGTATAAGTTTGAGTACATCCAAGTTCATCAAACCCTTCAATACAAGTGATTTAATCATGCTTTTCAAATAGATCACGTATATCACAAACATTAATTTTTACAATTCTTAAAGCATCGAGAATTCCAATAACTCGTGCATTAGATCACGAATAAACATTCTCAATTATACATTATTCAAAATTTAGGGGTTATGAACTGAAAACGCTAATTGGATGTAAATTTGGTATTTTTTTCAACAAAAACGAATCATATTTTTGCAAGAAATTCAAAAAAATTATAAATCTATAGTATTTATACAGATTTGAGTGAAAAATATTATATACATAATAGTTATAGCATCAATGAATAGGAAAGGGAAAAAATTATATACATAATAGACCTACCTTAATTTCGTAAAAATTGATCCTACCACGCCTTAAGTTGTTTTCAATGCAATGATTCCTCCAATATCTGTCCAGATCTCTTCTTCTTCCTCTAATTTCTTAGGCTCATTAGGGTTGAAACTCGTAAAAAGAAACCCTAAAACTTATCTCAATAAATTAGGTTAACGACTCAAAACTAATTGGAGCCAAGTTTCCATGCTCGTTCACATGCAGATTTTTGTGTCCGGATGAACCCAAATCTCTGCTAAAAGTTTCTGAGGCTCATTAAGATGGTGTTATTTTTTCATCGAGACGTGGAAGACTTTCTGTCCCAAACTTCAAACCTAATTTTGACCTAGCTAGACAAAGATCGATTAACAAATTATTTATCTTCTTTTGAATGTCATGAGAATTAGCTTAGTCAAATATCAGGATAAAGAGTCATGACAAAAATACTGAAGTAGTATCAAGTTCCTTCATATCCAAATTTTTTTTAAAGTGTATTTAAGCCTCGAAACACCTAAAAACTTCTTTTTTTCAACCTCAAACCTCAAAACCATATTAAGTGATCTTGGTATACTTTTAAATTCACCTTGGATCACAATATCTCAATTAATAACCATTATTAATTTTTTAAAGAATAAAATATTCAAAATACCAAAATTACCGTCTCACCCATCCGAACCATTATACAAGTCGAATGTCTATCCTACGGTTTGGCGACCTCCCAGATTCAATGGGAACATTATTTGAACCAAATGTTTTTAAAAATCTTCTTAGTTACCTTTATCAAGCATAAATACATCCGAAAAATAAATTTGACCTAAAAACCAATATGTCGTCATCATTATATATATACTACTAATAAAAGTATCTTAACATAAAATTTTTTTGATTATCTATTTTACCCTTATAAAAAATTACAAGACTACTTTATCATTTCATAATTAAATATTAAAATTATAATTTTATCCTTATATATTTAAATTTCTTAATTATCTATAACATATCTTTTAATTACTTATTCTCTATGTATAAATATTAGTTTTTATAAATAAAAAAATTGAATATATAACCCTTAAAATAATATGCACCATTATATTTTTAATACAATATTAAAAAAAATCTTCAAAAACTCAATCAATATAATATTATTCATCGCATATGCAAAGATAATATTATACTTACATATGTCTATTTTCTTTGTCATTGAAATATTTAACCTTTTTCATTTATAAGATAAAAAATAATCGTATATATAGTTTTTTAAAATTAATTTATATTACATTAGTATAATTCTTCATTCGCAATAAACTTTTTAAGTTATAATAATTTTTTGTGTAAAAATAGATTGTAGAGTATTTTTAAGTAAAAATTTAAATTTTTTAGAATTTTAATGTGCTTGATAATATATATTATAGAGTAGTATATTAAATTTTATCTCAATTCACCTAACTAATTCCTAATTATAGTAAGGTTCCAAAATGATTAGTAGTATATTGACAATTACTTTTATTTTATTCAAGAAAGTGGAATCCTAATAAAATGAATTTCAAAAAATTTAATTTTTCAAACATCACTAAAAAATCAATCTCAATTACAAAATTCTTAAAAAAAAAAAAGAACTTTAACAAAGAATTGTAGGAACATATAAATTTTTCATAACACAAAAACAAAATATGAACAACGAAAAATTAAGTTTGATAAATTTGAGAAAATATTTAATTTACACACACACACATGCGCGCACACACACATATATATATATAATATTTTATTATTTTTTTGTACAAAATTATTCATGTGCAACCCACGTGGTGCATTGCTAATTATTTTAAAAGTATGATAATATTATATATCTAAAATTGATTTGGGGTCTTACACGGTCCAATTCAAATTTTACCCAAATTAATGAACTGTTATTCAATGTAAGTCCAACTCGAAGTCTAGTTTGGATTGTGTAACTTAAAAATCCAACTAGAGTTAAACTCGATTTTCAACTTAAATTATGCAATTAAGTTCAATTTTTCAAACATAAACGATAGTTAAGTTGATTCACATTAAATTGGGATTCAGAATGAACTATTTTCAGCAGAAAATATAAAAAAATATATACATTAATAGTTTAAAAAATCAAAAGGAATTTTTTATGACCAAGCAATATGGTACATAGAATGTTCCGTATCTCACCTTACATAGGTGCTAAAAAAATTATAAACTTTGCAAAGAAACGAGTATCCTTAAGAAGTAAGAACGAGCAAGTTCTCAATTTTTAAAAAAATTACTGAAAACCATGCGGATCAACATATTTCTTTTTGTTACAGCTGCCATAAGTGCGGCCTTGAGTGGTGTCCTATTGATGATGTGGTATAACACAATTGTCTTGTGCAAGTACAAAGATTGCACACTATATTCTTGGGTCGTCCTAGTCTTAGGAGTGTTTGAGGCCTACCTAAATTGGCAGTAGAAAATTCAAGTGAAACTATCTATAACATCGATACGTGTATCCAATGGAGATGTTTACTGGAGAAAATAAGCGTCTAACTATGGTAAGAGATATAAATAATAAACAAGCTTAATCTAATATTTGAAAGGTTAATTCTCATGTTCAAATTCAGGACGTATTGCTTAAATAGGTGAACACATGACATCGCTCCACAACATTTTATTGATAAAGTGCTATCAATTTAGTTTTTATTTTTGAAACAAAATAAAAATGATTTGATAATCTTCCCTCAAATTGTAAAACACATGTACATTACTGATGATTGGTATGTTGCAAATCTTGATTATGTATTGGGCTTTACCCATGGGTACAATGATTTGAAAGATTATTTGGGCCAGTTTTAGATTTATTTCTAGCGTTAAATATCATAAATGTCCCTGAACTATGACCTTTATTTTAAATTATTCCTTAAACTTCTAATTATCCTAATTTATCCCATAAGCTAAGTAAATTGATTTAATTGATCCTTTCTGTTGAGACTAATTGATAAACAAGACAAATTCTGTTAAGCTAACCATTAAATAAGATAAATTATGTTAAAATTAATTGTTAATCTTAGTGAAAGGGGGTGATTGAAATATATTATATAATTTAAATGATAAATTAAGCTAATTGAAAGTTTAGAGAATAATTTAAAATAAAGATAATTGAGGGGCATTTACAAGATTTATCCATATTTCTATCCCCAAACGAATTCATCAATGGCGAAAATTTAATCATCTTACTTCAAATTACTAACTTTATTCCATCTATACCCACCTCATTAGTTACTAAATTCACTATATTTATGCTCATTTAATTAAATTATTATTAAATATATGTCAAATAAATTGAAAAAAAATAGTAATTCAAGCGAAGTTTTAATATTCCAATGTCATCTATATTATTTTGAAGTGTTTTGAAAATTTTCACTATTGTCTTTGAAATTTTTTGAGGCCTTTTAAGGATATTTTAATATATTTCGACTAATATTTTTAAAATAATTATTAAATTTTTTTTTACTTCTAAAATATTATTATACCAAAAATAATACATCGAAATAAAATTTTGATCATTGTTTATATAGTAGGTTAAAATAAAATTGAATGAATTTAGTTTTTAATTAATGAATATAGATGGAGTGAGTTTATATAAATGGGATGGATTTAATAGTTTGAAGTAGGGTCAATCTCAACTTGCATCATGTCGAATCTCAATTTGTACTCTCAAAATTTAAAAATATTAATTTATACCTTAAAAGACATAAATATGTATCAATGTACATCTAAGGTGTGTTTGGCAAAAGGAATAAAGTGGGATAACCCCTAGTTGGATTGGGCTAAATAATCTGGTGGCCAACAAATCCCAGGTTTGGATCCAATTTTGTCAATGGAGTATTCGTTGGGCTGATTTCCTCAACCCGTAGCCTTTTCTGTCCTTTATCCCGTCTAACCCACTTTCATAAATCCCATGGTAACTTTGGGATCACTTAGCCCAGTTATCGGATTGGGTTGCCATTTACTAAAATACCCCCTCTACAATAGCAAGTGTAGGGTTTTTACCCTTCTCTTTTTTGTCTTCATCTGAACTTCTTATTGGTCATTCCTTCCCGCAAGAGGCGCCAACTGGTCCCCATTGGAAGGTATATTTCTCTGTCTGTCTGTCAATCTCTCTCTCTCTCTCTGTATGTTTGTCTCTCTCTCTCTCTCTCTCTCTCTATATATATATATATATATATATATATATATATATATATATATATATATATATATATATCAATCTCGTCTTGTCGTTGTCTCCTTCTGTACAGTTGTGTATATATATATACCTAGATCATCTTCTGTTTTCTCCCTCCAAAACTGCAAATCAATGCAAAATAAAATCTAATATACACTAAACCAAACTAAATCTACACAAATTTAGTACCATAGCCTCCTTCAACTTTATTTGATATGGGGCTTACAAGGGTCCTGTGCATCAGAGGGAATGCGAAATCCCAAAGGAATTGTGCGATCAACTTGCTTTGTTGGTCAAGATAAAAAAGAATAAAAATCTTCGGGGAGGCACCATGCCTTGTACGTCCTATTGTGGTCCTATTTACTTGGGTGTCTTCTTGCGAGAGCCTAGGTTGCAAGATTTCCTTAAGGCTGCCTCCCCCTTTTCTTTGTCTATAATAATCCTTACTGGTGAATCTTGATTATTTTATTTTTAAAATTTAATAGTATAATTCCAATCTAATTTGATAATATAATTTATTGACATAATCTATTAATACTATTGGATTGGTTATGGATCTTAAAATATATTAGGATCTATTGTCAATTCAATTCATTGCTGGAATTTGGAGTATTATATTTGGATTATGCTTGTTCTGTATTTGCCTCCATCACTCGTGCTGGAGTTTGTGAACTCTCTATTTCTTCTGGTGTCATGCTCTTTTTGGAGTTTGGCATTATGGGTGCATTGTCTTTATGGTGGTTGTGTTGCTGGTTGGTGCTTAATGTTGGTGTTGTTGTTTGGTGCTTCATCTTGCTATACTTATTTAGTTGCACAGTATTTTTTTTTGTTCCTTTTGAATTGTTTTTTTTACCATGTAATATTTTGTATGTGGATGGGGATCTTATTTTTCTTGTTTTAAGAAGATCAATCATTCGTTTTGGTTACACTTATATACATGTTGCCTTTTCGTTTTTATGGAATTATATTAATTACCAAAAAAAAAAATTGATTATGAATTACTAGATCAATAAATTATGTTAAAAAATATTACTCTTTATAATTTTTAATAATCATGAAATTAATAAATATAAAATATTTCAGTTGATGGGTTTCCATTGAACGAAAATAGGAGTTCTGATGTTAAAAAAGTAATTTTTTGATAACATAATCTAATTTTCATTATAAAAATATATGAAAAAAGTTGTTCTCACTATAACTAATGCTATTTCAACTTAACAATTTGATGTAATGATGTGTCCCAATGAAAAAAAATTCAACAATTAGACCTATGGTAATTGTGTTGGACCATTTTATTGTTACATCATAACAAATTAAGTCATATTTTTTTTTCCAAATCCTAGTCTCCCATTATATATCCTAGCAAAAAAGTGTCATCAAATTTCAAATTAATGTCCTTGATACTTAATAATCAATGATCGAGATTGCTATAACTAAAATTAACACGATCATTCCAACTATAAATATTTTTATCACCAAGCTCAAGGTGATGTATTCGATGGGAGAAGGTTTTAAAAAAATTTCAATCTATTGTTTGAAAGAAATAAAAGTTACAAGAAAATTTGTTTAGTTGTCGAAATTATCTTTAATTATATTAAATCGGTTTAAAGAAGGAAAAATATGTATGACAACTTAATATCTATCATCTTCTAACCTAAATTATTAGAGTTGTTCAAGACTTCAAGTGTATGAACGCTGCCAGAGTCTGTAGGTAGGAAGGTAAAGTACTAGTCTTACTTAGTTTACGTAATTGTCTACATTTGAGTGTGAATTATTGATACTTCACATATAACAAAAGGTTGTAGCTAGGATTTCAAGATTATTTTTTCGTCTACTAATCTTGAAACCAAGTAATTACAGTTGGGTGTTCTACTTTCCCAAGAATAGTGAGAGAGAGACATAACTCCTCATAGGGATTATTTGTATTTGTTTATTATTTGTTCTTGTATGTTTATTTTTTCTAATATAGTTGTTACGTTCTTAATAGTGTCTCAAATCAAGGGTTTCAAAAGCACTCTTCAGGTACATAAGCCAATTTAATTTAATTTTTTTTTTGGTTATTGTGACAGTATGCCGTTAAAATTGTTGTGGCAGATTGTATATTAATGTGTTGACATGATTTTATTTACTGGTTTTACGTTGAATGAGGTTAGTTGTACAACTATTGTACTTAGAATATCATATTCCTGTGTATTAATTTGTTGCCCAAACAATTTCTGTTGCAATAAGTTTTTGTGGTTTACATATCCATGTTGGGTGATAGCAATGTTATTGGATTTTTTTTTTCCCATTGAATTAGGTAACCATGGACAACAATTACGATGAATTATGTTTGTTACTTACGTTAATGCATAGGACAATTCGGGAGATGATACTGGTGTTAAATCTTGTGGTCTCTATAATGTTGATGATATGGGACATAGAATACAATGGTACAATGTCCGAGGTTCCACGACCTTTCAATAGGTCTCAGTTACAGATTGAACACTTGCACCATCTCATTGGTAAGAGTGATAGGACGTGTATAAGCCAACTTAGGATGGATAGACACACAGTTGTCGTATTATGTAATCTGGTTCGTGATGTTGGGCTGCTAAGATCAACTAGGCACATAAGTGTCGAGAAGATGATGACGATGTTCTTAAGTATTTTAGGTCATGATGACAAAAATAGACCAGTGAAGTTCAATTTATTGCGCTCGGGTGAGACTGTTAGTAGACATTTCAACAATGTCCTTATTGCGGTGTTAAGGCTACGCAGGCTATTGCTCTAATCACCTGAACCAGTGCCTGAAAATTGTATAGACCCTAAATAGAAGTGGTTTAAGGTAATCACCATTTAACATTGAAGTCAATATTGATTATTACGCCATATTATTAGGATTATTTTATTTCATAAATATTTATAAAATTGATTACTCACTTGACTTTGTAGAATTGTGTGGGGGCATTAGATGACACGTATGTTCCTGCCTGAGTCCCGCTTGCCCATCAACCTAGATATATAGAACACGTAAAGGTGGTATAGCAACCAATGTGTTGGGTGTATGTGCACCGAACATGAAGTTCATATACATGCTTCCTGGATGGGAAGGGTCAGCTGCCGATTCTAGGATATTGTGTGATGCGGTTAGTAGGCCAAACGGATTGAAGGTAGTACGTGATATGTAACATATTATATTTTTTTTTTTATAAGTATGCTCAATTTACATGTTTTTGGTACGTGTAACAAATAAATTCTTATAAAACACAGGCACGTACTACCTAGTTGATGCGAGTTATACAAATGGTAATGGATTTTTAGTACCATTTCGGGGTCAGCGATATCATATCCAAGAGTTTGGGGCTACTTCTGCAGCACTAAGAAATCCTGAAGAATTATTTAATTTGCGTCATTCTGCTGCAAGGACTAGCATTGAGAGACGTTTTGCTTTGCTAAAAAATAGATGAGCGATTCTTATAGCACCTTGCTACTACCCTGTGCGCACTCATAACAGCATCATAGCTGCATGTTGTTTGTTATATAACTTAATTAGGAATGAAATGAACGTTGACCCATTTGAGGAGGATTTGCCAGAAGAAATTACTGTTGATGGTGAACATGCGGACGATATCATAGACATTGTCGAGACATCCACCGAATGGTCTACGTTTCAAAATTAGATGTCATTAGATATGTACAATGATTGAAGAAGCAGTCGTGAAAAAATTACCTAATTGGAATACTTAGTGTTTTATCTTGGTTACTAATTTAATGGCTTTATTAATGTAGACATTGTGGGACATGAGGACCTAAATATGTTACAACGTAATCTTGTATGCTACTACCAAGTGTTTTTCATTGCCAATTGTCATGTTAAACCCGTAATTTGGATTTTTATATTTCAATTATAAATTGTCATGTTGTTGTGTTTTACAATAGAGATAGCAATGTTAGACACAATTGCAAGTACACAGTCAAAAAGAGATGTTAGAAGAACATAGAGTATGGCTGAAGAAAATCAGCTCTTGCAGTTATTGAAGGAACTGTGTGTTAACGGGTGGAAGTGCCAAAATGACACTTTTAGACCCGACTACTTACAAGCATTTGAAAACAGTTTAAAAGTAACAATTCTAGGTTGTGAGTTACAGGCTTCTCCCCATATTGAGTCAAAGTTGAAAATGTGGAAGAAGAATTACAACTCTCTGTTTACCATAATGGCCACATCTAGGTTTGGGTTCAACAGTACTGATAATAAGATCATAGTTGACGGGGACGACATCTGACACAACTACTTGAAGGTGAACCTCGTTAACCAACAATTTAACTAGGTTTCATTTTAATAAGTAATACCATAGTCTTAATTATTGTAAAGGTTGATAAAAATTGTCCATATATGTTGTAGAAGGACCAAAATGCAAAAGACATGCGAGATAAATCGTGGTCTTACTTCAATGACTGGGGGCATTATATTTGGTAAGGACCGAGCAATCGGGGGAGTTTTCTATCGATATTAAAGACATGGTTGGCGATGTCGAGGCCGAAACATCAATAAGGGAAGTAGAGAACATGTAAGCACAAAATCCATTGGGAATGAATGTCCCAACATCAAGTAGTGCAACACATGGAGGTGATCAACCACCTACAATGGAATCAAGTGTTGCCTCACCATGTCCAAATAAGAGAAAAAAAGCTAAGGTGAGTGGCAATGCATCTGATTCTATTGCAAAAAATTTGGGAGATATCTCCAAGGTATTTGGTGAATATGTTCAAGAGAGCCGTAAGCAGCTTGACAATATTGCACATCAAGTTGAGTACATGCATGATGTTGCAGATGCAAGAAGGAGAGTGAATGCGGAACTTGAGAATATCAATGGTTTGTCTATGGTTGATCGCCATGCGGCTCTTTTTAAGATTTGTTCTGACCCAATAAGGTTGACATCTTCTTTAGTTTGCCGAATTATGAGCGACCTGCGTGGATTGGTGGTCTATTGTGGCAGCCACCACAACTTTGATAAAATTACTTGTTTTTGTCGTTCGACTAGGCCACCACCTAAAATTTTTTTTTGCTAAGAATGTGTTAGGATTTTTTGTGAAGGTGAATGTAACAAATGTTGTAGAGGTAGTTCGAGTACATGAACAGTTCTATTTTTTTGGTATATTTTTTGGTGTGTATGAACTATTTGGTTCGAGTATGTGTATGTTTTTGATAGAACTAATTTATGTAAATTTATATATGATGGAGACATTGTTAATATGGCCAACTATATATTTGAGTGGAATAATGTTCCAACCTTATTATGAGTAACAATAAGTTGCATTTTTTGTGTACGTAGATATGAATAGGAAGCAACGTTGGTATGTAGTATTCGTTGGATGACAAGTTGGTATTTACGAGTCATGGGTGGAATGTTATGCGCATGTGAACAAGTATCCAGGTGCATTATACAAATCTTATGATTCGTATGCTGAAGCAGAAATAGCATTGGCAATGCACAATGCACGACGTAATGTTGACGATGTACCCAATGCGATGGATTTTCATCCCCTTGCACCTATGGACAATGTCTTTGACGATGGTGTTGTGAACAACGATGAAGCACATGTTCGTGCAGTTGGAACAAACGCATACACTCGTGATCTAATTTGGTGCATGATAAGTGTAGTCATGCTTATTGTGGATATCGTGTTCACCCATATTGTGTACTCTTTAATGGGTTATCGTAGGTTTGTTTAAGTGATTACCAGAACAACAAACATATTTTTTTATCGGCAAGACAATATGTAATGAATTTTGTACATGTTTTATGTAAACCTTAGTATCTTATGCATTTTGATCAACTATATTTGCATAGTAATAAGTTGATTTTGTCCGTACAATTAATTGTTAAATATATGTAACTATGAATGAGTATACAATGTATGCATGTGATTCATTTACTGTCGACTATAAGGCTTATCTTATGTACGGTTGAACCCAAATTAATATGTAATTTATATGTTGTAGTTGACAATGAAGATCCCAAAGATTTTGGAGGATGAAACAGACGTCATTATAGACACATTGTTAGAATTCAAGAATAAAGGAAAGTTACTTCCTATGGGCTGTTACACGCATAATATGATGGATGATTTATTGCGCATCGTTAAACGATGTTGTAGAGGGTTTACATTGTCGTTTACTGAACTTATTCGCATTATTTTCTACTGGAAAAGACAATTCTTCACTATTACAACAATGCTTGATTTTGACAATTTTATCTGAGACCCTTTGAAGAAGTCGGTCATAATATGGCTAGGAAGAAGACCTGTTGAGTATTTGGAGATAAGTTATTTCATTCTTAGAATTTTCTTTACATTATTGTCAATTATGAAAAGATGTTTCACATATATATATATTGTGGCCATTAACACATACTTTCATATTATTAATTGTAGGACGATGATTTTGCTTCGCAACATTGTTTTCAACCATGCCCGAATTTTGAATATTTCGGTGTTATATTTAAAAAAGATGAAACAAGTTCAAGTCACCCTCCTAGTGACAATGTTGGGAGTTCACCGTCAGTGAACTCTCACTTTGACGGTGATATCATAGTGATTGATGATTGAATGTTGGGTGCGATTGGTCAGGTTGTCTGTTGTAATGATAACTTATAATATTTGTATGTGTTATAATGTATATATGCATGTAGCAGTTGGGTAAGTATGCTTACCCATTTTTTTGTATGCAACACGCATTAGCGTGTGTGCATGTAGCTTCACGCTTCGTACTTCCTTGTGTTGCCTTCGTTTTGTATGTATATTTCAAGGCAACAAAGAATATAAACATATCAGGTACGTATAATTACGTAGTACGTTGCCTTTCCTTTGCTTCGTCTTTTGTATAAAACTATGTGTGGTAATGAAATATGTTGAAGTGTTTATCGATTCGTGTATATCGGTTATTTTTTTAATTTTTATAACAATGTGTGACAATTTTATGAGCAAATTAATTAGATCAAAATTTATTTGTGTTGCAAACATTAAAACCAAATTATTTTCGATTTTTACACTTTTTAACATACATGAAAATTGGAGTAAAGTTTAAAGGTGGACAAAATAAATAATGTTGGCTCACCCAACAATGACTTTGAATTGGATAGAAGTGAAGGGTAAAATTACAATTTAATGTAAAAGGTAATAGAATTTACACAAAAAATAATAGTTTATCCGTGGGCCTCATAATATACAAAAATACTTCCCAAATGAAGGATTGAATTGCATTACTTTATTAATATCCTGTTCATGTCCCTCAGACTTGGGTTTTCATTGGATTGGTTTGGATTAAAAAACCAAACCAATTTTATCCCCCCCAAACTTGCCAAACACCCCTAGGGTTAACTTCGACTAAATTAAAAAAGTTTGGACTAATTATAAATTATACCCTTCAAAGTTTAAATATTTTATATTTATGATCTAAAAAAAATTTCATTAATTAATGCTCATTAAATGACTTTCAATTGTATCGTATGATAACATCTACTTGTCATACTTGAGTTAATAAAAAAATATTTTAAAAATTAAAAAATAATTAAAAAATACCTATTTTTTACTTACAATATTCGTTAAATAGTTATTTTTTGTTTACAATTAGACACAAATCTTTTGATTGTCCAATCAAATTGAAGTCAGATACAAATAACACAACTGTAGACAAAAAATAGTTATTTAACAAATATTACAGACAATTAATAAGTATTTTTTAATTTAAAAAAATATTAAATAGTATTATATGAATTATCATAAATCCGAAATATATGACACAACGCGATTGATTCGACTCAAAATAATTAATCTCAGGGGCACACGTATTTATAATTAATCTCACATGAAAATATTTTTTTTTATTTTTGTTGAGAGCTGAGTAATTTATAATTAATCTCAGGGGGACACGTAGTTATATACGGGTGGAATAGCCCCACCCATTCATCAATTCTTTTGTTTTTATCACCAGGCACCACTGCACCAGTTCTTTATCTCAGGAGATAGAGAGAGAGAGAGAGAGAGTAATGGAGACTTCCTGTGTGTTTGGCAACGGGTTTCAGCATATCCTCACCCGCCCTTCACCCATAACCTCCTCGGTTTCCAATCCCAGACCTAACAAGAAGTCTCAATCCACCGGTGCGATTACTCCTTCTACCACATCTACTATTCTCCGTGAGCCTTTCAGTAGACCCACAAATGCCTCGACCACACGCTCAAGACATCATCTGTCAGTTTCCTATAAAGCAAGACAATCTGCTATTCTTGATATTCAAGAGTCCTCTGATTTGGACTCTGCTCTTGCAAGGTTTTTTCTCACTTCAATTCCTCATTACTGCAAGTCTGGGTATCTTTATTGTTCATTTGTCCTTTACATCTGAAGTTGTCCTCTTCATTGTTGCTTATGATGGCTACTTTATTGGTTTTGTGAATAAACCAATTGGGTCTTGTAAATAGTAGTAGACTTGGGTTTTTTCGTTTAATTTTGTTCACAATAAGAATTTAAACTGATATCCGAATTGGGATTTGTTACTATAAGTAGAATTGGGTCTTTTCGTTTGAGTTCATTCTTTTGAGCTGATATCCCAGTTGGGTTTTGTAACTAGTAGGAGAATTGGGTCTTTTTTGTTTGAGTTTGTATTGCAAGTAATACGTTGGACACGCGAAGTTGGTGCTTCTGTTGATCAACTGTTAAGTCGATCTCCGCAGTTTTTCAGTACTCGTTTTACTGAATTATGCAAAAATTAAATACAAGGAAAAAATTTAGTTTACCATTTAGTCTCCCCTAACTTGCTTAAACAACAAATGGTTTTTACTGCTTTACAGGTCAGGAAGGATGCTGAGAGTGCAAGATTTGAATGTTATTTTGCGCCATTTTGGGAAGCTTAACAGGTGGCAGGAGCTTTCTCAGGTCCTACTGCTAGAAGGCTCCAGTACCTTTTTATTGATGTGCTAATCATTATCTTTGCAGTTGGTTTATAGCTAATCATTATCTTTGCAGTTGGTTTATGTTTATGTGTTATTTGCAGAATTCGATATATATTTTCTTGTGAATGACATAAAATTGCCCTAAATTTTCTTTGGTTTTTTTTGTTATGCTGCCTTTTATTTGTGTGTATGCATTACCTATCAAGTCTTTTCATTTAAAGTTTTAGTCCACTTGTGTTCAATATGCTGGTTGCAACTCGATTCAGTTAGTTCTTTACATTTCAAAGATAAATAAATAAGTAGTCCCATTAATATTATTACGTAAAACCTAACTTTTGACATTATTTTACACAAAGTGGCTGCCCTAAAGTGCAGACCCTCAACCTTAAGGTTATTGGGACGAAATTTAACCATTGAATCGAGGGCTCCTGCACATTTCAAGTGGGAAAAAAATAAATATTTTACACACTAATGATTTTATGTGTTGCAGGTGTTTCTGCTTTAATGTTTATGGTATTATGATGTGTTTGTAGACCAAATCTTTTGTCTTTTTTGTAGAATACTTATTCATTTTGATGTTATAATTCGCATATTATGAGGTCCCCCCTCTCTCTCTCTCTCCCCTTTCTTTACTATGTATGTTACAAAACACTTTAGGTTGTGGTTTGTAGCTTATAGTTTATTGGGATTGGGTTAATTTGTGTCTGTCTTTCTTTGATAAACTTATTCTATGTAACTTACTTTTTCTCCCCCTCAGTCATTCAATTTCCAATTTTCATATTAGGCCTTGTGTGTTATTGTTATAAGTAAATAAATAAATCAGATCATAATCTTGAGATGGAAATTGTTTTGAGAGAAGCATGCAAACTTTTTTTCAGTGTAAGTATTAAACAACTGGTTTTATGAATTAAGCAGATATAGCACCATAAAATACAAAACTACGTAAAGAATATTCAGTAATTTTTTAACTTTGTATTAGTTGTTGTATCATGTATGTATGTTGACCGGTGAGATGTGAATAGCACTTAACAATGTATTCTTGTAGGTTTCTTTCGTATAATAATTGTAATATTTTGCCAAAAATTTTGACTGAGTTGACTTACTAAACTATATTTGGGTGCACTGGAGCTGTGAGGTCATATGTTATTGGTCTTCAATCTTTCATCCTAAAAAAATTAATTGCATCTATTTTACTTGGCTTCATCAAAGTGGATGTGTAGAGCAATTATGGGTTGGGACTGAAAAAACCTTGGACCTTCCTGATTGAAAATTGAAATGCAGTGGTGGTTTTAAGAGTGTGATCCTGTGATGTTGAGATTTTATATCATATATGCTATTGGAAATTTAATTAATGAAAGTTGTGGCAGTTACTGCTAACTCGTCGTGACTATGTCAAATTTTATTAATTGTAGAACTGTTTACTTCTTTTGTAGAATGAGGAACTTTGTGAAACTAGGGTATATTGAATAGGGAACTTTATCCACTGCTGTAAGGAGAGTTCTTACAGAGTTGGTGGAAGAATTTCAAAAACAAAATATCATGAATAACTGTTTTGTCACTGGGTTTATGGATGAAATGTCTTTGACAATGTTTACCCTTATTTTGTGAATTTCTTCTGGAATTACTGTTCTACTCGTTAGACCTATACGGCTATACCAGATCAAAAGGAACAAAAAGTAAGAAAAAGTCGTAATACCTATTACAAAAGTTTGTGCACTCATGGACTACTTGTATTCTCCTTATATTCTTGTACAGAGCACTTTGATTTTATATCCTTTTTATATTCCTCTTGCTTTATCTCTATGTTTGTGTGTCTGCTTATGCGTTCTTGTAAATTTATGACTCTCTCTCAGTTCACTGACTATTATATAGACCAAATTACTTGTGCGTGTAATTTTCCTTCCTATAATTAGCGATAACAGCTATATATTGCATGTTGGGATTTGTTACAGGTTTTTGATTGGATGCAGCAGAATGGAAAGACTAGTATTGCTTCTTACAGCAGTTATATAAAGTTTCTGGGGAATAGCCTTAATTCAGTTAAGGCTCTGGCACTCTACAATAGCATAAAAGACAAGTCAACCAGGAATAATGTCTCTGTTTGCAATTCTGTTCTTAGTTGTCTGGTGAGGAATGGAAAGTTTGAAAACAGCATCAAACTTTTTCAGCAGATGAAACATGATGGTCTAATACCAGATATTGTTACATACAGTACGGTATGTTATTTTAAGTTGTATAAGTTCCCTAGCATTTACAATTGCTACTTATTCATGTAAACTTATGTTATGACCAATAAGCAGGAAAATGATACGAATATTCAAGAAGGGTCAATAGAATGAATGGTTTATTATTATTTTTATTGCTATTGGTATTTAAATTTATGAGGAGCATAATGGACTATTTGCAAGAATTATGGGAGAAATAAAATGTTCTCATTATTAGTCATTACGTATTGTCTAAACATCTTAACTTATCAGAAAAGATGAAGTTGTTTTTGCATGCTATCTATTAATTCGCATTGATGATTCATTGGATCTTCAAAACTACTCTCTTCTGTCATCCTTAGCTACTTGCAGGCTGCACCAAAGCTAGGGGTGGCTATGCTAAGGCATTAGAATTGGTTCAGGAGCTCAAGTGTAATGGGCTGCGCATGGACAGTGTAATCTATGGGATTCTTCTATCTGTCTGTGCATCAAATAATCAATGCAAAGAAGCAGAGAGCTACTTTAACCAGATGAAGGATGAAGGTCATCCTCCAAATGTTTTCCATTACAGCTCTTTGCTCAATGCGTATTCAATGGATGGAAATTATGAGAAGGCTGATGAGTTAGTTGAAGAGATAAAATCTGCAGGGTTAGTACCAAATAAGGTTTGTTATAATGTTTTCCAAGAAGTCAAATATTTTCTACTTTGCTTGTGTTGGTGATGTTATTTTTGCTGAACATTTCTGTTGTTTGTATATTTAGCAGTGTTGAAACCATGGTTTATGTGGGTAATACTTTGGGGGTGTTCGGCGCGGTCTGAAATGAACTTCTTAGCATAGAAGTCCATCTGTAGATGTGCGGAATGTTTGGTGGTCTCGACTTTTGACTTTTCCATCAAAAGTGCATCCCCCAAATGCGCATTTGTTGAAGCCAGCAAAGGGAGCTTCTCAAAACCGCTTGTTTCCACTTCTTGCGAACTTAGATGCTATCTTTTAAGTGATTTTAGTGTATTCCAATATTAACCTTGATTTTCGAAGCATGATCTGTATTTTAACCCTAAAAGAACTAATTTGCATATCCACAGAGAGATTCAGATACATATAACTGATATAAGCACAATATATGAATAGGAACTGGGATTAGTTCCATTTTTTTGGCATAATAGCATTCAACAGACCTTCGCAACAGCTTGACGAATGATATTCGGTCAACAGATTCTGTTATCCACCAATCTCCTTCAACCCCCATAAACAATGCAATATTAGAGAGAGAGAGAGAGAAAAATGGTTAGGGGTTCCACGTTCTTGTTCGAGGGGGGAGATAGAGAGAGAAAAGAAAAAGGTTCGTGGGAAAGCAGAGCACGAGAGACAGTGTTCTAATCCACATATGGCTGTTCAAAAAATGGGTCACGTGTTCTCCACCAATTGCAAGTCATCTCCAGTATTCCCAAGCTTCTAATTGTTTTCTAGATTTTTATAATTTCTTGGTGTAGTTCTATTTTGACTGGATTAGAAATAATAGTTTTTATAATACTTCAATTGAGTGTTTGAAATTTAGGTAAGGTTGCATTTTTTGGTTGATAAGGGTAATATCGGTAAGTATGTGTTATTTCACACTTAGATATCACCACCAAAAATTCTTTGAGGTATAAAAAATATTTTTTTAGTTCAACCGTACTTCTACAATGAATGTTCCACCAAGCATAAAACGTTTTTGTTAAAAGTCCATTTTGTAAAGTACATTCTTAAGATGCACTTTTATTTTGAGAAGTTATGCCAAACACAACCTTTGCATGAGTAATCAAAATATACAATCATGTCTCAGTAAGCATAATTTACTAAATATTGCAACCATGATGTTACATCTTCAGCACTCTCTTTTGGAATGTGATGGACATGGGTTGGTAGGTTGACGCTTTGGATATGATAAAATTTGACTCAGTCTACATGGGTTCTCCTCAACCTCCTCCTTATGTTTGACAAAATCTCATCACTTGATAAAAAAAGGAAAAAATTTCAAATCCTGCCTTGAAGTGAAAAATAGAACTAAAAGAGGCATCAATTTCAACATTTTATATAATTATACCAATATTTGCCAAGACTAGTAGATTGTCAAGATGACCTTTCTAAATCTTCAACTTTTTTCAAACATTTAAAACTCCTCTAACTCTTCAAATGCTTGACCTCATGGTTTAATAATTTTTGTAATGTCTTATGGAGGGCCTCATAGAAAAACTCTCAGAAACTAAGAAAATGGTATTTTTATCCTGTTGTTGGCTTTCTTTGTGGACTGAAGAATATTTTCTTGTGTATCCATCCCTAAGAGTAGGTTGAGATCATTTAAGTTTCACTTTCTAGTAATATTAGAATATATTTCATGATTACTCAGAACCTTTATGGTATTTGTTGGGTGAAATACTATCTGACTGACATCATTTACTGTGTTTGCAAGAATACCTGTTTACTACGTTGCAGTTGCACTGAATGATTTTATCTTTTTTTTTTTTGTTTTGAAGAGTCTGGGGATCACTTTTAAGCATGTTGTAGGATATTGACTGAGAATTCGATGTGCACTGTGAATTAAATATGAATAGGACTGCAGTTCCCTAGTCTGAGTGGAATGGGGCAATAAGTTTATGACAGACTTCAAATGGTTTAAACAATGCTTTATAGAGTTGAGCCGTGTTGACGAGTACAGGTGTAAAGAAGATTGCATTGGAGCCAGTTGGGTTATTTTCCAGATTAAAAAGTGTTGGATTCGAATCAAGAATATTATTGACAGTGGTGTTAGGTGTCTAAATTCCTAATTCATTTTCCCTTCCTCTCTTTAATCAACACACTTGACGCAGGTAGCTCTGGTGGCCCCTGCTTCTGCCTCTATCAGGCGGCGACAGCCCCCAACCCCACAGCCACGGCATGGAGATATTTACTTTTTTGATAGATTAGTGTGAGCTGCGAGGTCCTTGGCAATCTGACCTTTTCTTTTTTGCTAACATGTTAGATACTTCCAGAGTAAACATTTTATCCATGCCTGTGCATTCTGTAGTTGTTGCAATATGTTTTTCACACATGTTTTCTTGGTCCGACTTGCTAATATTTCTGGAGATAGGCCCTCTTTGTTCTTTTAGGTCCCTTCTTTTTCCTTTTCTTTCTATTAGAGGGAAAATGAATATGAATGGAAGTATTGCTCAAACGTGCATTGCGACATGTATCTGGTGCACAAAACACACGTTACATTTCTATGCTGATCTACTAACATTTCTTTGATTTAAATACAGCCACAGGGATTTTTTTTACTTTTTTTATGTGCTTTTGTTGTTTATCTTAGAACTTTCTCTTTTTTTCTATCTCCCCGTGTGGGATATTACTCTTTTAAGCTTTTACTGACAATGCTGATCTAAGAACATTTCTTTGGTTTAAGTGCAGCCGCAGGGATTTTTGTGTTTTTTATTTGCTTTTGTTGTTTATCTTAAAACTTTTTCTTTTTCTTTTCCTTTTCCTTTTCCTTTTTTTTTATCTCCCCGTTTGTGATATTGCTCTTTTACGCTTTCAAGCTTTTACTAACAAAGTTTCCTCCACTCTACGCCATGTAGGTTATTTTGACGACTTTGCTGAAGGTATATGTTAGGGGAGGTTTGTTTGAAAAATCAAGAGGACTGTTCAAGGACCTAGAAGCTCTGGGCTATGCTGAAGACGAGGTAGACCTTGTGCCTGTATCCCTTTAACCCACTTTAGAAGGAAGAATTTGTAGATTTATATCTCCTAAATATACTTGTGAAATATGTGATTGCATATACCTAATGATATTGCTTCCAAATTACACAAGTAGCCCATAAAATAATTATGTAAGAGTCCCTTACCGAAGTTCACTTTTAGAAATCCATGCTCAATCGGTAAATTGGCTGGTGCTTAATGTATTTCATTCACATCCAATACATCTTATATGAAATTCTTGGTTTCTTTTTTTGTTCTTTATACCTGGTAATGCTAGAAAAATGAATGGCAGTAATCCTAGGGAAGAGGAAAACCGAATCTAATATAGTGAGGTAATGAAGAAAGGTATAGGAACTTTAAATTTAATGGAGCATATAGGCTGCTGGCAAAGCAGATTGGCATAGTAGGATTCACGGAGCCAACCCCATGTAGTTGGGACAAGTCTATGTCAACTTGAGTATTGATCTTTGGTTGTTTCCAACATGAGTAAGCATAAAGATTTGCTCTTTCAGTCTTTGGCTCATCCAATACCAATTGTTTTGAGGTGTTTCATCAAAAGCATTAAGACCTTGTGCTTTGCCTTGGCTTTTTCACAAAAAAAAAAACTCCTAGGTAAATGTTTATGCACCTTCATATATGGTACTAATCAAATTGGTTTGATTTTTGTCTCACATTCTGAAACCGGGTTAACAATGATTTATTCGTTGCAGCTTTCTAAGCTATCCCTGGCATAACTGTTTTTGTCAGTTGCAACCTTCCGTGGCTGATCAAATGCTAATTAACTGCAGATGCCATATTGTTTACTGATGGATGGCCTTGCAAAGGCAGGACATATATATGAAGCCAAATCAATATTCGATGAAATGAAGAAAAAAGCTGTGAAAACTGGTATATTTGCTTTTGGAGTATCTGCCTTCTAGCAAGCTTCTTGAATGTCAAATTTCATATTCCCTTGTCAATCATCCACTATGCATAAAATGCCTGATGAGGTCTGGTGTTGAGCTAGAATGTTTTTTTTTTCCTTCCTTATGGTTTAGGGTTTAGAGCTTTGACTTAAATGCTTATAAGTTGTACTCATTTCTTGATAATGGCTCAAGAACCCAGCTGGTAACTCCTGCTTTTATGTTAAAGCAGATATGGAGACTAATTTTCTTCTGTTGTGTTTTTCAGTACAGCATGTGTGTTATTATGTAATTGTCAGATAAATGGACACCCAAAAATGGCCTATTTAGAGGTTTATAAATTTGCTTTCAGTGTTTTTGATTGTTTAACATTGTGATGTTTTAAAGATGGGATGGACAATGCTTGTTTTTTCATATCTAGGTTACTGACTTTCTTTGCTGGAATTTCCTGCAGATGGCTACTCTTACAGTATTATGATTTCAGCATTCTGCCGAAGTGGGCTTCTCGAAGAAGCAAAGCAATTGGCTTGTGATTTTGAAGCCGAATATGACAGATATGACGTGGTTATTTTGAATACAATGCTATGTGCATACTGCAGAGCAGGAGAAATGGAGAACGTAATGAAAATGATGAAGAAAATGGATGAATTAGCAATTAGTCCTGATTGGAATACTTTCAATATTTTGATTAAATATTTCTGCAAGGAGAGGTTGTACATGCTTGCTTATCGCACTATGGAGGACATGCACAGGAAAGGCCACCAACCAGAGGAGGTATGCCCCACTTTGTGTAACATCCTTACAAATGGTCTCTCTCTGTTTTTTTTTTTTTTTGATTGGGGGGGGGGAATATTTTGCTGATCTCTCTCGTATGAACAATGGTTTGTAGCCTTTTGTAGTTTTGAAACTCTGACTTTGCAAATGAGTGCACCAGGGGCAGAGCTGTAGGGCCAAGGGTGGCATACATCTCATCCCTTCCCCTTTTGGGTTTGGGAGCCTGGCAAAAGAAACCCAAGAAAAGGAGAAAAAAAATTAAGAACCACCCATTCGGACACAAATGTATGAAAGTCCCTGGTCTGCTATCTATTCGATGAGGGCCTTACTTACTAAAACAATACATTATGTCCTATATTAATTTTCATATTAGCCTAAATTACAGAAGGTTGGATTGCCCCACGATGCTCTTAACACCAAGGCCGGAGCCACAATTTAACAAATTAATTTTTTTTTACCAAATTGAGGGAAGAAAATTAATATAATAAGATTCATTTACATCATATTTTACATTTTTTGCTTAAACATTCATTTAACACAAAATGACTAAAAATCAGCATTCATAGTGTAAACAAGAAAAAAAAAGAATATTTATAAAAAAAAATTAATTTGTTAAAGTAAAGTGCCCACCATGGTATCATATTTTACATTTTTCGCTTAAACATTCTTTAAACACAAAATGACTAAAAATCAGCATTCAATAGTGTAAACAAGAAAAAAAAAAGACTAATTATAAAATAACATCAATATATCCAAAAACTTTTAAGAACGTGCCGAAAACATGTCGTAACTATCGTATAGGTCTAATAATTGATACAAATAGGGTGGGCAAGTAAAAAAAATCCTTAAGATATCTGTGAAATATATGTAACTAATGGTAAGGAAGAAAGTTTGAGGGTGGGCATAGTCCTATACTGGCTCTGCCGGTGCTTAACACAAGAGGCCTTGCAAACATTTTAAGCAATTTTTTTTTTTTTTGACAAAAGAGGTAATCTCTACAACTCGACTCAACAAAGGTTTATCCCAATAAGATTCATGTTCATATTGCATTAGACAGGTTTTATGTGGGCTGTGAGTTATGAAATGCAACAACACTAAATCCGACACAAGCCGAGTTTAAAAAAGGTATTTTATATATGTAGATACACACATGACACACCCACTAATGTAGCTTGCGTTTGCTGATCTTCTGCATACCTTTTTGAAACAAGCACAAACTTATGTTGTTGTGTTATAATATAATATTAGAAGCATATATATATATGTGATCCATTTTTTAAACTTTTTGACATGGATTGCACAGTTATGAGTGCATCAATTAGTTAATCTACGACCTTTTTGGTATGCATGACAAAACCAAACACCTGGCTCTACCACTTGAGAACATTGCATGCTTCTGCCCTGCCAAGTTTTGGTTATCCTTTTTTTTCCTCTCCCAAGTCTGGTCATGTATTTCTTGTGGGAAAGAAATAGGTAAAGTTGTAATGCTATAAATTGCTGTATGGCACTAATCTTGAACGAAGTGCTGCTTGGCTTCAACGTAAGGACAGACCAAGGGACAGTATGGTACACTACTTGAGCTGTGGCTTACCTCAGTTCATATGGTTTGGATGTTTACATTGTGAATTTGGATTCTTAATTTCTTCTCTGCTCATCTGACCAAGATTTTCTTGGAGCCACCGGCAAAAATGCATTTTTTTCCTATCTATGCAAATCACACGGCTTGCTTTGAAGGGGCTTGGCAAGAGATAAAGAACTTTTACTACTGATGATTACTTATCTAATTCGTGACATAGTGGGAGCCAATTATTTCCTTTGCTTTTGTGTTGAACCATTTGTTAAATGGGACGATCTGCAGCCAATGGGTTCTATATTTTTTTCTCAAAAGAGGTAACTTATATAACTCAACTTAACAAAGCTTTATCCCAATAAGATTCATGTTCATATTGGATTAGACAGGTTTTCTGTTGACTGTCAGTTATGAAACGCAACAACACTAAACCCGACACAAGCAGAGTTAAAAAAGGGTATTTTATATATATGTCTATAGACACACCCACTCATGTGGCTTGAGTTTGCTGATCTTCTGCATAACTTTTTCAAACAAGCACAAACTCATGTCGTGTCATAATATAATATTAGAAGCAGATGTTGGAAGACATTTTCTGTTTGAAAGTTCTTCAAGGTTTAACTTACAAGACAGCTTTTTATCGATGACGCTTTCAGTAAAATGTAATTTTTCCATCACAAGAATGACCTTTTTTGCTTTCAATATTTTCAAAAGATGATGTTTTAGTTCAAAATTAGTGAAACTGTATTGCAGTTTTGCCTAATGTGAAAACAAAGTGTCTACCACCCTATTTATTTTCAATTTACTTGATGCCTGTTCCTTGCTAAAACCAGGTTCTAGTTGGATTGGAGGTTTTTTTGGGGTATTTGTGGAAAGAAGACAAAAGATTCTATTTAGAGAGCATAGGATTTGTCATGCTACTATTGTGTCATCCGTTTTAAACAAGATGGAATATAATGACTGTAGCTCCAGAGTTTCTTATTGGTTGTTTATGTGCAGGAACTTTGTTCCTCCTTAATTTTTCATCTCGGTAAAAGTGGTGCCCATTCAGAAGCATTTTCTGTATACAAGATGTTGAGATATAGCAAGAGGACAATGTGCCAGGCCCTTCATGAGAAGATTCTGCACATTTTAATTGCTGGACGACTTCTCAAAGATGCATATGTGGTTGTCAAGGTGTGCAATATTGATCCAAGAATCTTATATCAGTTTATTGCTTGGTTTTGCAACTATTGTCTTCTAAGTATCACTATTGTTCAGGACAATGCAAGGTTTATATCTTGGCCTGCTATGAAGAAGTTTGCAACTTCATTTATGAAATTGGGCAATGTAAATTTGATAAATGATGTAATAAAAGCTATCCACAGTTCTGCCTACAAGATAGATCAGGTAATAAATTGATTTTTATTTATATAGAGAAGTTGCATATGAGCATCATTTTTTAAGCATGGGGTTCTTTTACATCGTGATGAGAATATGACACATGAGAGTATGGGTGCTGTTAGGAGTCCGCAACTGCTGTAAAACATCACGAATAACCCATTTGATTTGAACATTTCTGCATTTCGTTTTTGAAGTAAAATGCATGATGTGGCAAGAAGAAAGCATTTGAAGTAATTAAAAATTGACCATTATGAACCTTGGGGCATCTCCTGTTTGGGTTCTATAGACAAATATAATGCAATTTTGTATCTGACAACAGGGAAAAAATGAATATGCAGGTAGCCTGATTGGCTTTGGCACTAAATACTTCCCCTTTCTCCCCTTCAACCACCTCAGATCCACTTGTACGCCAAAACTGGAAATTGGCGTTCTAGTTGTACTTAATGCAATCCAGTTCTCTCTCTTTTTTTTTTAATGTTTTGGGGTGGGGGAGGACAACGATTACCTCTTCTATATTGCATCTTTGTCTTGCGTAACATAGAATCATCTTCTTTTGTTGCATTTTATGGTCTAGGAAGTATTTCATATGGCCATATCTCGTTATGTTGCACATCCCGAAAAGAAAGAACTGCTTCTCCAGTTGCTGCAATGGATGCCAGGTCAAGGCTATGTTGTTGATTCGTCAACAAGAAACCTAATTCTCCAGAACTCAGACATATTTGGGCGACAACTCATTACCGAGATATTGTCCAAGCAGCATATGGTGTCAAAAGCATTAAAATCTCGTGAGATGGAGAAATAAGTTTGAAGACCAAGGCATTCTGAGGGAAGTTTATTCTGTAGCTTACCTCTTTGGATGGCCAAAGAAGAATCTGATGCTGGGCCAGCCCTGAAGGCTATGCTGCTGACGTGTAGCGTGTTCATGTTGTCGAAGGATAGTTTCTGTGGTGTATCACCCATTTTTAATCTGACAGATGGCGGTTGGATGAGATTGAGCAATTGATGATATTCCTCGCAAAATGAATCAACAGATCAGGTAACTTCACTGGTCTGAATAGAAGGTAACTTCACTAATCACATTGGCGGAGCCGCCCTCCTTTGTCCACTGTTGTTCCTGTTAGAGTATTCATAATAAGGGTAATTTAGGTATTTTTTTTAATGTTGTGTTGTCCTATTATATAAGGATTACTTTGTGTATTTTTAGGTTAAGATTGTGTATTTTTAGGTTAAGATTGTGTATTACAGACAAGTTTTTCATGAATAATACATTCTTTCTATTTTCTTCTCTTTCTCTTTGATCAATGTTAACATGGTATCAGAGCATTCGGTCCCAGCATACTTATTAAAAATAAATAAATTTGAAGAGCATAACAAGTTAGGGCTGACGTTATCAAGCTAGGACTGATGTCATTGCTGACGTCATTAATCTGGAGTCGGGAGAGCACTATCGTACTCGATTCTTCATGGACTTTACAATGGTATGCTTCGTTTTTGTCTTTGAGGCCATTGGATAGGGTTTTTCAAATTTTGAATGTTTTTCAAAAAATTTCGGCTCTATTTTTTGATCTAGAATTTGGGGCTGTTTTTCTTGAATTGTTTGCTTACAATCGGGTCTAAAGGGTGCGATTAAGGGTGTGCACTAGCTGGTTGTGTGATTGGAAGACATTTGATTGAGGTTTGGTTGGATTTTGGCTGTTTTGCTTTGTCGGACTACTGTTCACCGTAAGAACAGTCGGTGGCTTTGCTGGTGCCTTTTTCTTGCTGGTTTGTGGTTGAATTTGGGAAGTGGCTTTGGCTGAGTTGTGGTTGGTCCTCTAGGTGTGGCTTCGGCAGTAGCTTCAGCAGTCTGGTTGTTTGCTTCCTTCGACAGTGGGTTCTTTGCTGTTGAGTACTGTTGTTTTTCGGTGGTATTGTTTTCTTAGGGGCTGTTGGGTTTTGTGATTGCTTTGACTTTGACTGTGGTATAATTGTTGCTACGATGGAAACTCTGATTCTGTACGAGTCATCAGTGCGAGACTAATAGGTGATAATTATATTTATTGGGCATGAAAATTTTTTTATTGAAAAAAGACATGTGAAATTATATTAGTAGTGTTGTACAGGGTTTAATTGATAATAAGACAGACAATTATTTTGATTTGAAGAGTACTTGGGATATCAACAATGCGAAAATGATCACCTGGATTAATAATTCAGTTGATCAGACAATTGGAGTTCATCTATTCAAGTTTACCACAACTAAGGAAATTTTGGATTATTTGACCATATTTTTTGTTCAGTCTAATTTTACAAAGAGGTATTAGCTAGAATATGAGATTCGAGATACGTGCCAAGGGGACAAAACCATTCAAGAATTTTACTCAGTTATGACTGGTTTCTGGGATCACCCAGCACTTACTGAATTCATTGAGTTGAGCACTAATCTGACACATCGCACTTTCAGAGAGGAACAGAGGTTGGTGCAATTTTTGATGGCTCTTAGAGATGACTTCGAGGGACTTCGGGGTTCCATTCTTCATCGTCACCCATTCCTCTCGGTGGATGCAGTTATTAATGAGCTCTTAGTTGAAGAGGTTCGTCTTAAAACCCTTTCTGGGAAGGGTCTTCTCCCACTGCCAAATCAGACTGTATTGGTTGTTCCTTCCAAAGTAACCTCTACTTCCCAAAATAAATATCGAGGGCGTGTTGCTTCTAATGAGTGTAGCTTCTATTGTAAAAAGGGTCACTGGAAAGCCCATGTCCAAAGTTGAAGAACAAGAATGCACGAGGGTCTCAAAATCAATCATTTTTAAGTCCAGAGATCATCATACAGTAGTCGTAGCACCACCAGTGAATGAGTCAGCCTCATCAGCTCCTAACCTGCCTATGCTTACAGATTAGCTACAGAAGTTTCTTTCCCTTCATCAATCTGGTGCTCTCACAGTTTCTCCTACTATTGGATCGTTCAGCTTCGGTCCTTCATGTATATCTCGAACTACATGGATCTTTGACTCAGGTGCCACACATCATATGACAAGTGATTCTTCTTTATTTGTATCTATTGATTCTCCTCTATCTTTATCTGTACTTGCTGCCAATGGTTCTCAAATGTCATTAACTGGTGTTGGGACAATTATTTCCTCAAACCTTATACTTTTAGATGTCTGTTATATACCTTAACTTACTTTGATTTTACTATCAGTTAGTCAACTATTTGATTCTGAATTTTTGATTCTTTTCTCTTCTTCTGGTTGTGTTGTGTAGGATTCATGGTCTAAGAAGCTGATTGGGACAGACCGTAGAAAGGGCGGGTTATATGTGTTGGAGGAACTTCATGTCCCAGATGCTGATGCTGCTGCTTCTACTGTTGATTTATCTTCTTTTCGTTTGAGTCCAGAGTCATCTAGTTTTTATTTATGACATTCTTGTCTTGGTCATGTTTCTTATTCTTATTTAAAATTTTTAGCTTCGACTGGTAATTTAGGTAGTTTAGACAGTCATAACATTTCTGATTGTAGTGGATGCAAATTGGATAAATTTAGTGCATTGTCATTCAATAAAAATGTTACTTGTTCTCTTGCACCATTTGATCTTATTCACTCTGATATATGGGGACCGACTCCTATTCCTACAAAATGAGGGTCCAAATATTATGTTTCATTTATTGATGATTACACGAGATACTATTGGGTATTCTTGATGAAACATCAGTTTGAATTCTTTTTCATCTTCACTACATTTTGTAACATGGTATGCACTCAATATTCCACAGTTATTAAATATTTTTAATGTGATCAGGGAGGTGAATATACTCTTACTTCTTTTTATGATTTGTTGAAATTTGATGGTACACTTTATCAATCCTTTTGTACTGACACACCTGAGCAGAATGGTGTTGCAGAACGAAAACACCGTCATATTCTAGAGATAGCACGCTCCCTTCTATTATCAGCACATATTCCCAGCTCATTTTGGGGGGGAAGCAGTTTTGACAGCAGTTCATTTGATCAACATCATTCCTACTATTCTCACCTCTGGAGTATCTCCATTTGAAAAGTCATGTGGTAAGCCATCTAACTATTTTTCGTTACGAATGTTTGGTTGTACCTGCTTTGTTTTGCTCCTTAGTGGTCTTCGTACCAAATTTTCTGCCAATTCAGTTTTATGTGTATTTTTTGGATATGGTGAGGGTCAAAAAGGGTATCGTTGCTATGATCCCATCACCCATAAACTTTATGTCTCTCGTCATGTTGTTTTTATGGAACATATTCCATTCTTTTCAATTCCATCTAGTTTTTCCTCATTGCATAAGTCTGACATGATATACATTGATCTCTTTCCTACTAATGTTCCTCATGACACATATGTTGGTGATTTACCTGTGTTAGATCCTTCATCTTCTGAGTCGACTATTACTCGTTCCCCTATTGTGCATAAATATGTTCGAAGGACTCCAGTTGTCTCTTCTCCGGATGCAGTGCCTCCCCTTTGACAGGTTTGGTTAGAGTAATACTTGTTATTCTTCTGACTTTTGTTCTTTCCTTATTTCTATTCATTCTCTATCTGAATCCTCTTCCTACAAGGAGGCACTACTTGATCCTCTTTGGAAACAGGCTATGGATAAAGAGTTGTCTGTCTTACATAAGACCAAAGCCTGAGAGCTAGTGCCTTTACCGCCTGGTAAACGCACCATTGGTTGTAAGTGGGTTTATAAGATAAAAATCAAGTCGGATGGTTCTGTGGAACGATATACAGCTCAATTAGTAGCCAAGGGGTTTGCTTAGGAATATGGTCTAGATTATGATTAAACTTTTGCTTCTGTTGCCAAGATGCCTATTGTTCGCACCGTCATTGCAGTTGCTGCCATTCGACAATGAAGTTTGTCTCAAATGGATGTGAAAAATACATTTCTACATGGAGATTTGACTGAAGAGGTTTTTATGACACCTTCCCCTGGATTATCTTATAGTTCTGGTTAAGTATGTCGCCTTCATCGTGTCTTATATGGTCTTAAACAGGCTCCCAGAGCATGATTTGCCAAATTTTCTTCGATTATCTGTGACTTGGGTTTTCGTGCTAGTGACCATGATTTTGCTATCTTTTTACAGTCTACTTCCTCAGGCTATATTATTCTCTTACTATATGTTGATGATATGATTATTACGGGTGATGACATTGCTGACATAGCTTATTGAAAACCCAGTTGCAGGACCATTTTGAGATGAAAGATTTGTGATATTTTAGATATTTCTTGGGTATTGAGATTGTTTCCTCACATAAAGGATATCTTCTTTCTCAGTTCAAATATGCTTCAGATGTTACTGAACGAGCTCGTTTATTAGATAATCGGATAATTGAGACCCTTTTAGAGCTCAATGTTCCTTATTCTTCGTCTAACAGTACTCCCTTATCTGACCCAATTCTTTATCGGACTATTGTTGGGAGTTTAGTATATCTTACAGTTACTCGTCCAGATATCTCTTATGCTGTTCACATTGTGAGTCAATTTGTTTCCTCACCTACCACCGTTCACTGGGCTGCTGTTCTTCGCATTCTTCGGTATCTCTGTGGTACTCTACATCAGAGTTTACTCTTTCCTCACTCTTCCTCTATGGAACTCAGGGCTTACCCTGATGCTGACTGGACTGGTGACTCTATGGATCGCAAGTCTACCACTGGTTTCTGCCTATTTCTTGGGGATTCTCTTATTTCTTGAAAAACAAGAAACAAACTGTTGTTGCTCGTTCTTCTGCTGAAGCTGAGTATCGTGCCATAACATCTACTACAGCTGAGATAGTTTAGTTACGATGGCTCCTTGCTGATCTTGACATTTCGATATCATCTCCTACTCTTATGTTCTGCGATAACACAAGTGCTATTCAGATTGCTCATAACTCGGTCTTCCATGAGCGCACAAAACACATTGAGATTGATTGTCACTTTGTGCATCATCGTCTGCAACAGGGCACCATCACTCTCCCCTTTCTTCCTTCTACAATGCAGATAGCAGATTTTTTACGAAGTCTCATACCATAGCACGTTTTAGATTTTTTCTTGGCAAACTCTTGATATTTTCTACTACATCATGAGTTTGAGAGGGGGTGTTAGAGTATTCATAATAAGGGTAGTTTAGGCATTTTCTTTATGTTATGTTGTCCTACTATATAAGGGTTACTTTATGTATTTCTAAGTTAAAGTTGTGTATTACGGACTAATTTTTCATGAATAATACATTCTTTTTCTTTTCTTCCCTTTCTCTTTGATCAATGTTAACAGTTCCCACTTCTTATGTTCATGCAGAATTAATTGCATTGCTTACTGTTTCCAAGGTGTGAAAGGTTCTGGGCAAGGTACTTCACCACAAAGGTACCAAATTTGAGCAAGGTTTATATCTTGTTTTCCATATTATTTAAGGACAATTGCAATTTTAAATCGATCTGCTTTGTATAAAAAAACCATGATCATTTATAGCATTACTACTGTTGATTTTTGCCTTGTCATATTATATCTTATCATTCTTATTGAAAACATTATTATGCGTAAAGTCATGAAACTACTATTTCTTTATAGAATTTTTGGAAAAAGTTGTATTACTGTGAACATTGATCAAGGCAAAGTTTATGGTTTTCTTAAATTTTATGATGCATTGGGGGCACTGATCCACCAAGCAAGGAAATTGAAGAAAAAAGTATTAGAGTGGCTTTGCAGCCGTTAATTTGGCCATAAGTTCAGTAAATGGTTTTGCTAGATGACGAACATTATTCTCAGAAAGCTTTGGTTTAGTAGAGACGGGATTCAAATCCGTTTCAATTCACTTGCTTAAATCGCCCACCATGTATTTGTGCGGGATTTAGTAGATTTTACTTGTATTTGTGGATGGTTCAATGATGAAGCTGGTATTTGATAAAACTGAAAACTGAAGTCTGAAAGTTGAATGCTGAATTTGTGGATTGTTTTGTATTCACTGAAATTTAAGTACTGAATTGAACTAAACAGTTTGATAACCACATAGAGTTGACATCTGAAAATAAATTAATTTTCAGTTTTATCCTTTTATTCTATAATTTAAAAATATCTCATAACATAAATCATAATCACTATTATATTGTAGTCTACATTTAACAAATATTTGATCAAAATAAATAAATAAATAACATCTAAATAACAGAATAAATAAACAATAATAAATTGAATAACATAATAAGTGAACAACACATCTGATAAAAAAAAAAGAACAATAACTAATAAATAGTCAAATAATATTGAAAAAATATAATAAATTAGAATTTATTAACAATGTGTGTGTGTGTAGTGCATATGTCTATGTGTAATTGTGTGTGTGCAATCAATACGTTTGTGTGTGTAATTATAATTATGTATGTATATTTTTGTTACAGAAGACAAGAGAGAGAAAAAAAAATCGACAAGGAGAATATATAGGTTAGAGGTTACAAAGAGAAGACTAATTAAAGTTTTAATAGAATTGTAAAATATTTCGAGGTATAATTGTCATATTGTAAGTATTATTAAATACGATTTTACTGAGCGTTTTTAATTTTCAGAATTAAGTAAGGGATCTCCTACTTAATATTGTAGCTTATTTTTAAGGAACACTTAACATCTTAAGAGAGTTTAAATTTTAATTATCAAACGGGTTTAATTAATAAGTGTTGAATACATTTATTTTAAGTATTGAATTTGAATTAACAAACACACCGATAAAAATAAATCAGAAAGAATCTTATATAGAGTCCAATTTAGGGCCTCTAAACTTCACTATCGTAATTTCTTTCATATTGTTTTCAAGTATGCTGACGAAGAAGGTTGATTGTTTCAAAATCCATTCTTGTTACTACATTTACAATTAATACGGTTAGTTCAGTGGTGTGGGGTTAGTTTCGGGCGAGTCGTATATTTGAATGTGCTCGATTTGACTCTCACTGGTGAGTCTGTGATTTAATTGAAACCTAAATGATTAATAGGTGGTTATAAACAATGATTTCTTGATTTTTGATGTGTAATGTGTAATAGGCATTTGTTAGCAGTTGTTTATTATGAGTAATATAAAATAAAATTAATACTTTAAGATATAATGTGAGAAAATTTATAATTGAGGGTATAAAATAAAATAAGGGTAATAATTAAAAAGGGTAAAATTAGGGGTACAACTTGGATCGGGCAACTCAATTTTAACCCGAAAAAATTAGGGTTTGGGTAAGAGTTTTTAATACTTGGGTTGCGCTTGGACTAAAAAAATTCCAACCCGAATTCAATTTGGTTTTGACTCGGGTTAAGGTCTCAGGTTTACCGGTTCAACCCGAACCCGACATATTAAAAAAAAATTATATATAATTTTTATTTTTGTTCTATCGTTCTCTGTCTCTCTCGTTCATTTTTATTTTTGTTCTAGCATTAGCACAGTTAAAAATTTGGTTGAAGATATTGGTTGTTAATTTAGGTGAATATTATGTAATATATGTACTAGGTTTAGAACAACAAGTCTATTTTGAGTTCTATCCGAATTGAACCCGTAAAGTAACCCAAAATCAGCCCGAAATCATTAACCCGAATTTAACCTGAGCCCGCCCGAATTAAACTTGGCCAGTGCTCGGGTTGAATTTCTCAACCCTATGTAGAGTTAGAGTTAGGGTTAGGGGTAGGGTTGAAGATTATATACCTAGAGTTGGATTAAGGTTTACTGTCCAACCCACCTGAGTTACACCCCTAGGTAAAATGTAACTTATCCAATAAATTCCTTCACCTAACCCAATGAGTTACTAAGATTGGAACGATACCCCGAGTGTTGTGGTATGTTTAGGGATTGAGAGAATTATATTCAGATATCTTGAAATTTGTTACTTAATCACTCAAATTTCTTGATATTTAAAATATTATATACAAACTCTCTGAGGTTTGTACATGCGTAATACTTATATCTTTACCATTAAATATCCGCTAGTAAATTATAACCAAACTCCCTGAAATTTATAGGCGTATAATATTTAAATCTCTCAAGTTTAAAATATTATACTTAAACGAAAAATATTATAATTAAAGATAGAATGTCAAATATTTTAAATTTTAAAACCAAAATTCATATTCTATTGTATCATTTAATAAAATAAAATAAAAAATAAAAAACTAATTTTTTCTTAAAAAATCTTAATTAATATACAATTATACTATTTATTACAATAAAATTAAAAAATCAAACAAGAGGTCTAAGTCATTCTAATAGAATATGAATTTTATAATTAAAATTTATGTTCTATTATGATATTTATTGAAATAAAATTAAAATTAAAAATCTAATTTTTATTAAAAAATCATAATTAGTATAGAATTATACTATCCGATCAAATTAAACTATTAAATTACTCAAATTAAAGCTTGAATATATTGCGTTAATTATATTTTGACCAATTATTTGGTTTTTTAGTTTATTCCCATAGATAGTATAATTATATTCTAATTATGATTTTTTTTTTAAAAAAATTAATTTTTTATTTTTAATTTTATTTCAATAAATGTCGTAATAAAAATATAAATTTTGGTTGTAAAATTTAAAATATTTGATATTTTTTTTTTTGCTCGTATTGATATTCTATTTTTAGTTAAAATATTTTTGGTTTAAGTATAATATTTTAACCATGAGGGGCCTAAATATTACAAGCTTATAAACTTCAAAAGATTTAGATATAATTTACTAACATATATTGGAGTCTAAATGCATGATGCCGTAAGGGTTTGTGTGTAATATTTTAAATATTAAGGAATTTAATTGATTAAGTGATAAATCTTAGGAGTCTAAGTGCAATTCTTCCGTAGGGTTTTAAGGAGAATATCATTAGTCGTAGCTGGATTCGCCATGAACGACGTTAACAAGGTCTGTTTCTTGGTAATGTCATTGTCTGGAAACTAGGAAGCCTTCGCTTTCTGTACTGCTTGGTTTAAAGACCTCTATTACACTCATCCGCAAAAACTCTACTCCGAATTCGACCCATTTTCAATCCATTAAAACCCAGCTCAGTTCTTTCTTTGATTCTCTCTCTCTGTCCACCAACGATGAGCACTCCATATCTAACACCCATAACCCCCTCCAAAACCCGCATAGGCTGGATAGGCATAGGCGTCATGGGCTCAGCCATGGCCTCCCGCCTCCTGTCCGCCGGTTATACTGTCACCATCTATGCCCGCACACCTTCCAAATCTCTCTCTCTCCAATCCCAAGGCGCTCAAACTGGCCTCCTCTCTGGCCTAAACCCCGGTGGTGTGATTGTGGACTCCACTAGTAATGATCCGGCACTCGCTAAAAGAATTTTTGAGACTGCCCGCAGCAAGAATTTCTGGGCTGTCGATGCTCCCGTGTCTGGTGCTGACATTGGGGCAAAAGAAGGCAAGTTGGCTATTTTCGCCGGTGGAAATGAGGATGTGGGCAGAGTTGTAAAATTGCGAATCAGATAACCGGGGGGACTAATTTCGTTGGGTTGAGTGAAGGATTAGTTTTTGCAGAGAAGACGGAGTTGGATGTGAGGAAGTGGATGGAGGCAGTGAGGGGCGGGGCGGCAGGGTCAATGGTGATGGAGTTGTTTGGGGAAAGGATAATTGGGAGGGGCTTTAGGCCTGGCGGGTTTACCCAGTACATAGTGAAGGATTTGGGGATGGGTTTGGATGTTGGGGAGAAGGAGGATGATGGTATAGTCGTGTTGCCTGGTGCTGCATTGACTAAGCAGTTGTTTTCAGGAATGGTGGCTAATGGAGATGGAAAGGTTGGCATTCATGGCCTTATTACTGTCATCGAGAGGATCAATGGCAAGTGAGATACTCTCTCTTTTTCTCTCTACACTGGGTGTCTTTGTTGTCTGAGCTTGTTGCTTCTGGAGTCACTTGGATCACATGGTCGGAAGTTGTACTGGGATTTTTTTTGGGTTGAACGGTCAAGGGTGTCCGGGTTAGCCTATGCTTATTTCGATTAATTCCCTTTCCGATACGGTTAAAGACAGTTATCTACGTCGGAATTTGGATATTGGAGGTGCCAATCTAGTCAGTTTTTAATTACTTATTTTTCTTCAACAACTCCAGTAATGTTTGAAGTGATAGCGTAATGTGTATGTGTACAATTAGTTGTGGGAGAGGGGGGAGTTGCTATTTTCTTTGTGAAGTAAAAAGTTTGGCCATCTGAACTTATGTCTGATTGTTCAAAGAAAAAGAAGAAGATTTATATTCAGAAATGTCAAGATCAGAATCGAGCCATGGAAATCAAATACTGAAGTCTTTCTTTCTGTTTGAATTTGGATTGTCACTCCAGACTTAAGGGATTGCCTTTCTGATAATAAAATGTGTTCAATATCTTGGTATCAGTCATCGGTTGAGGGGCACGGGCACACATAAAAGAAATTAAACTTGATGAGAGATTCAAATTATATCTTTGCGTCATTTACGACGTTGTGGAATGATTAATGGGATGACTTGGTTGAGTCATTACCGAGATGCGTAAAACTCGTGGCTTACATATGAGGTAAGTATCGGTCTTGAAACATAAAGTGCCGAGTGGAACACAATTCGGCAGAAGATAGACTCATTAGAGGGCTAATGATTTGAAGTGAACTTAAGAAGATGGGTTGGGGATAAATAGTCCAAACCACACACAAAATTCATGATTTGGTAAACATTTGAAACTTGGGTTGCCAAGTCCAACTCGCTACAAGACCCGAACCTAAACTCTAGATAATGGATTTCATCAAACCCGGGGACGGGGTTGCGAGTTTGAGAAGGTGGATAAGGGATTAAAGATCTAAAAGACAATTATATCTTTTAACATAAGTATGAACTGGATTGATCAAGGGTAAAATAGTCATTTATATGACAAATAATTATTAATAATTATGATATATCTATAAGTCCTACATGTGTATGTGTTGCGTACTAAACATGAGTATGAACTGAATTAAATGTTAAATCTAGAGGTGTTCACCCTATCTTACGGATAGGAAATATAATCTTTCGTCTTTCTACCCGATACTTTGTGAATTTTTTTTTTCTTGGCTTAACCTATCCAATCAGGTGTGGTATTCCTACTCGACTAATCGGGTAGGAAGTCGGGTAAACACTTTTGTAGTTATTAATTTTTGGATCATTTTAACAATTCAATTAAATAACATGCACAAATTTAACAACACAATAAATCAATAACACTAAAACTGAAATAACTACTACAACAATTACAATAAAATACAATAAAGCATGAACATCAATCCATCATAACTGTTACACAAATACAATAACAATTATTTTAAGTTTAAACCATATGAAACACATTAAAATAATAATTGCTATAATAGATTACCAGTTTACCACAAATCATGTAACAAACACAAAAACAAGTTCATGTTTTTGTAACTCAAACATTCACAACAATAACAATGTTATAATATATATTATACCACACAAATACTCTCATAATTATTAAAAAAAATATAAAAAAGTTAAATATATTTTTTGCGGGTAAGGTAGGGTAGGGTAGGAATGCAGAAATTGATGGATATTCCGCATTCTTATCCGATTTAATCAAAAGACTAAAAACTCTTCCGCATTCTTATCTGATTTTTGCGACTAGCCGTTCTGTAGGGTAGAGTAAAATCAGGTAGAATAGTAAATTGTGGCCAAATAAAAACTTGAACACCCCTAGTTAAATCCCGTCTTTGAAAAAAGGTGTTTGAGTTTAGAAGGGGTTTATAGAAGTCAATCCAAACACTTCTTAAAAATTCATCCAAACAAACCCTAAAGGTGTCAATTGTGGCTTCTGCCAGGTTATATATGATCTAGATTATAATTCCTGCCCGTAAGTAGTCCGAAGTATTAAACTCATTTACATGGGCGTTGGCAAATCCACCAGAGTTTATATATGCCTTCTCAGGTTAATTACGTCAAATGACCTTTTTTATCTGTAATAAAATTTTTTATAACCATGGCTAATGGACAATTTAGTCAATTACGTGACAAATGTTTAGTTATAATTGTGATTAATTCATGAATTCCACACGTGTCTATGTTATTTATCAAACACAAATATGAATAAAATTTATCTATGAATCTCATGTACACAAAGACGGGGGTTGAGTTTGGAAGAATTTGATAAAACCAATCCAATCAGCAAAATTGAAAATGCAGTGCCAGTGAAACGATGACATGAAGGCTTGGTTCGTCTCGAAGACGTGATTTTAAAAAAAAAACAAATACCGTTATTTTGAATTTTTTTTGTCATCTATTGTGATTTTTAACTTATTTATCAATCTATTATTTCTTTTGGAAATTGTAATTTGAATCCAAAGCGCTTTTGCATTGAAATGCAGGGGTTCAAATCATACTTCTTAAAGAAACTATGGTGTAAGTTAAATAAAGTCAGAAAACAACGGACTTGACTTCAATACCCTTTTTTACGCCTTTCCTTGCTTGTCACCTTTACATAAAAAAATAAAATAAAAACTCAAAAATTGGTTAACCGGTTTATAATTTAAAGAACAAAAACTAATAACAGAAATCAAATGTCATATCCACTATCACACTAATGTTTCGTTTGTTAGAAAAGATGAAAAATAAGAAAGATAAACAGTAAGATGGATACACTTTTTATCCTTTAAGAAAGAAAAGTATGAATGATACACTTTCCTTCTTTTGTATTTGGTTGGATGGATGAAAAATAAAAATAACTAATTTTTTTTTGTGCGGGCTAAAGTTAAGGGTGATAATCGAGTCGTGTCGTGTCAGATTCGTATTGAATTATAACGGGTTTGTAGGGATGACAGTGAACCAAGAAAAAACGGGTATTCGTCCAAACCTGCCTCGTTTGGACTGGAGATAGACTATACGTATTAGATGGTGGACGCATACGAGGATACCCGTATGAGGATGAAAGCGGGAATAAACTTACCCTTACCCCCACCCCCGCTACCTGTTATATATATATATATACTCCCAAGTTCTAATTAAACATATTTATTGTAATTACCAATCTAGAAATATAGTAATCAAACTAAAGAGTGACATTACTATATGGTAATCTTATCAATTTTTTTTTCCTGATTGTTCTTTTTTCTATTTGTGCTTACTAATTGAAACTATTAGAAGTTTGAATTGATCATGCTCTAAAAACAGATAAGAGAGAATAAGATAATTTTGCATTTCATTGTAGGTAGAAATATTGTGAATAGAGGTTGCTGAGTTTCTCTGTTAGAATAAACTAAGAAATAAAGAGAATTATTGAATTAGCAAAATTTTAAGTTTTCGTCTTTTAACATTTTGTGGCTGTAATATAAATTATAATAACAAAAATTCTTCTACGAAACTTCAAGTGTAATGCTATCGTTTTTTTAGTTCAATTTTATTTTCCTTTTCTTCTTTTCTCTCTAATAGTTTCGTTTCTCTTTTTGTAATCCAACGACACTCTAAATAAAATACTATATTGTTTGGACTTTTACATTTTAAAATCTATATTATGTTGTGTTAGACTATATTAGAATGTTGTTGGATTATTTAAAATATTGGATTTATTCAGAATTTTAGATTATGCTACTTGAGTTTGGGCTTGGGCTTAGGCGGGTATGAGGGAAGCGGGGACAGGGATGAGGATTAAAAAATTACCCACGAACGGGAATCGGGATCAAAACTATAACCGTTAATGAGGGTGGACCGGAGATGAACAAAATTTTTTTAAACGGATACGGGGATGAATACTACACTCCCCGCCCCAGCTTCGGTCCACTGACATCCTTACGGGTTTGTATCGAACATTAATCAAATCTAATTCAACTCATTTAACTAATTGTGTCGTATTGAGTTATAAGTTGATAGTGTCAATTTGAGTTTGACTAGTTGAACTGAATATGAACATTTTATATTTTTTGTTCGTATGTCAAGTCATTTTCAAATTTGTGTCGAATTATAATCAAGTTTGTGTCATAAAATTCGTGTCGAGTTTAAGTCATGTCATTGTATTGAGTTGAAAATTTTCACCCTTAATTAAGATGAAAAAAATATATTTTTTTAATTTAAAATTTTATTTTATTTTTATTTTTTACTTTTAAATTTACTTTTAAATTTTTTTAAAAAATATATATATAAATACATATTTTATTATTGTATTTTTATATGAAATTAATGTATACATAATATATGTATATATAAAAAGATATATAAACAAATAAAATACATCTCAACACAAATAATTAACTTTTCATCCACTTCTCTTCCGATTTTGGAGGGATTGATTTTTGCGAATTGAAAAGAAAGTTAATTCATCCATTTTTCTATCATTCATATTTTCCTTTATTACCAAACATGATGTTTTATTTATCCTTCTAACCTTCTATTATTCTAACTTTTTATCCTTCTATTTTTCCATCATACTAAACAGAGCATAAAATAGGCCAAAAATAATGAAGCCTGCATTTTTTTTTAACATAACTCCTTAGCAGCAAATCACACAAAATATAAATTCACATTGGCATCCACCTATAAATAGAGGAAATAAAACATATATCCTTGCAAATATGGGATTTAACATTCAATCCGGTCCATACCCATATTTAGTATGCAACACAAATATATGTAATACTCACAGATATATCATAATTATTAATAACTCTTTGTCCTGTAAATAACTTTTATCTTTGATCAATCAAATTCATACTCATGTTAAGAGGTACAATTGTCTTTTGAATCCTTAATCCCTTACTCATCTTTTCAAATTCACGCTAACCTTGGTTTGACAAAACCTATGATCATAAATTTAATCTTTGGACCAGTTACGGGCTGGATTTGAAAAGCCGGTACTAAATTTTTCATACAAAAATGAGATTTTGTGAAACTTTGGACTATTTTTCCCAAGCCCACCCTTCCCTGGGTTTGACAAAACCCATAATCATAGATTTAATCTTTGGGCTAGTTACGGGCCAAATTTGAAAACACAAGACTGAATTTTTAATACAAACATAAAATTTTGTGAAACTTTGAACTATTTTTTTCAAACCCAATCCCCCCCCCCCCCCCCCCCCCCCCCAAAAAAAAAAAAAAAAAAAAATACCCCTGCAATAGCAGTTTGAATTTAGAAGGGTTTGAAAAAACCAATTCAAACCCCTTCTTAAAATTCATCAAAGAAAGCCTTGCCTTGGTATCCACCTATATGATGAGTTGGTGAAAAACTATCCTTTCATGCCTTCCAGTAAACGACTCAACACTTTAAAAAGCCACTCAGAGCATGTCTATATCAATTTAATGCTGCCAGCTCAATTGTAGTATCTTTCTCCATTGCCCTTGTAAATCACCTTAAGATCTTTCGATCATTTAAAAATTTTACCAATTTTAGGGATGAAATATTTGCACCTAGCATAGAAAAACATACTCTCTTGGCTTCCAATGAAATTATATATAAACAGATGAGTCGAACAAAACTACAATCACACTTAAGGAATGAAATTAATTAAAATTTTTAGATATTCAAAGCAAAAAATAACCAAAAAAATAATAATACACGCACACATACAGAATGAGAAGAATAAAATAGTGCATGCACATTCCCGAGTATCTTGTTCTCAAGTTCTTCATGGTATCAAAAAGAATATAACAAAAGCCAGAATCTAATAATGCTCTAATTCCTATTTATGTAACCAATCACTGAATGAAAAAAAGAAGAAAACAGTGAATTTATATGCTTTATCACTAGACGTAGAAGGCTAGTAATCGATTTTTAATTTTTTATAGTCCCAAGGAAAAGAAAGCAACTACCACTATGCCATGTCAATGTTATCCAAATTATGTACTCATTAATAAAAATAAATAATTATAATATTTAAATCACATATATTCAAATTCACACTCTACACATACTTATTGACTAAATTCACAAGCCAATAACATACCACGTATAGACACCAATGCTTCAATTTTTTTAACACATTCATTAGAAATTCAACATAAGCATCAACTTGTCCAACCATTATACCCAAAATACCCAAAAACACCGCAACACCAACATATCACCACCACCCCTACATCATTGCTGCACACATCTGAGACCATCAATTATTTGCAATATTAATAATGAAATACTAATGCTATATTGATCAAATTTAGAGTCTAAATAACATGGTAACATATTATTTGGAGTATTTATTGGGATTCAAATAACATGACACTAAATAAAAAAATCCAAGTCAACTATCATGTCATTTGAGCTCTAAATTTGATACCCAAATTTAATCAACGTAGCATTACTGATAAAGAAAACAAAGGAGTTTAGTATACACTCCTTAAATACTCATAATACATGCTACTTTTTAAAATAATTATTCATTACCTCAAAAGCTACTTTTTAAAATAATTATGCATAATTATTTATTAGGCAAAGGAAAAAAGAAAGTCCTGTGCAAGCAAGAGTTCTATATTAGTTGGAACCACAAAAGCTACCAAAGTCAAGTGTATAAATATGTAAAACAGGTCCACACATGGGTAGCTGACAGTTAACTACCAAAACCAAGAAAAAGAAGGGAAGGGATGTGACTTAAACAAAGAAAAAGAAAGATCTCCTTCGTGATTGCAAACATGATCTCAAGCCACAAGTTAGGAAAAAAGGTTTAGCCATAGCCTAAAACAATGTGAATGATGTATTATCTGTTTGTCCTGATTAAAATATTGAAAAAAGGTTTACCAACTTGAATATCCTGATTCACGAAACAAAAACACCAAAATACAAGTGAACATGGTTTAAAGGTTAAAAATCAGAACACACTATCAAATGCTGATTGTCAGAAAAATGACATGGACCCATGTGAGAAAAACTACTAGTAAGGAACATCCTTATTATATAGGCGATGCATTACAACTTCTGAATCCACCAACAGTTAAAAAATCAGGGAACATTGCCATTAAATGTATCAACATTCCTTCAAAACTTCCATGAAAAAATAATTCCCTCCTAAAAACTCAATTAATTATAACAGGTATACAAAACTCCATAGTTTTTCACACCATGTATTAAATAAACACCTATTATCCACAATTTTCCACAACACTGATAGACAGAAAAAGTCTCCACCAATCAATTCTATTATACATGCAATACAATTATTAATCAAAACATTTTATAAGAGTTCAACAGGGGGAGTAAATACCTGCAACTTAGGCAAAATATTACAGCAATGGATAGAATTTCGAGAGTCTTTAAGTTATGCTCCTTCAATCTGCTAATTAGGTATGCAATTTTCACACAACACTCCAAGCAAAGAATGAAAAGTGAAAAAGGAAGAAATAAAGCTAAGAAGTCAAACTTCATATGCAAAAGTGAATGCTCCAAAGCAAACCCATAACAAAAAATTAGCAAACAAAAAGAAATAAACTGAACAAAAAATTTGAAATCAGTTTAGTAGTTTGTCAAATTGAAATCGAACAAAGATCGATTGCTTGTACATTCAACCTCAATTAATCAAACCCAAAAAGATAGAATTATGGAACATCATCACCAAAATGAAGTAGATTAATAGAGCTAGACAGATTCCCCAAATCAAGTAAACTGACTTTTTATATTCATGTTCCTAGATGGAGATTATAACAATTATTAATTCAAACAAATCAAGTTTAGAAAATGAAAACAAAAATACACCCCAAATCCTCTCCACCTTCAAAGAAAGCCCTAACCCAAATTCTGTCAACTATCTCAAGAATTTCAACAAACACATGGTGTGCCATTGTGTGGTGATGTGGGTTTGATGAAGGAGATGGGGTTGGGTGGCCGTGTGGCTGGCCTTAGGTTGGTGGGTGGTGGCAGTGGGGTTGTTGTGGCTGTGGAGGGTTAGGGAGCGGGCCTTAGGTTGGTGGGTAGTTTTACGGTGGAGGGTCGGGAGTGGGTGGAGATTGGACCTGGGATGGCAATTGGACCATGGTGTGGTGGGTTTTTCAGGGTGTGTGTCAAGTTACAGGGAGAAGGTGAGAGAGACGGGTAGGAGGTGGGGGAGTGGGGTAGGGTGGGTTTTCGGGGTGGGTGGATGGGCGCACGTGTGTGCGTGTCGAGTTATAGGAAGAAGGTGAGATAGATGGGTAAGAGGTGAGGACTTAAGACAGAGAGAGATGGAGGAAGACATACCTGGTCGTCGAATCTGTGTCTGTCGCTGGTTGCTAGCCACAGGGTCGCTAGTCGCCGGAAGTAGAAGAGGAGGTGGAAGAGAGGGAGGGAGAAAGGAGGAGGCGTTAGCCCGTCAGCGAGAAGAGAGAGAGGGAGAGAGGAGGAGGCGTTAGCTCGTCAGCGAGAAGAGAGAGAGAGAGAAAGAAAACAGAAAAGACAAACGTAGAAAGGGCAGAGAAGAGGTGGGGGTAGATGGGGGGTTAGTGTGTGTGTGTGTGAGAGAGAGAGATATGAGGGATACCTGGGTTAGCAGTAGCGACGGTGCTGGTGGTGGTGTTGCTAACGAAGTGGCTGTGGTGGTGGTGGTGGTGTTGCTGATGGTGTCTCTAGGGCGTAACACAGAGAGAGAGTAAGGACTGACGGAGTAAAAAAAAAAAGAAACAACAATGAAGCAATGGAATGGCTTGCAGAGGTCTAATTTTGAAAAAAAAAGAAGAGAGAGACGGAGGGGAGGCAACATGTCTGACAGTGAGGTGACCAAGAGAGGTTTAAAAAATAATTTGAGTGATAGGGGATGAGTTTGGGGGAAATGGAAAAAGATTGATAGCCATTAGATGTAATGAATTGTGATCGTCCGATCGACTTGTTGAAGCCCACTGTGTTTTATATTATAGATTTGCTAAGTAACTCTTATAAGAGCAATGGTTGTGCATAGGTTTTCTAGGAAAAGCTCGGTTCAACAACCATAGGTTTTCTAGAAAAAGATGATTAAACCAAATTAATCAATAAAATATGGCATGGGGATGATGTCCTATCCACCAAAAAAGGATTTACTCTAAAAAAAAGGGTTTATGCATCCATCCCATGGGAAATGCTAAATAGTTAGTCACACAAAAACTTTATTGAGGCAGTAAACTAAACAGATAGTCTATCCCAAGTGAAGCAGCATATTAAATAACATTCATACCATAACATGGGAATGATGATATGAATTCAGAGTAAAACTTTACATGATCAAAAAATCCACCAGATGAGCACTGCGGGTGAACTACCAAGAACTCACATCTACTCGACTAACCCATATGATTGAAAAATCCAACTCAAAATTTAGGATTATTCAGTCAAATTGTTAGGATCTGACCCATTAACTAAATTAAATGAATTAACACTTAATTAAATCAGTCGAAGGTGAATAACCACTGTATATCTCAACCCAATTAGTGAGTTCTATTAATTACCATAAATCACAGATGATTTACACTTGGAAATTGATAATTCATTTTCTTTATAGCAAACCATCAAACATGCGGTGGGTGTTGATGATATAAAGGGGTGGAGGCAGAGGAGGAAGGGGAAAATGATAAAGCCAAGAGAGAAATGGCCGTTCAGAGTAAAACTTTACTATATTTCGACGATAATCCTAAGATGATGATACAAATTCAGAGTAAAACTTTACATGATAAAAAAATCCACCAGATGAGCACTGCGGGTGAACTATCAAGAACTCACATCTACTCGACTAACCCATATGATTGAAAATTCTAACTCAAAATAGACTAAATGGACACGAATTTTCAAACACAAAGGCAATCACAAATTCGCAATCCAGAGACTAAAAACAAAGGTTATTCGTGCATATACATACGGATATACGAAAACTCCGATCTCAAACGAAAAATGCAAGCATAATACATACACAGAGAAATGTGAATATCCAAAGCATACCTGAAATAGAGGATTTGCTCTGTATGCCACAGTCCACAGCCAAATCCACATGCATCCTCTAACATAAAAGAAAAGCAAAGTAGCCATAAATTAAATAGCAATAAAAAATTTGCATCATAAGAAAGACTTCATAAAATCATAAGAATTTGCATCATAAGAATTGCATCATAAGAAAGACTTCGTAAAAGTTGAAGACTCCTAACAAATCCCTACCATAGTATTCAAATGAATAAATAAAACCCACAACACAGAGTAAATATGAGAAAATAATTTCTCCCTACCCAAGTCTAGCACATTAATTTCTGTATGATGATATGGTAATACTAAACTAAGGAAAATATGAGAAAATAAAAACAATTAACAGGCATGGATAATGAATTACAAAATATAAGATAAAAAATCCAATAGACTCTTGAAAATCCAATAAACATACTGAAAATCCACAAAATATGGCCAAGTAAAACAGATCTCAAGGAAAGCTCCAGATCAGCGGCCATGTGAACAACGACGACATAAAGCTCCAGATCTACCCACAGCTAGTAATCAATAGAATGCTGCACAAAGAAAAAGAAAAAGAAAAAGAAATTTGAAATCGACATTTTGGAGTAATCGACATTTATCAGACAAAACACTATGAAAAACACACCATGAAAGTGAAAAAAAAATATGGAAGCAAAAAAGATAGAAAATCTTATCAAACTCACAACGACTAACTCCACAAATCTTATCAAACTCATCAAATTAACACTAATTTCACAGAATTAATAGCTGGTGGTGGGTGGGGGGAGGGTTGTTGAAAAACAAAGTGATTAGAGAGGGGAGTTGTGTGCACAGGTTGGTGGGTGTATGTGGGCGAAAAATTGAGGGTTGGATGAGGAGAGACGCAGTTGATGGATGGGTGTTTTTGTGTGTGTGTGTGTGTGAGAGAGAGAGAGAGGGAGAGAGAGAGAAAATACAGTGGGGATGGGCTGGTTTGGGTTTGGGTTTGGGGTTTGTGTGAGTGTAACAGAGAGAGGGGAGGGCAAATAGAGACTATAGAGGGAAGGGATTTGGGGGTATTTGGGATTTCGGGTTTGGGGGGATTTGGGATTTGTGTGTGGGTGTAGCAGAAAAAGGGTGAGAGAAAAACATAACTGAGATAGTGAAGGTGCTGGTGCTGGTGCTGGCGATGTAAGTGGTGGTGCAGACGGTGGTTGTGATTTTGGTGTGGCGGTGCTGTGGTGGCAGTGGGGGGTTCTGGCGTTGGTGGCGGTGGCTATGGATTTGGTATGGGAGAGTTGAAAGTATAAGAAAGATGAAAAAAAAAATGTCGAATAAAGGAATGATGGGTGAGGGAAGGTGGGATAGGTTGGGTTTGGTTAAGTTGGGTTGGATGTGATGGTTGGGTTGGGTTAAATTAAATGAGATGGATTTAGGGGGAAAATATATAGACTTTTGAATTTGAATGAGATGTATTGTGAGCCTTTAGATGTTGAAGCCTTTGGATGAATGAAGACCGTCCGATCAACTTGTTGAAGTCCGTTGTGTTTTATATTATAGATATAACCAATTATTGAAATATGTGAGGCAAAATAAAACATAAGGCCCCTTACTTTTGTCGTTAGTTGGATTCAACATAAAATTGATAATTATAATATTGTCCCAAATTTTGTCGCAAGTGCCACAAACACATTTTAGAGAAAAATGCGAGTGATCTTGGTTAGTGAAAACCATCTCACTCGGCAAGACTTTGGTTAACACGACCATCTCCGCATAAAATGGAACATCAAGTAAAATAAAAAATAAATATTAGGTTGGCGAGATTTTGAAGAATATTTATCCACTTTAAATTAATAAAGTCATCTCATAATATCCTTCTAAACATAATTGAGTGAAGAAAGATAGTAAATGCCAATTTGTTTTATGAGTAAATTAATTACCAATACATAAACAACAATTAGTAGTTTTATACCAATTGAGTAAACCAATTTTCGTTTCCAGTAGAATTGCCTGCTTTTTATTTCCCCTTCTATGATCCCAACACACTCATGCCCAATTACCATAGGCTTTCAAGCTTGCAATATAAGGATACATCAAATGGAAAATGGTCAAACACCAAACCATGTTTCATATCCAAGATTAAAAGAAGTCCAAGACCTTGGGGGAATTTTGTCAGGAGCAACTGCACCGGTGAATTCAGAGTAACTCTAAAATATCTTGAACTATGTGGAGGTAAATGTGTAAATGGTTCAAAACTTATTAATAAAAATAACTATTGTTTTATTGCAAACTTGATATATCTTGAGGTTCGTATCCAATCCAGTGAAAAGAAATGAAAGTGAAGCAGTACATGCATTTCAAGAATTGATTAATAATAAAAACTCACCAATGTATTTGCAATAAATCAATGTAATCAGTATTGAGAGGTTTAAGGCTTTTCTCTACACTTTCCTTTATATTGGCAGCATCAACCCTCACAACCTTACCATTGTCGCGTATGTAACTCGATCTCTCTGAATAACCATTTACTTTTGTAGCTAAAATATCCTAAACATGAAGGAAAAATGTAGTATATTAGAGCTAGGAACAAAACTATGTTTTTTTTTTGCACTTGTAGTACAAGGACTCATTGGTTATAATGGCTGATGCACCTTAGAATGTATTCAGATACAAAAATAATAACCATTTAGATTCTACAGAGGAACTTAACCATTAAAAACACCACAAAGAAACTTAGCCATAAATGTAAAACAAAATTTCGCAATATTTGTGGTTGACCAAACCAGAGTGTGCAAAATGATTATAAAGCAGAGAAAAGTCCTTAGTATGCATGTAAAATTTATGATGGTCTAGGGTAGTATCAAGAAAAGCAAATTCAAAGACTTCCAGAGTAAGTTCCAAATATAAAATAATGATAAGTCATGAACAAAGTAATTCAAGTATAAGTCTCAGATATTGTAAATGGCATGGATACTCCACTGAAAATGGCACAAATAGGGAAGGAGAGAAAAGTAAAAAAATGAGTCCCTATCATTTGGCTCTTCTGGAAGACCTTTGTTAACAATCTACTCTGCCATAAGTAGAGTTGCACAATTAGAATTGCATCGCAGGTTAATATGACAGAGTATTCCGAGACTCTTGGAAGACTTTGGCATGAGAAAGCACAAAATAAATCTGAAACAATATTTCCCCCCCCCCCCAAAAAAAAAACACACACATGCATATGTAGGTATGTATCTTTGTATGTATATGCTATAAAATGTGTTTATTGGTTCAATTTCAAAATAGCAGGGCACAGAAGAATAATTTGGTCATTCAACAATCCAGGAAAAAAAAACTACCTTGTTGCGAGGTTGGGACTTCAGCCAACTACCAATACAGAGATTTGTTCTCCCTTGTGTCTCCTTTTTCACTGGGACTAGATACTTCAGGGAAAGAAAAAGAAAGCCATATTTTAATATATGAATTCCATATGAAAATGCATGACTTTGACAAGCGGTTCATGTATGAGAGCCGTATTTTCAATAAAAAAGTAAAAAATTTAGAGGTTCAAGTATTTGATAAATGAAACAACTACAGAAGATTAACATAAGTCATGTCTGAAACCTAAAGCAAGATCATCAGATGAACCGTCCAAGAGGGAGACAAAGGCAACACAGGACAACTAATAAAAGACATGCACATCGCCTCTATCTCAATGAGTGGTGACATTTAGTGAGCATTAAAACTGGTGACATTTTGGTTCAGAACCCTCCAAGATGTGATTTACTGAGAGGATCATCCAGCATCCAGTTCACATTGGATCAAACTGATGTCGACGGAACAGACGCAGGAAATTCATAATAATAATAATGATAAACAACAAAATTTTTGTCGGTCATTCCAACAAACACTTGGTGTCCAAAGTGTGTGGGTTTGTTTGTGTTGGGTGTTGGGTGTGGGTGTGCTGGGTTTGTTTGTGTGTGTTGCGCAGGGAAAACATCACATGAATATATGGAGGTGAACAAAGAAAATCAAACCACTCTATAAACAATGACTTCAAAAGAAAATCACATAGCCCATAAAAAAACTCTATCAAATTTAAAATCTTTCCAGATTAAACCCAAATCAAGAACATCTTGCCTGAGTTCGGCTATTCGCAGTGGATGATTGATTGTAGTCGTAGTTCACCGGAGTCGATTATGGGATTTAGGGTTTGTCTGTGCGTGTGGCAAAGAAAGGGGAGGGAAAGACATAACTGAGATGGTGGTGCTAGTGGTGCTGGTGGTGGAGGCGACGCTGGTATAAGAGAGTGGGTGAGAGAGGAATGGGGTGTGGAATGGGTTGCAGGTGATGAGAGCCGAGAGAGAGAGAGAGATAGAGATAGAGAGGGAGAGAGGAAGGTGATGGGGTGCAGGTGTGATTGACGGCATGGTGTCATTGGTGTGATTGATAGCAGGTTTAAGGAGGGGAAAAGAGAAATGCATGGCCGGGAAAAAAATTTGAATTGAGTGATTGTAGACCGTTGGATGAAATGAATTGTGACTGTCCGATCAACTTGTTGAAGTCCGCTGTATTTTATATTATAGATGCTCTTTTAAGAGAAAGAGAGAGAAGGGTGTCTGACTGACATATTGGGCGAGGGTGAGAGAGAAAATTAGATACGATGGAATTGGAGATATTAAGAAAAAAAATAGTAAATTTATGGCCGAAAGAATGAATCTGAGAACGGGACTTGTTAAAAGCTGTGTTATATTATAAATATAAATTTAAAAGTTAAAAGTGCACAGATTCCATCTTCCCCCTGTACTTCTCTCTGTTAATGGAAAGATTTGTGAAATGGAACCCTTCTTCTCAAAAAGGAATGCTTCAAACTCTTTTGCATCCATTGACAGAAAACCCACCTCACATTTCATCATACCCACCCATTTTCCAGTTCTTGACTGGCCAAAACTTCATCAAACTAGGCCAACAAGTCCACTCCCACATGGTCCTCCGAGGTCTCCAACCCGACGCCTTCGTTGCTTCAAAGATGGTAGCAATGTACGCTAGCTCAGGCGATTTGAACTCCGCTATAGTCCTCTTTGATAGTATTACAAGTCCATCTACTCTTTTGTACAATTCAATTATTCGAGCATATACCTGGTACGGGTTTTTCGAGAGAACTTTAAGAACCTACTTTGGAATGCATTTGTTGGGTCTTAAAGGTGATTGCTTTACATACCCTTTTGTGCTCAAGTCCTGTGCTGACTTAGCGCGTGTTGGATTGGGAAAATGCGTTCATGGGTTGAGTTTGAGAACTGGGTTGGAGTTTGATATGTACGTAGGGACTTCTTTGATTGATATGTATGTGAAATGTGGTGAATTGAGTGATGCCCATAAGTTGTTTAATGAAATGCCTGTGAGAGATGTTTCATCTTGGAATGCATTGATTGCTGGGCACATGAAAGATGGCAAGATTTCTGTTGCGGAGGATTTATTTGGGAAAATGTCGAATAGGAACATTGTGTCTTGGACTGCTATTATATCCGGGTACACTCAGAATGGATTGGCGGACAGGGCGTTGGGTTTGTTTGATGAGATGTTGCAGGAGGATTCGGAGGTGAAGCCTAATTGGGTTACAATCATGAGTGTTTTACCTGCTTGTGCACACTCTGCTGCTCTTGAGTGCGGTAGACGGATTCATAAGTATGCTAGTGAGATCGGTTTGGATTTTCATTCTTCGGTGGAAACAGCACTTGCTGCAATGTATGCTAGATGTGGGAGCCTTGTTGATGCCCGAAGTTGTTTTGATAGGATCCGTCAAAATGAAAAGAGTTTGGTTACTTGGAACACCATGATTACTGCATATGCTTCTCATGGCCATGGACCAGAAGCTGTGTCAACATTCGAGGATATGATAAGAGATGGGATTCAACCCGATGCAATCACATTCACGGGTTTGTTGTCAGGATGCAGCCATTCTGGTCTTGTCGATATTGGCTTGAAATACTTTGACTGTATGAGTAAAGTGTATTTTGTGGAACCAAAACACGAAAATTATGCTTGTGTCGTAGACCTTCTTGGTCGTGCTGGGAGATTAGTGGAAGCGTATGACCTTATCTCTCAAATGCCAATGCAAGCAGGACCAAGCATATGGGGCTCGCTATTGGCTGCCAGTCGAAGCCACCGGAATTTGGAGATTGCAGAAATAGCAGCTAGAAAGTTGTTTTTATTAGAACCAGACAACAGTGGGAATTATGTTCTGCTCTCAAATATGTATGCTGATGTTGGGATGTGGGAGGAAGTGAACAATTTGAGAACTCTATTAAAATTGCAGTGTGTGAAGAAGAGTCCTGGATGCAGTTGGATTGAGATCAATGGGAAAGCTCATTTATTTCTTGGAGGAGATTTGTCTCATCCACAGGCTAAGGAAATCTGCGCGTTATTGGAGGCACTGCCTGAGAAGATTAAGGCAGCTGGTTACATACCAGATACTAATGCTGTGTTGCATGATGTCAGTGAAGAGGAGAAAGAGCAAAACCTGACAACCCACAGCGAGAAGTTGGCCATTGCCTTTGGGCTTCTTAATACCGGTCACGGAACAGTTCTTCGAGTGACAAAAAACCTTCGAATCTGTGGAGACTGTCACACAGCCACCAAGTTCATTTCAAAAATCTATGGACGAGAGATCATTGTGAGAGATATAAATCGGTTCCATCATTTTAAAGATGGATCCTGTTCTTGTGGAGACTATTGGTGATAGAAGAATGAACCCAGATTTTCATATGCACCTTCACATCTGTCAAGTACTGTTGAACTCAGGTGGAGATCCAATTTTAGATCTTCTTGAAGTGTAGGCATGAGGATAGCAATCTGGATGAGATCATCGTATGCTTATGGCATGAGGCAGTCCCATCTGCAGGGGAAGAAATTCATATTGTGCAAGTAACTTGCAGTGGTAAGCTGGCAATTATTTTGGGGCCTCTTAATACAATTCCTTGAATGGTCCACTGGGTTGTGTGACCAGAGAAACTTTTATGGAAATTTTACACACACACACACAGAGATACCAAGCTCAGGTGTAATTATTTACGGAAGGGTGCAACTGGAGAGATGCATTGCTCCATCATTATAGCGATGGGTCTTGTTCTTGTGGTCTCTGGAGACTAATGGTGATTATCATTAAGTATGAAATAGACAGAGCAGAATTGTGAAGTCAAATCCAGAGGTGAGCTGCAGTTGAAGTCACGACCATCATGGTGGAAGGATACATATGAGATTTGGTATAGGTTTGATAAGGGAAGGTGAAGATGCTTATTCCGTATATGTTAAGACACCCATGGTGAGTGAATCATTTATCTTTTGTTGTGGTAAGGCAGTTCAAGGGAAACACATGAAAGGAGTCCTGCCAGAAATGAAGCTGATATCAGCGTCTGATACTTAAATTAGCAAAATACATTGTTTCGGATTGGATCTGTACATCCCTATTGATGGTCAGGCTTAACAACACCAATCAACAAGTTTCAAAATCATATACCCTCTTGACCAGATGATATAGATCTTTTGTAGTCTGCGCAACTGGCTTTGTAATTACTGGACATCATTGAGACTTTGGTTGGTGGTTTACAGGATAAAAAACCTTAGTCCAGTTACCTAAACTCGTATCGAAACCTTCTAAGCCATGGCTGTAAAGAGAGTTTGTATCTTATATTGAATGACTAGGATCACTCAAGGTTAGTTTATATGTTTTCGCAGATTTTTTTACGAAGTTTTGTATCATTATGTGTTTTGTTTTTTTTTTGACAAACTCTTGATGTTACCCTCGCATCAGTTTGGGCCCGGGGTGGTGTGTGTTAGAAAATTTTAGTATTTGAAGTAGTTTAATTATTTTCTGGTAATGCTTTGCCTTTGCCTTGCTATGAAGGGTTTATATTATGTATCTTTAATCATTGAGCAATGTTATCGGGACCTAATTTATTGACCTAATTCACTATGATTTTTGGATTGACTGTGGGTCCATCAAACATTGAAATTTGGTATTGATCCAATAGTTCTGCTGAAGCCACATCATTATATCAGGAAATTATGTCAAATTTTTAGGTCCAAATAATATTACTCTTAATCATTATGCTCACAAAATTATGTAACTGCAATAATATTTTTATCTCATTTTCTTTTCATTCTCTCTTGTCATCGATATTTTCATGGTATCTAAGTTGGGTCTTGATGGTTCTTAAGTCAAGTCGCTTACCCATTTACATTTTCTTGTATACGTTTGATAATTTATTTGCTAGTCTCACGTGCGAGCCAGGATCCCACTTGATGGAGGATGTAATGAGTACTTTTATTTCATATCAAATGATTAGCACTATCTAATATCGATATATATACTTAAAAAGCATTTTCACTCATGATCAATTGATTTTGAATGAGATTTTGAATCAGATGCTCATTATCAATAGACTATTCTGCTATAGTCAACTAAGTGAGCTTAGACTATTCTGCTTCGAAATGATTATACCTGTTGAATAACTACTCTTGTCTTTGTCCAACATATAAGTCATATTCTACACTCTATTCAACCCAACATTCAACTTCGGGGTGCGGTTTTATATTTCCTTTCAATCGACGAGCATGAAGGATAGCCGACAATTCTGCTCATTCTACAATGGCAGACTTCTCTATTGCAGTAGAAATTTCCTTTTGTATATAATATGTATCTATAACACTATCAAATCCTAAAGCACACCAAGAAAGTAAAAGCAATAACACTGTGAGAGACCCAGGAAGAGAAAAAAGATACGAGAGGAGAGAGATGGAGCTTTTCAAGGTGTTCATGTCCATTGCTTTACTTTCTGCGGTGGCGGTGTTTGTGCGTCTGTACAAGGCTCTGGTGACAGAGCCGGCCAGGGTTCGAAGGATACTGAAGAAGCAGGGAATAAACGGACCACCACCAAGTTTTATCAATTGTACTGCTAACTTGTACAAATCAATAACATAAGGATAGTTCCAACTTCTAATTTGTAATTCTTACCCTACTTGTGAATCTTTGGAAAACATCAAGTTCGAAGGAAAGTTCTTGATACTACCAGTGACCATTATCTCAGTTTTAATTGAACCGACCTTTAGACAGCATAGGAAAGAAGGTCCAAACATACATTCGTCTTTTATTTGCAGCAAGGTTAGAGAGTTTACTTGAGCACAATACTTCAACGCAGATACTACATGCTTTGAATTAACATCCACTGGGGCAGAGTTTCATCAATCTAGCAATCTTTTTGTCTTAAACCATAAGATGGCTATAATAAATAGGATTGAGCCACCTCCAACAACACCAGCAGCAGCTGCATACCACTGTGCATAGGTTCCAAAGTCGAAGAGAGGGATGCTTACATTCATGCCAAATATTCCAAAAATCAAAATGCCTAGATTGAGCATTATCGTCGCTGTGTTAATAATAACACTCAATTGCAGTAGCTGATTTTGCTTTTCATCCAATATGATGTTGATATAGTCCTCTGTATCATGGACATATTCCCGCAGCTAGGGACCAGAGACAAAAAAAAAATGGTATCAGGATGATTTGGATCTTGTAAATTTGCAAGAAATAGTAATCTATTGTTCAATACAAGAAAAATGTCTTAGAAATAGGAATGAAGATAGGATTAAGCTGTTTAACAGGAATATTTATAACTTGCTTTGTAAACTGGCGAAGTTGTGAGTACTAGGAACTGCTTAGACTTTGGAAATAACATAAACATAAATAGCCAATGTATTATATATAGAATAAGAAGTCTGAAATAAATACCTCATTCTAATCTCAACTTGAATATAGAAATGAAGTTCTTTGTTCAAGTATAAACATGGTTTCTACCTTAGATATTTCTGGGAAAATGAAGACAACAAATTAGAATCTATTAAAATTCATAGACGAAGCTAACTTTCCCTTTAAAGCATGATGAACCCAGCTACTATGACAAAGTGCCAAAAACAAAGGAGCTAGTTTTCCATACTTGGCCAAGTTGCTTCCATAAGAGAGTTTGTCGTAGAATTGTTGAAAGAACAAGTTACACGGGTATGTTTTCTACATGTTAAGGAGACGGCAAAAGAGTAGTTATCAACTAAAAAATGTGACAAGGGAAAAAAGAAGCCTCAAATTTATGATACGATCTTCCATATTTGTTGTTATATGTGAATGAAACTTACAATGGAACTAATTAAGATCTATCATATTTTATCTCATTGAGCCCTACCTTATGGCAAGCCTCAAGGACCGAGTAACCTTTTAAAAACATGCAATTCTATTGAGAAAACTTATTAACAGGGTAAAAGTAGCTTAGGATCGAGTCAAAAGTTGTAGCAAGCCAGAGCAAAACTTACACTGAGTAGTTTGTTTAAGATTTCCTCCATTTGCATGAAGTATGCTCCCAATAGTAATTCCAACTCTTCAATATTTGGCTTATGACCACTAATAGGTGCGATGCTGCTTCCGTCACTTGTGTCCTCATCACTGAAAATGAAAACCACGAAAAGTTAATAAAATTCATCAACTTTGAAATCAATCGGGACAAAAATGAACTTTAATTTGATCCATAAGTATGGTTGATGGTATTGAAAACTTAAAACAGATTCAACAATGATTGTGATGCGATTACTTTAGAACCAATTGTATCTACACCACCTCACCTTTAGACTCAAAACAAAGAACTGTTGTTTTCTATATTAGGCTGTTACTACATTATTCCTATTTTTCTGGCCAAGAGTAGGCATAAGTTTGTAATATGTCAAATCAAGAAACTGGATTAAACAATTTCACATCTGCCCTCAGAATTTCTAACAAAGAAACCATATCCAGATGCATACTAGTTAATTCAAGTCATTCATTTCCAGCTCCACTTTTTGACAAAACTAACGTATCCAGTATGATCCTGTTAATTGAGGCTCCACTGGGTAGACATATGAAAAGTGATGGACCTATGCCCCCCTGGTGGCTCTAAAGTTTGAAAATTTTCAGAGCTATGTATTATTTGCTGAGTGATAAATATAAAACTATATAGAGACAGCCCCCAAACTTTTTTGTACACCCCCCCCCCTGCCCCAAAAAAAAAAAAAAAGAAAGACTTGTCCAAAGGATTGGTATGCCTACACCTACTTCTCGGATCAGTCCCTGGACCTAAGAATTTGCATTATTTGACCAAAATGACTACTCTATTACTCGAACCCACAACAACTTGGTTGTTGTTAGCCCAACACTCTTACCATTGTACTGTGCTAGGATCCTTAAACTATGAAATTAACTTTGTATCTTAAACTCACATATCTATTGGATTCCAGAGTAAACTAATCGAATATAATGACTGAATCCTTCATTTATGATCAAACTTGATTTGCCATGTATCTCAGATTGCAACAATCCTGACAAAAGCTAAAGCACTGTCAACTTGTCATTTGCTTCACAGCTAATGGTTCTAACTGATGATATAAAGCTTTGCAATCTTGCATAGACAATGGCATTCTGCATGGCAATGTTGCGACAGTTATGGTTGTGGTATATATACGATGACTAATGGAACATAAACTTGTAAACAAACATAAACTTGTAAACAAACTTTTAGATGAAGCCAATAAAAGCAATGATACCAAAGTGTTTCCATTCACCTCATATCATGTAATTCAGATTCATTGGCATCCTTCTGCTCAACATTTAGTATGAACCTATCAGATTCTAGACCAGCAAGTTTTTTGGTCAAGTACATCTCGGACATGTCTGCATCATCATCCAGTAAATGTTCAAGCTCATCTCTCACCTGAAAAACATGCTAGCATTATATGATAATTTTCTTGATAACCAATCCAAATAAGAGGGGAGTTAACAGCCTCAGAAGTTTGCCGTAATTATAAATTTGTAATCCCAACATGAAGCTATTCTCTAGTTGAACATTCTTGCAGAAGGTTTTGTATTTCTTACAAAATTAGTAAAACGTGATTGTATTTTGAACAAATAGAAATTTTGAGGGAAGCAGGGGCAGAATATATTCTAAGGTAATTATAACAGGTTTTTCATTTTGAAACATACAATTGTTTCATAAATTGATTTTATTTAAATTTCATATATTTGCCAGACAATGTGCTCCATCAATATCAAAAGGTTGTCTCAGATTTCAGTCTTATAATCTGAAGCAGTAGCTGTAAGACTCGTTTGTAACAATCTTGAATATTGGGTAGACATAGGCAAATTTTAAGCAACTGGACAGGGTATCTTAGATTTTATGGATTCAAACTAGTATGATAAGTTCTCAGAATCTTTCTTCCTTTTTTTTTTCAATTAGATTACATGATCAATAATGCAGATCAGACTACATTTCAGCCAGTTAAAGCTTGTTGTGCCAGTCTATAAGCAGATATTAAGTGATCCAAACACTATTTGCATGTAAGGAATCCAGCAACAACAGTGAAAAGGGTGACTTTACCTTCTCTCCAAACAATTAAACATTGTACTATCTGTTCTTATTAGAAAATAACTCAAAGATCCATAAATGAGATATATTTGTCCCTCTAAGAATCAAATCAACCCTATAGTTAGCTACTAATCAGGGTACAGGGGATGTTGTTATTGAACAATAATGAGAATTGCTGTAATGCTGTTACCTTCTGAACACGGCCAGACAGAGCAACCAAACGACCTTTTATAAGCCTCACACGTTGGAGGCTTTGTGAACTGGTTTTAGCTGATAATTGATCTAAAGCTGGATATGCCTCTTTCTCGAGCGTGGAAGTCTTGGTGAATCAGCAAACACGTGGCCATTCAAAATTACACAACCAGTTAGACCCAAACCAGAACCATAATGATACTAATATCAAGGGGGCAAACCATTTATGAAACCCTAGGACCTTAATCATAATTGGCAATAAAGGAGCAATGTCCAAATTAAAGCAATCAAGTAGGCATTTTGGTTAAAACTTACAACCATGGCATGGCTCTTATTTTAATGAACATAAAAACAAATAATTGATGATCATGCTATACTTTCACAGTGGATAAGTTAACATTAACAACCAACACAAAGATTGATGTTAATAGCTAGGCATTTGACATATGATTCCTATTGTTCGGTTCCCACAAACTATGTTACACTGCTATCCATTCAGCTTAAACTTTCAAACCCACTGACTGTTAACATAGTATCAAAGCTCTTCCAAACTTACGCATTTAGACCAGCAGAAATGGAGCACTTTAGTCATACTAGAGGGAAACAAGACCTGAGAGTGATGGAATATATAAATTTGAAAACGATAAAATTAATATCTAGACTTGAAAATTTTAATAGACCCTTATCTGCCAAATGTTGGAATATAGTCTAGTTTCACCTTTCCTGTGACTTAATATTTTGTCAAGAATGCAAGAATGTTTAAGTCACTTTGTATTATTATTTGACTATATATACGAGCTCTAACTCTTTCTTTGTTGGTATCAGAGCCACTAACTCAACCCTGATTCTAACCCTAGCCTCCGCCAATTGTCATAACCAAACAGACCCAGCCGCTGCCCCTCCTCCACATTGCAACAACAACTAGCCACCAATCACTTCCCAGCAAGTATCCCAGTCCACCCAGTAACCACACCAAGCAGCTACCACTCTAACAACAACCGAACCAGCGAAGTCGTCTCCGTGCCGAAACAACATGCTTCAGTAAGCTCACTGCCCAGTCCACCTATTCCCACCGACTGCTCAGCCAACATATACCACCATCAACCAGACCACACCGACAAAACCATCACCAACTGCCCCTTCGTCACAGTGCCGAAAAATCAACACAAATCAGCCCAGCAAACCACCACTGACAGCAGCCCACAAACCCAGCGACCCATCAGCAAAACGACCTGCATTCAGCCTCCCATCAGCAAAACCCAGCGACCCACCACCTTAGCTCACCCTAGAAACCCAAAACCGACTGCACCCAAAGCCCAACCAACCCACTCTAGCTAACCAGCCCACCGTCGGATCACGCTCTCCCTCACAGTTTCGTGTTTTACCTCCTCGCAACATGTACTTTGTCGTAGTGTTGCCATCTATTTGTCCCACTATCTTCTTTTTCCAACCTTTTAAGAGGATCGAATCCTATTATTCGTTGATCTGCTCTTTATGTAGTAGATTCATTATTTATATTTTTTGAATTTTTGGGCACCGTGACTTGATTATTTGAGAGTTTTTTGGACCTTCTTTATCTATCGCTATTGTTCGACTGAAGGTATATTATTCTATCTTATTTTATCTCTCTATTAATCTTAGAATAATTTTTTTTGTCACGGGTGCCCACGTATTGTTATTGTTATGACTACTATTGAGGGATTTGAGACCTCTACTGTTGAGAGCTCTGTTGTTAGTACTTCCACCTGAAATATACCTCCTGGTTCTGGTCAGTGTGATTATTGTGGTCGATTAGGCCAGCTCTTTCTAGAGCTTAAGTCGTCTCCTCGCAGCTGTACTATTGCTATTGTTGAAATATCATCACCTACTGTCGTTGTTCTTACTGCTGCTCCTCCTTGGCATAGTGATATGGATGCTATCATTTTTCGATTAGATATACTTATATCCGCTCTGACTTCTCAATGTCTGACTACTGCTACTACCACCACTACAGGTATATCTCGTATTTTTCATGCTTACGCCAGTTCATCTCTCTTTTAAATGTTAGACTCGGGTGCAAATGGTCATATGACAGGTGAGGTCTATCACTTTATCACTTTTGACGAGCAGTTACATACACAGGTTCAGTTAGCAGATGGAACACATGCCCCTATTGTTAGTAGGGGTACAGTCCGCCTCTCAGATGACTTTACATTATATTCGATTTTTCATGCACCAAAATTGACCATGAATCTATTATCCGTACATCAGTTATCTAGAGATTTTCACTGTGCGGTTGTGTTTTTATCTGATTCGTGTTATTTGCAGTACCTGAGTACCAAGAGAATTATTATCAAGGGACATGAGAGAGATGGATTGTATTATCTAGGCGATCCACCTCCAATTTCACCAGTTCTTCCACCTCCATCATCTGCATCTGCTTTGTTTTTATCTGTTCCTAACTTACATGCTAGTATTTTGCCTAGTACTTGTCGTTATGATTTTTCATCACAAACTGTTCAGTCGTGGCATGACCGCTTTGGGCATACAAATTTTAAATATTTATGTATGTTATTTCCTGTTTTGAACAATGTTTGTGTTGGTGGTAAACTTGACTGTGTTATATGTTCTCTATCGAAACATGTTCGAACTAGTTATATTCCTTGCATGCATCAATCACCCAAGCCATTTGACTTAATATACTATAATATTTGGGGACCTTCTTCTATTACTGCTTGTCAGGGCATTGACCTAATACACTCTGATATTTGAGAACCCTCTCCTGTTACTGCTCTGTTAGGTGCTCGATACTATATGACATTTATAGATGTCCATACTCATTGTACTTAGATATATTTTTTACATAGGAAGTCTGATGTACTCCCTATCATCACTCAGTTTCTCCAGATGATTAAGACATAATTTAATGTCATTGTTCATGTTCTTCGTTCGGATAATGCCAAAAAATATGTGTTTGATGCCTAAGTTGCTCAGGGTATCCTTCAGCAACTCACTTGTCTATATACTTCTGAGCAAAATGGAGTTGCGAAAAGGAAAAATATGAGTCTAATAGGGATGATACGTTGTATGCTTAGAGGAATAGGGGTGCCAAAATCTTATTGGCATTTTCTACTTTTTTGTGTAATTGTACACTGAGTTATGTTCTTCAGCATAGGGCTCCCTTATAGGTCTTATTCCCTAAGCAGACACTTTTTTCGGTCCCCCCTTGTGTTTTTGGCTGCACATGTTTTGTTTAGGATTGATCTCCTACTCGTCATAAGCTGGATGATAAAGCAATTCGTTGTGTCTTTGTTGGCTATTGTCATCAGTCTAAGGGATATCAGTGTTATGACCTTATCAGGCGTTGTATGTATCACAGTCTAGATGTTACCTTTCTTGAACATATTTCTTATTTTTCTTCCACTCCTGTGTCTACTCCTCCAGTTGATGATACTCTTATTGATTTTCTGTTACCACAAGAGCCAGAGTCATTGGACACTATCACTACAGAGTCATCAGTCTCTCCTCCACCAGAGTCACCAGTCTCTCTTCCTTTGCAGGTTTATGTTCGTCGCCCTAGCTCTCATCCCTCTGCTGATGTCCTCTCTACCTCAGGCGATGCAAATAATACTTCTCAGTTCGTTGAGCATATTGATACACCTGTTGTTAGTACTAATAAGATTACAAGTACTAAGCCAGTTACTTTCCCAAATGAGACAGTGTCAGTGGAGGATGATGATTTAGGGCGTCGTTATCCACAGTGTGATCGCCGTCCAGTTGTTCGTTATGGTTGGACTACCCGGACTTTATATCCGATCTCTGCTTATGTTTCTTATGGTGATCTTTCTCCTATATTTTGAGCTTATAGTATGGTCTGATCAGATGAACCGATTTCTTGCTCTATTTTAGAGGCTATACAGGAGCCCTAGTGGATTCTTGCCATACAGACGAAGATGGACGCTCTTCAGCATAATCATACGTTGGATCTTGTCTCTTTACCTTTAGGGGTGAAGCTTGTTGGATGTCATTAGATTTACACCCTGAAGTTTCTTGCGGATGGTACTATTGATCGTCACAAGGCTAAACTTGTGGCGAAGGGCTTTACTCAGGTACCAGGTCGTGATTTTGGTGTTACCTTTGTCCCCGTGGCAAAATTGACTACTATTCGATTAATTATTTCTCTGTCTACGGAGTATTCTTGACTTTTTCATCAGTTGGGTGTGAAGAGTGTATTTCTTCATGGTGATCTGAATGAGATTATTTATATGGATGCAACACCGGACTTTCGTGGTGAGGGAGAATATGATAGAAAAGTATGTCGACTGTGTAAGTCTCTCTATGGACTGAAATAGTCACCACGAGCCTGGTTCTCTTGCTTTAGTGATGTAGTTGTACATTTAGGATTCACCAAATGTCATTTTGATCATGCTTCCTTCATTCGACGGAATACTTTTGGACAGTGTGTCATCTTTTTGGTATATGTTGATGATATTATTATTACTGGAGATGATGTTTCTGGGATTGTGCAGGTTAAAATAGACCTTGGGAAGGCTTTCGATGTGAAGGATCTTGAAGTTTTGTGATTTTTTCTTGGGATTGAGGTTGCTCGTAGCAGCAAGGGTATTGTTCTTTCTCAGAGAAAGTATATTCTGAATCTTCTCTCAGACATTGGGATGCCGAGGTGCAAACCGACATCATCACCCATGATTCCAAACCTGAAGCTTACTGCTGAAGGTGAGGAGCTAAAAGATCCGATTGTTTATCAGAGGTTGGTAGATAGACTTATCTACCTAGTCAACACTAGGCCAGACATTTCATTCACTGTCAGTCGAGTTAGTCAGTTTATGCACAGGTCGTGTCAACCTCATCTTGATGCAGTTCATCATATTCTTTGGTACCTCAAGTCTTGTCCTGGGATTGGATTATTTTATGCATCAGGATCTCAAACTGGCTCTCTAATCTGTTATTCAGATTCAGATTATGAGAAAGCATGTGAAGATCGATCTACTACGGGCTTCTATGCTTTTCGAGGGACTCATCTTATCACTTGGAAGAGCAAGAAGCAGGTAATTATCTCTCATTCGTCAGTAGAGACATAGTATCGAGCATTGACATTTGACACATGTGAGATTATCTGGCTACGACCGATTCTTGGCGAGTTGGGATTTCTAGTGACTTCTTCATCTACATTATATTGTAATAATCGATCTATTATTCAGCTTGCTTTTGACTCTATATTACACGAGAGGACGAAGCATATAGAGATCGATGTTCACTTTCTTCAGGAGAAAGTTCGTTGTGGTATTGTGACTCCATTGTTTGTGGGAACTAGTGATCAGGTTGCGGATATTTTCACCAAACCTGTCACTCTATCCATTCTTTGGGACTCCGTTTTCAAGCTTAACTTAGTTGATATTTTTATGCCTACCTTGAGGTGGAGTGTTGGAATATAGTCTAGTTTATTAGAGTTTCTTTTCCCTTTTTAACCCTTACTATGACTTTATATTTTGCCTAGAACACAATTTGTATTATTATTTGACTATATATACGAAGCTCTACTCTTAGTTGGAGTAACTCTTTCACTCACATATATCTCTTGTCTCTTGTCCGAAAAAAGGTATTACGACTCGAATGATGTCTAGAGAAAGCAAATGTACTAAAAAAGTCATCTCCATCCATGTTTATTAAAGATAGCTTGCAACCAATTTGAATGATGAACACTTTTTATGGTTGCAACCCTAAATAGGTAGGAAAAAAATCTAGTAATAGTGTAGTCCTATATCCTCAATGTTGCATCTCAAAGTGAAACTAAATTTACAATAATAAGAAAAGGGTGCAATTTTCATATCAAGAGAATATTAGCTTTCTGTTTTGGTCCAAAAAAATGGACAAAATGAAGTAAAAGGCCTAAAAACGTATTCTATCATCAAGCTATTTCTGAGTTTGAAAATATCAGAATAATGGAGTTGATAAATATAATATTTTTAATGAAACTCCTAAATTAGTTAGATTATTAATTTCAAAAAATACCATAAATGTCAAGGATTATCTTAAGAACAAGAAGTTATCAGACAGGAATTTATATATCATTAATCTTTTTGATATGTATACACTTGAGGTTGTAATAATTTATGTATTAGGATCTGTGTTTAACTGTAATCAGTTTTTATCTGTTGTTAAGCTATCAACTTTAATAAGGTTTTGACTTAGATATTTTTGTTTTATTATAGAAGTGGGCGACATCGCCAAATGATATCTGAAATATAAAAAGCATTGTCGTTAAGAATCGTAGTGGTTCACACAAAGTATAACAAACAGCCATCGAGTTTAAAGGCACAAGGACTTTTAGGTTCATCAAGTTTAAAGGTGGATTAACTCTACATTATTGGCAAGTTACATTCTTCAAATATACAATATGCAGTGAGTGCACCCAGTTATGGGCAGGCTACAGGGAAAAAATACCTTTTTGAACAGACCAATCAAAAATGGGAAAATTAGAAGAAGATACACTAAATTAGACTTAATCGTAAAAAAATACATAAAAAAAAATGTTAGCTAATTAAATCCTTAATTTTGATATTTATTTGTATCTAAGTATATTATTTGAATTTTACTAATTTTTTTGTGATATTTTTTCCCTCTATTGATCCATATGTATTTAATGCACCACTTTTCTTTGGAAAGTGATGCATTAAACATCTCCTAGTTTTATGGAAGAACTTTAATACACACACACACACACACACATATATATATATACACACACACACATTCACACTTATATAAGTACTTATGTATGTATGTATGTATATATTTATTGTTAAATCTCTTATCTGAATTTTGAATTATCTTTTAATGCACTTTGATTCATGCATTTTTTTTTTGAAAGTGATATTATTTTCAAATTAAAATAATATCCGAATAGTGTAATAGTGTAACAATAACAGTGTAACAGTATAATAATAACAATGTAACAAACTATTTACACAAAATATTGTACTATTACATTTTGTCAAACATGTAGTTTCATATAATTTTATTCAAAATAATTTATCTCCGTTTTGAATTTGTTACCACATACACAAAACTACGGAACACTGTTTTTGTTACAGTGTATTTGTTACATTGTTATTGTTACACTATTATATTATTTGGATATTAATTTAATTTAAAAATAAAATCATTTTTCAAAAAAAAAAATGCATGAATCAAGGTACATTAAATATAATTTGAAAACACAATCACTTTTCAAAAAAAAAAAAATATGCATGAATTAAAGTGCATTAAAGATACTTCAAAATTTAGATAAGAGATTTAACAAAAAGTATATATACACACGCATATATTTACATGTATTAACAAATACATATGAATCAAGGTGCATTAAATACGTATTTATATGTATTACCAAATATATATGAATCAAAGTGTATTAAAGAAAACAAATTTTAAATTAAATGACCCTAAAATGGGCATTTACGTCTTTTATATCTCAACTGTGAATTTTTTTCTCAATATATTTTGTTTTATGTATTTTTTATCAAATAAATCTAATTAAGTATATCAACTTCCAAAGAACCCATCAATAATTATTAACTTGCATGCTAGTGTCATACCTCGGATTCAAGGTTCTTGCAGACAGAATCCAGACATATTTCAAGAGCTCTAAACTCAAAAGGTAATGGCTTTGAAGTGCCCGTATTTGGAACCTCCAGCGGAGTTTTTGGACTACTGTCTCTCGCCTCTAGTAGCATATCAGAGGGCGATTCCTCCATAGCCTTGTGCTTTCCCTTTGTAGCCTTCATATAAATAACAACAAAAATCAATTATATTTCCCTATTGCTTGTTCACAATTGCTCATTCTTAACTGACACCAAATTGTGACCTCCTGTTTCTAAGTAGAATTAATTAGCTAATTTAGCATTTGGTAACATTTTCAGTTTTCAATTTCAAAAGAAAAATGAAAACAAAAACTGTTTTGGCTTTTTTTTTTTTCCAATTATATTGTCTATTAGAATTTAATTTAGTCGTTTAAACGACTAAATTAAAATATCAAACTACTCCAATTAAATCTAAAAGATATTGTGTCAATTACTGTTTGATTCATTTTTTAATTTTTTAGTTTTATTTTAATAGACAGTATAAATATATACTAACTATGTTTTTTTTTGAAAAAATAAATTTTTATTTTTAATTTTATTTCAATAAATAACATAATAGAACATGAATATTGAACGTAAAATTCATGTTCTATTATGAATGACTTAAACTCATTGTTTGATTTTTTAATTTTATTTCAATAAATAATATAATTGTATACTAATTATGATTTTTTTTTTTAAATTAATTTTTTTTTTTAAATTTTATTTCAATAAATAATACAATATAACATGAATTTTGGTTGTAAAATTTAAAATATTTAATATTTTAAATTTGATTGGACTATTTTTTGTCTAAATATAATATTTTAAACTTAAAGAGTCTAAGTATTATATACCCACAAACTTTAGGGTAGTTTATGTGTAATTTATTAACTGATATATTTAAAACAAGAATATAAGTATTACACGAGTACAAACTTCAGGAGGTTTGTATATAATATTTTAAATGTCAGGGGTCTGAGTGATTAAGTGACAAACCTCGAAAAGTCTGAATGTACTTCTCTCCGACCAATAAATTGAGTAAACAAATTAGGTCAAAGTAATATTATTGAATGTTATTTCTACAAACCCTAAATTTTACCGCTATAAAAAAAGAAAAAAAAATTCACAAGCAACTGTAATTACTGTATTGAAAGTTCATCTTCATTGGAAAAAAAAAATAATCAAAATACTCACAGTTCCTTCAAGACCCAAAAGGCTGCATTTGAGATTCCAAACAAAAGATTCAAGAGTTGGGTCGATCGGATTGGGAACAAGAATTTCAGCCGCCGTTATGATTGCTTTGATATGCTCCAACCTCACAACAATTGCCCTCTCTCTACGAAGTATCGTAGAAGTGTAAGAAAGATCCGGGTCAAGAACCCTCAAATCGTGGGCCGAGATTCCTGTCCGGCGCATAATCAGATGTTTTCCGAGATCCTCGATATTCGAGTCTCCGTTTTCTGGCACAATCAGCCATGCCTTTTTACGCCTCGCCTGAATCGGAAAGGGTATGCTTCGATTGAGCTCAACTGGATCTTGCATGTTTGCAAGCGATGATTTGGAGTGGTGGTAGTTGAAAAATGGGGTTGAAGTTTAGGGTTTTGGAGATTAAATTAAGACAGATTTGGTCCTTCATTTGTTTAGAATATGACATGAGAGAGAGAGAGAGATGGATACTGAAACCAAGTTCACCTGTTCCAGTTAGACTGTTATTCTCCTTCCCTCCCTCAGAAAAGTGTATAATCAACGATTTTTTAAAACTCAAATGGGCGTGGGAAAAGTTCTAGGTGGAAGGTCCTAAATATTGGACGTGGGTGACATTGCATAATCATCAAATAAAAAAAGAATAAAAATAATAAAATATGGTCAACGGGGTATAATAAGAACAAAAAAAAGTACATATTCTCCAATATCTATGATAAACCTAGTGCAGGAGGAGTATATAATATATATTGGACGTGGGTGACATTGCATAATAATCATCAAATAAGAAAATAATAAAAAGAATAAAATAAGGTAAACGATATATAATAAAAATAAAAAAAGTACAAAAAGAGTACGCATTCTCCTATGCCTGGTGCAGAAAGAGTATATAGTAAATATTTGATGTGGGTGATATTGTGTAATCATCGAATAAGAAAAGAACAAAAACTATAAAATAAGATCAACGATGTATAACAAGAACAAAAAGAGTACAAAGAGAGTACATATTCTCCTATATATATATATATGATATACTTGGTGCAGGAGGAGTATATAGTGAATACAACGATGATCACTGACATGATATCATCAATTGATAATAAAATTCTAAGTAGGTAACGTGAATCTCACTTGTGCTTACATGAAAGAAGAATAAAGAGTTATTTGATTACGTGACAGATTAGTTATTAATTTTTATGGAGTCCATTTGCTTATTTAAAATTTTATTATTAGTTGGTGATACCATATCACACTGTCATATGATATCATTGTTATAATGAATATTTTCTCGTGCAAGAAGGGCTAATTTGCTAATTTGTCAACTTACTAGTGAATTGTTATACCATGTGACACTGTTAATATGGTGTAAAAATTACACGCAATATTTTTTCCCTATTAGGGAAATTAAAAAAACCAACCCTCTCGGTTTTGCACAAGATTGAAAGATAATCGATGTTTTAGTAATGTTATACTTACTAAGTTTTTTATTCCAAGTGATGTGATATAATATCCATTATTAAGTATTGTGATGATAAAACTGTGTCACGTCACTTCAGATGAAAAATTTAATAAAAAATCTTATTTACTATAGTATTGTTGAGCAGATTAAATGTGCTGAAAAAGTCTGGCCAATGTGTGGCGGTGACATTGTGTGTGTATATAATCAAGTGCTAATTGCACTAAAGATCCACAAAGTATGAAGTTTGTCTCATTTTGATATCCAATATTTCAATTGCATCATTTTGATCATTGAATGACTAATTGCATTAGAGGTCTATAAAATATGAAATTTATCTCATTTTGATATCTAATATTTCAATTATATCATTTTAATCCATGAAATATTAAATATGTTTCTATGTAGTTCTTCAAGCAAATAATATCTAAATTGTTAATGATTTTTTATCATAAACTTGTCACGCGATACCTAAATATTAACAAAAAAATGTGTTGGCTAGCTCTTGACAAAAAAAGTGTTATTTGAATAGCTATTTGACTAAAATTTGTGTAGAATTTGTTCAAGAACTATCTAAATTATTTTTTTATCCATATTTAAAATGTCACATGACATTTATGATTAAAAATCGTTAGTAATTTAAGTGTTGTCTGCTTGAGAGACTACATAAAAACATATTCATTATTTGAGGGACTAAAATAATGCAATTGAAATATTGGGAATCAAAATAGTAAAAACTCAATACTTTAAGGACTTTCTGTACAATTAACATTATAATCAATATACTAAGTATTTAAAAATACAAGATTTGTAAACCTCCTAATCTAAGAGATTGAATCATTTACAAATCTTGTATCCCACTATTAGGGATGGACTAAATTTTAGATTGTTCAAGTCTGTTCGAATTACAAAAATTGTCAAACATGATTAAATTTTTGAGCTCTTCTAATATTTCAAGTTGAGCCCAAGTAACTTAAAGTTCAAGGTTACGGATACGATCTTGACTCATTTATAATAGTTATAAATATTTTTCATGGTTTGCAGATAATTGAAAGCATTTGAAATATACATTACAATCAAGAGTCCAAAGAATTCAAGTTGGATGATTCCCTTTCTTAAAAATAATTGGGTCTCATTTGGAGGACCAATTTGAAAGAGCAGTCAAGCTCAAACAATTTTTTAAACTCGTTTAAGTTCGGCACATTTTTTAAATTGTTTATTTATAAAATAGTCGAACTATGGACTCGGCTTGTTTTAGACTCGACTCAAACTCATTTATATAAAAAACGAATCAAATTTAAACACATTTTTAAACTCTTTTTTAAAAACAAACTCGTTAGGTTCGAGTTCGAACTCATTCCTTCACCTTGTTTACCACCCCCTAGGTGCAATAATGTAGAAGAAAGCTTATAATTGTAATGTATTTGAAACATTTTTTCATTTTTATTTATCCAGTTTATATCTTTGTTTCATGTAGGAAAGAATGCGAAACATACATTCTTAATATTACATCGATATATTTCCAAGCATCATGTTCATAACAGATACTATTTACTTCTGTTCTGACATTCACAAGAGCAAAATTTCATCAACCAAACAATCCCTTTTTCTTACCCAACATGATGGCTAAAAGAAATATGGTTGAGCAACCACAAACAATACCAGCAGAAGCTTCATACCACCGCAAATATTTTCCAGGATCAAAGAGAGCGATGTGGATGTTCATGTTCATTACCCCATCAGTCACAATGCCAAGATTCATAATCAACACTAATGTGCTAACAATAACGCCCATTTGCAGTAGCTGGTTCTGTTTGTCGTCCAGAATAATGTTGATGTAGTCCTCTGTATCATGGACATATTCCCGCATCTGTGGGACCAAAGAAGTCAGATTGAAAGAAGAAACATCGGTAGCATTCATTCTTGCTGAACATAGGGAAGAAGTTAACAATGTTTAGATCTTACTAAATTTGCCAAAGTTAGCAGACTAATAACCAACTCATGAACAATATCCTGGCAGGGTTTGTTGAGAAATGAGAACGATGATATGCTAATCTTTTTAACATAACAGAAATAAAAAAATTATATTGTATAATTGCTAAGAATCCCTAGGCAGTGTTTAGACTTTGGACAAATAAAGATAGAACTATCCAATATGTTTAACATGGTATAAAGAAGTCTAATTTAATGACCTTCACATTAATCTCCACAACAATATAGAAATGAAATCCTGTGTTCAAATCTGAGCATTATTCTAGCTTAAAAAAATGCATATAGGAAAATCAAGAAAATGTGGTTAAAATTTATCAGAATCCAATACTTGTCTAAATTTCCACGCTCAAAAATTGTATAAGTAGGAGATGAGACTACTAGAATTGGGGGAATAATATGAGTCCCATGAGTTACTGTGGGTGTAAACTTTTCTCCTAGTTCGACAAAGCACTATATTCAGAGAAGTCAACCCACGGAAGTAAAATGATTTTCAGAAGGCTGTTTTTCTAGTTCAGTGTGATTCGGTGCCTATATGTTGAGGAGATTGCAAAAGGTGCATCTTGGTATCCACAAATCATATTAATAAGGGAAAAAGATGCCTCGATTGTATGACATGAATCTCATATTTGCACGGCTGAAGACGAATGGTGTGTTTGATGACAAAGACTCATGAAGCCTTACCTTAGGCCTCGCCTTGAGGACTGAGTTTCACACCTTTTAGAAATTTGCAAATTTATATATACATCTAACTAATGGGGTAAATTATCTCATGATTATGGCAAAAGTTATATTAAAGGAAAGTACAACATACAGTGAATAGCTTGTTTAAAATTTCCTCTATTTGCATGAAGTATGCTCCCAATAGTGACTCCAACTCCTCTTCAATATTTGGCCTATGACTTCTGACAGGTGCGGTGCGACTTTTGTCACTAATGTCCTCGTCGCTGAATGTGAAAACCAAGAAGCATGACACATCAACTCAGAAATCTAAATGGTACCAAAATAATTGTTAAATTTCATTGCTTAGCATGGTTAAAAGAACTAAACAGAGATTTCATAATCCTTATCTGGCAAGACACTGGATTCAAACAAAATCTTAAATTCAGACCTCAAGAGTTTCTGACAAGGAAACCTTATTCTGATCAATATTAATCAAGTCAAGTCAGTCATGATTTTCCAGCTGTATTTTGTTTCAAGGGGCCTTCGATCATTAACCAAACTATGAAACTCAGTTTGCATCATGAAATATAAATCCTATATAATTCCAGAGTAAACTAACTAAATATAAGAAATGAATACTTTATTTATGATCAAACCAGTTGTGCCATGTCACTCATAGTTCATAAAAAATTAAAAATCCTGCCAAAAGCTAGAACAGTGCCAATTTTTTCTTTGACTCACAGTGAATATTTATTATTGACAATTTAAGCCTTTTCAATTATGCCTAGTCTGGCAATCTGTATGGCAATATCGTGATAATTGAGACCGAAGTACAAATTCATTGATCAAATAAACAGTAAACTATTTTAATTTTTGATTGTAATCCGTCTTCTGTTTGAATGAAATGAAATAGCCTTTTCTTGTTTAAAAAAAAAAGTAAACAGTAAACAATAAGCAAACTTTTAGATGCATTGAAGAAAAGAAATGACACCAAAATGTTTTCACTTACCTCACGTCATCTAATTCAAATGCATTAGCATCATTCTGTGGCTCATCACCTGGGAAAAAACCTTCAGATTCTAGACTGGCAAGTTTATTAGTCAAATACATCTCAGCCATCTCCCCATCATCATCCAATAAATGTTCAAGCTCATCTCTCACCTGAGAAACATGTAGCATTATAGGATAACTTCAATCAATTCATAACAATCCAAGTGCTTGATGGGCACACAAGTTTGGAGGAAAAAGAGCAAGGGAAGGTACAAACAAAACATGAATCATGGCTCAAGATAGAATACACAACTAAATACATGCAAGCAACTCCAAGTTAGTTTAAGTTAACACTTACATCGTTGTGTTCTAGTTGAAATTTGTGTTATACGTAACACCTTGATCTGAAAACTAGGGGTAAGGCTACGCCACTGTTTTCATCAGTTTTATGAGAAAGACTCATGATTCAGAATCGGAATAGAAAAAAATTTGAAATAAATGCATTTCATCAGTCCTTCAGTACTATTGGTACAAAATGTTTAATCAGAGAAAGAACAAGGAAAAAGGATAAGAGAAGACAAAAAGAATATTAAATAAGTCATTCATAAGGATGTTCTAACAATGTTGCCATATAGAATAACAAAACAATGATCACATAGACACCCCAATTTCAATCCTGGCCGAGCTTTTGTATTATTGTTGCCATGTTGTTTTTCTTGAGGTTCTCTGTGCAAATTGCGCATGCAGATCACATACACAGACTTTGAATGAATTTTTATGAGTGAGGCTTAATTCGCAGTCATTAAGTCCATTACTCTAGTTCAGAAAAAAGGGTCATTGCTCAGGTTGTGCATTGGTTCAGAATTACTCTTTAGTTTTCATGTCTTTAAGTTTCATTAAGCCTCCACTCTCAATTTTATCTAAGTAACTAAATTAGGTACTATATCTGACCAGTGCTCGAAGAATATTATGATAGAGAATTCAGTTAAAAATACATATTCTTCGTTGTGATAATTTTAATTTTAATTGAAGCACCTGACCAAAATATCGTAGAGATACGTTAGATGTCAATTACTAGTACCAGATTAATATAATTCGACTAGCGCTATCTTTCCTTCTTTTCTTCCCCTCTTTGGCTTACATTTTGGACAGTTAAAGTTTGTTGTGCAGGTCTCTGAGTTGTAAATGCATGTACCATTGGCATGTGAGGAACTAAAGGATGAAAGTGAAAAAGTTGACATCACCATCTCTCCAAATAACAAAACTATAAAATGTCAATACTTGTAGCAAACTAGGAAAGATCAATAAATTAGTTTTACTTATCCTTGTACCAAGTAAATCACTCCACAGATAGGTAATGTTATTAGCCAATAATGAGATTACTATTACCTTCTGAACACGTCCAGACAGAGCAACCATACGACCTTTTATAAGCCTCACACGTTGTAGGTTATCTGCATTGGTTTTAGCGGATAATTGATCTAAAGCTGGATATGCCTCTTTCTCCAGCGTGGAAGTCTGTATAAATCAGCAAAAACATATGGTAATCCAAAAATTACACAACCAACACTACTTAAAGAGGAGCAAGAATGCATACTTCAAGATGCATTTGTTCCAACACCATTGGAAAAACAATAACTCTTCTAAGGTGGAAAACACCATCTATGAGAGAATAGGTCCTTAATTAACCTAGACATTCTAAGAACAATGTGTTTTCTTGACGAGCATGGAATGACTCTTCTTTTACAAGAACATAGAAAACACAAATAATTGCTTTTTGTGTTCTATTTAACGGTAGCTAAGGTCACAACCTTCCTCTTGTACAATAATTCAAGGCTATTGTACAACCTTCCTCTTGGAGGGCACTGAGGCTCATCTATTGTGGCATTGCGCAATGCTAGATAGAAGAACAAGTTCAACATGTCGAGATATTCAGGCCACATCGAGACTCATAGTTAGCTCAAAGATGACTCGGCTGAGTCGAGTGAGACTTGTTTTTTACACTAAATGTGTATGTTAGAGTTCTTATTTATATTATTAGAAGTGTTGGGTAATATTATAATTCCTATAATATCTGTTTACTATAAATAAGAGAGTGTAGAGTAACATAGCCTACACAACTGATTATTACCTTTCTTTCTCTCATTCTATCTTTCTTTCTCTAACCCTAATACCAATTTACTATTTAACTGTGTATAGGTCTCGGATATCAAGTACCGGTATCGGCCAATACTATGAAGTTCATAGTATAAACCATAGTTGTCAGTATCTTATCTTACAATACATGATATGTATGTTACAATATGTCTCCATACAATATTCCACCAATACGTTTCATTTTTCCACTGTATTTTACGATACGTTTCGATACAATAAAAAAATAATACTCACAACATCATTTTTTTAAATTTTTAATCTATACATTGGAACGACGTTGTTTCATATATGTTATTTTTTTCTTTTTTGGTTTGATCACAAACAAACTAAGCGGATCACCGTCTTCCCCTATGACTCCGTTTTTCTTTCTCCAAAATCGTATTCTTTTTCTTCCTTTCAAACAGACAACACTCTAGCAACGTTTTGATAGTTGTCGTGAAGACAAACTTTTCTCTCTTTCAAACTCCATCAAAAACACACATCGCACAAAAATGTTTAGGGAGTTGAAATAGTATTAATATTACTTGGGACACTATATATTTACACATTTTTAGGTATGTGTATGTGTATATATATATTTCAATTGAGTATATCTTATGACACACGATACATTATTTTTTAAAAATGATACGCGTTGCGATACACATTTTGACAACCTTGGTATGAACCATAATTACACCGCCATCCATCAAACTTAACCTTTGATGCCCCCCAGTTGTTAACCTGATATCAAAGTTGGGTTTCCACTATGAGACTAGTGGCTAATGGCACATATGCTTCAGTTGAACTCTCCCAAAGCTTGAGCTTTTAGACTAGCAGAAACTGCGCATTAAAGTCAACCAAAAAGGAACAAAACCGAAGTAATGTCACACATAACCACTTGAAGACTGCGTGAAACGTGTTCATGTCAATAAACTATCAACAGGGCAACAAATTGAAAAGGTCATTCCACAGTGTTAGTATTACATACGTGATGCATGCTTTCTAAAAGATTAAATCTCATAAATATTAGTCTAATCATAGGGAAGCATCCATAAGATTTTTTAAGGTGTGGTGGTCGATAAGGCCTGCTAGCGTTGCAACAAAATGTCTATTGCCCAGCCTTAAAAATGTGTTCATAAAATTACAAAAGCAACGATAAGCACACAATATATTAAGATAAAAAAAAAAAACTACAAAAAAATAACAGTAGGCATGAAGAATACAATAGCCATCAAGTTTAAATGTACAATGACTCAAAGGTAATCACTGGGTCACATTCTGAAAATATGCATCATGTTGCAAATGCATGCAGTACACAAACTACAGTTAAAACATGTTTGAACAAGTCAAACAATAACCATAAACTTGAATGCCAGTGACATACCTCGGATTCAAGGATGTTGCACACAGACTCTAGGCATATTTCAAGAGCTCTAAACTCAAAAGGTAATGGCTTTGAATTGCCCGCATTTGGTCCCTCTGTTGGAGTTCTAGGATTACTATCTCCTGTCTCCGGTAAGATAGTAGAGGGTGATTCCTCCATAGCCTTACAACTTTCCATGGTAGCCTTCACATAATTAACAACATAATCAATGATACTTCTCTATTAACAATTGTTCCTTCTTCGATGGTTCAAGTATACCACATCGTGATTTTATTTTTCTATGCAATATGGATTGACTTTGCCCATTGGACAAAAAGTTTTCACATGTTCATCCAATACTATTGAAAAACAACATAACAAAACACTCACAACCGAAAGCTTGCATTTGAGATCCCAAACAAAAGATTCAAGAGTTGGGTCCATCGGATTCGGAACAAAGACTTCATTGGCCGTTATGATTGCTCTGATATGCTCCAAGTTGACAACAATTGCCTTCTCTCTGCAAAGTATCGTCGAAGGGTACGCAAGCTCCGGCTCAAGGACCCTCAAGTCGTGGGCCGAGACTCCAGTCAGGCGCATAATCTGATTTTTTCCGAGATCGACATTCGAGCTTCCGTGCTCTGAGACAACGAGCCAAGCCTTTGATCCGGCGCCGGAGTCCGCACGCCTTGTTTGAGGTGGAAAGGGTACGCGCCGATTTTGTTCCATCGGATCCTGCAAATTTGCAGGTGATGATATGGAGTTGAAGTGGTGGGTATCGAAAAAAGGGGTTGAAATTTAAGGTTCTGGAGATGAAATAAAAAAAAGATTTGACCCTTCATTGATGTGGGATTTGTTTTTTAGGACCTGAGAGAGAGAGAGAGAGAGAGAGAGAACCCACCTGAAACAGGTGAACTCTGGTTCAGTATGCATCTTGCTAGAACCCAACTATACACTTAAAAGTTAGTTAGATAGGTCAGAACTATAAACTAATCTAATTTTGATTGGCTAACCTCACTTTGTCCGCCGAAAAATATTTAATTTTTAATTTGTATTCTCTTAACATTAAAAATTTTAATTTTCACTCTTATGTCACGAATTAATAGTAACGTGTACTTCGCTCATACTATTGTTCAATTCTCTATCATAAATTAAAACATGTAAATTAAAAATATTTCGAGTACGAGAATGAGGTGTGTTTATTACTGCATATCTTCACTTGCGAACAATTTAACATCGTTTTACGTATCAAAAAATAAATTTTCATTTATCAAACAATAGCTAAGTCTATGATGTGCAACTCACATGAGACGCCAACAGTCTATGAATTCGTATATAAGCATATGACTGAAGCACTTACAACTCACGTGCTTCAATTTATGATGAAAAATTTAACAGTAAATTGGGCAATGTCAACATTTCTATTAATTCATAACATTAGGGGTACAAATTAATATGACAAAAAAAAGAATATAAATTAAAATTTTTAATATTTGAGGGTATAAATTAAAAATCAAAGCATCTTTCATAAAATGACATTAGCCCAATTTTGATTTAAAAGCTCAAACAATTCAAAATTTTTTTTTTTTTTTTTTGATAATTCAATTTTGATCTCCATTGTGATTTCACTTTATGATATTCATCTCAAACAAATCTCTCTCTCTCCCATGGTTTCACAAACACTCTGCCTATATCTTATGTTCTTCTCCCACTCCTCTCTTGTCAACACCCATGCACATGGTATGTAAGCCTAAATATAATATTTATACTGACAACTACTCACTCCAATCAATAGAAAACCGAATGTGTCACTAGAATGATAGTTTAGAAAACTATAATATTTTACCCAATCATAATTATAATAAACTCATCTAAGGTGTAATTTAAACAATTTATTTTTCATTTTTCTCATGCCCGGAGTTATTGCGAACCATTCACCATAGTCGTAGTTAAAAAACACTTAAGGGTGGAGGCTGGGAGGCCATGAAGGAAAACATCGTCCCATATATGTAAAAACTCAAACTGATCTAAAAACTTAAGTCTCCACCAAATGTAAATTTGTTTATAGGATATAGAGATTTTTACATAATATTTTTCTTTTCCCCTTCCATGTAAGACTTCCATGTGTGATATCTCAGTACTCAGAGACTTGACTCAATTTATGGCCGTCATGAATGCGATAAAACTTGAACATTCATCAGACAGTTGCCAGAGATTGGCTTCATCTTGGCAATCCATCCCTTTCTGTCAAGCTAGCACAAGTGTTTTTGAGCAGTTCAAGCAACAGACATCGTTGAAATTTATGAATACCTAAGTCATATTTTTTCTAGAGTACATAGCGGTTTAATAGACATCGCGATTAACGGATAAACAAAATTAAGCAGTTCAAGACCGGTAATAGTTCCAAATACTGTTTNACAATAATTCAAGGCTATTGTACAACCTTCCTCTTGGAGGGCACTGAGGCTCATCTGTCGTGGCATTGCGCAATGCTAGATAGAAGAACAAGTTCAACATGTCGAGATATTCAGGCCACATCGAGGCTCACAGTTAANATAGAAAACACAAATAATTGCTTTTTGTGTTCTATTTAACGGTAGCTAAGGTCACAACCTTCCTCTTGTACAATAATTCAAGGCTATTGTACAACCTTCCTCTTGGAGGGCACTGAGGCTCATCTATTGTGGCATTGCGCAATGCTAGATAGAAGAACAAGTTCAACATGTCGAGATATTCAGGCCACATCGAGACTCATAGTTAGCTCAAAGATGACTCGGCTGAGTCGAGTGAGACTTGTTTTTTACACTAAATGTGTATGTTAGAGTTCTTATTTATATTATTAGAAGTGTTGGGTAATATTATAATTCCTATAATATCTGTTTACTATAAATAAGAGAGTGTAGAGTAACATAGCCTACACAACTGATTATTACCTTTCTTTCTCTCATTCTATCTTTCTTTCTCTAACCCTAATACCAATTTACTATTTAACTGTGTATAGGTCTCGGATATCAAGTACCGGTATCGGCCAATACTATGAAGTTCATAGTATAAACCATAGTTGTCAGTATCTTATCTTACAATACATGATATGTATGTTACAATATGTCTCCATACAATATTCCACCAATACGTTTCATTTTTCCACTGTATNGATATGTATGTTACAATATGTCTCCATACAATATTCCACCAATACGTTTCATTTTTCTACTGTATTTTACGATACGTTTCGATACAATAAAAAAATAATACTCACAACATCATTTTTTTTTAATTTTTTAATCTATACATTGGAACGACGTTGTTTCATATATGTTATTTTTTTCTTTTTTGGTTTGATCACAAACAAACTAAGCGGATCACCGTCTTCCCCTATGACTCCGTTTTTCTTTCTCCAAAATCGTATTCTTTTTCTTCCTTTCAAACAGACAACACTCTAGCTACGTTTTGATAGTTGCCGTGAAGACAAACTTTTCTCTCTTTCAAACTCCATCAAAAACACACATCGCACAAAAATGTTTAGGGAGTTGAAATAGTATTAATATTACTTGGGACACTATATATTTACACATTTTTAGGTATGTGTATGTGTATATATATATTTCAATTGAGTATATCTTATGACACACGATACATTATTTTTTAAAAATGATACGCGTTGCGATACACATTTTGACAACTTTGGTATGAACCATAATTACACCGCCATCCATCAAACTTAACCTTTGATGCCCCCCAGTTGTTAACCTGATATCAAAGTTGGGTTTCCACTATGAGACTAGTGGCTAATGGCACATATGCTTCAGTTGAACTCTCCCAAAGCTTGAGCTTTTAGACTAGCAGAAACTGCGCATTAAAGTCAACCAAAAAGGAACAAAACCGAAGTAATGTCACACATAACCACTTGAAGACTGCNAAAGTTGGGTTTCCACTATGAGACTAGTGGCTAATGGCACATATGCTTCAGTTGAACTCTCCCAAAGCTTGAGCTTTTAGACTAGCAGAAACTGCGCATTAAAGTCAACCAAAAAGTAACAAAACCGAAGTAATGTCACACATAACCACTTGAAGACTGCGTGAAACNGCTAATGGCACATATGCTTCAGTTGAACTCTCCCAAAGCTTGAGCTTTTAGACTAGCAGAAACTGCACATTAAAGTCAACCAAAAAGGAACAAAACCACTTGAAGACTGTNCTCCCAAAGCTTGAGCTTTTAGACTAGCAGAAACTGCGCATTAAAGTCAACCAAAAAGGAACAAAACCGAAGTAATGTCACACATAACCACTTGAAGACTGCGTGAAACGTGTTCATGTCAATAAACTATCAACAGGGCAACAAATTGAAAAGGTCATTCCACAGTGTTAGTATTACATACGTGATGCATGCTTTCTAAAAGATTAAATCTCATAAATATTAGTCTAATCATAGGGAAGCATCCATAAGATTTTTTAAGGTGTGGTGGTCGATAAGGCCTGCTAGCGTTGCAACAAAATGTCTATTGCCCAGCCTTAAAAATGTGTTTATAAAATTACAAAAGCAACGATAAGCAATGAAGATGATAAAAATTAATATGTAGATTCGGAAAATTTTATCATGTCTAGCAGCAGAAACTCTATAAATAGTCATAAAATAACATGCTTAACGAAAAAGAATTGCAACCATGAATGAGTCAGAAAAATGGTTGAAGTCTAATATTGATATTATAATTTCAAATCTTTAATATTGCATCTCCACATTTTACCTTCTTTTATTCAGTGAGATTGAATTACTAAAAATATACAGACCAAGCGTGTTAGCTTATGGTGGACTATAATCTAAACTACTTATAAATGTTAGCACCTGAAAAAACTTTTAATTTCTTATTTTCTTCTTAATTATTATTATAAAGTTAATTATACCGTCATATTTACCTCTATCCATTTTTTTTTCTACACCTATGTGACTTCCAATTTTTTTTTGGACTCTTTTATTAATAGTATTTGACTTCTAAATTCTTTTTGACTCATTTATTATTGGTACACTTATATATAATTTTCTATATCTATGTATGAATTTATATTAATAAGTAAAATTCAATCTATATTCTGTTATTATATACATGTAGTTGTCAAATTAGATTCTACGAAATAATTATTAAGTACATAATTTGATTACAGTTATTTAAATATGTTCACGTGCAACGAATGTCGTACATTGCTAGTATAATAAATGGACAAAAAGACAAAATAACAAATTTTGATAATGAGTTATTTGCTAGTTTGATGATCTTAAAAAGCACAAATATAAGATTTTGACTCGAATAACGTTATTAATGAGGTGGGTGATGCTGCCACATGATAACAGGAATAAAAGAATCAGAATTATTATACCAGGAAATGCACACAATATATTAAGATAAAAAAAAAAACTACAAAAAAATAACAGTAGGCATGAAGAATACAATAGCCTTCAAGTTTAAATGTACAATGACTCAAAGGTAATCACTGGGTCACATTCTGAAAATATGCATCATGTTGCAAATGCATGCAGTACACAAACTACAGTTAAAACATGTTTGAACAAGTCAAACAATAACCATAAACTTGAATGCCAGTGACATACCTCGGATTCAAGGATGTTGCACACAGACTCTAGGCATATTTCAAGAGCTCTAAACTCAAAAGGTAATGGCTTTGAATTGCCCGCATTTGGTCCCTCTGTTGGAGTTCTAGGATTACTATCTCCTGTCTCCGGTAAGATAGTAGAGGGTGATTCCTCCATAGCCTTACAACTTTCCATGGTAGCCTTCACATAATTAACAACATAATCAATGATACTTCTCTATTAACAATTGTTCCTTCTTCGATGGTTCAAGTATACCACATCGTGATTTTATTTTTCTATGCAATATGGATTGACTTTGCCCATTGGACAAAAAGTTTTCACATGTTCATCCAATACTATTGAAAAACAACATAACAAAACACTCACAACCGAAAGCTTGCATTTGAGATCCCAAACAAAAGATTCAAGAGTTGGGTCCATCGGATTCGGAACAAAGACTTCATTGGCCGTTATGATTGCTCTGATATGCTCCAAGTTGACAACAATTGCCTTCTCTCTGCAAAGTATCGTCGAAGGGTACGCAAGCTCCGGCTCAAGGACCCTCAAGTCGTGGGCCGAGACTCCAGTCAGGCGCATAATCTGATTTTTTCCGAGATCGACATTCGAGCTTCCGTGCTCTGAGACAACGAGCCAAGCCTTTGATCCGGCGCCGGAGTCCGCACGCCTTGTTTGAGGTGGAAAGGGTACGCGCCGATTTTGTTCCATCGGATCCTGCAAATTTGCAGGTGATGATATGGAGTTGAAGTGGTGGGTATCGAAAAAAGGGGTTGAAATTTAAGGTTCTGGAGATGAAATAAAAAAAAGATTTGACCCTTCATTGATGTGGGATTTGTTTTTTAGGACCTGAGAGAGAGAGAGAGAGAGAGAGAGAACCCACCTGAAACAGGTGAACTCTGGTTCAGTATGCATCTTGCTAGAACCCAACTATACACGTAAAAGTTAGTTAGATAGGTCAGAACTATAAACTAATCTAATTTTGATTGGCTAACCTCACTTTGTCCGCCGAAAAATATTTAATTTTTAATTTGTATTCTCTTAACATTAAAAATTTTAATTTTCACTCTTATGTCACGAATTAATAGTAACGTGTACTTCGCTCATACTATTGTTCAATTCTCTATCATAAATTAAAACATGTAAATTAAAAATATTTCGAGTACGAGAATGAGGTGTGTTTATTACTGCATATCTTCACTTGCGAACAATTTAACATCGTTTTACGTATCAAAAAATAAATTTTCATTAATCAAACAATAGCTAAGTCTATCATGTGCAACTCACATGAGACGCCAACAGTCTATGAATTCGTATATAAGTATATGACTGAAGCACTTACAACTCACGTGCTTCAATTTATGATGAAAAATTTAACAGTAAGTTGGGCAATGTCAACATTTCTACTAATTCATAACATTAGGGGTACAAATTAATATGACAAAAAAAAAGAATATAAATTAAGATTTTTAATATTTGAGGGTATAAATTAAAAATCGAAGCATCTTTCATAAAATGACATTAGCCCAATTTTGATTTAAAAGCTCAAACAATTCAATTTTTTTTTTTTTTTTGATAATTCAATTTTGATCTCCATTGTGATTTCACTTTATGATATTCATCTCAAACAAATCTCTCTCTCTCCCATGGTTTCACAAACACTCTGCCTATCTTATGTTCTTCTCCCACTCCTCTCTTGTCAACACCCATGCACATGGTATGTAAGCCTAAATTTAATATTTATACTGACAACTACTCACTCCAATCAATAGAAAACCGAATGTGTCACTAGAATAATAGTTTAGAAAACTATAATATTTTACCCAATCATAATTATAATAAACTCATCTAAGGTGTAATTTAAACAATTTATTTTTCATTTTTCTCATGCCCGGAGTTATTGCGAACCATTCACCATAGTCGTAGTTAAAAAACACTTAAGGGTGGAGGCTGGGAGGCCATGAAGGAAAACATCGTCCCATATATGTAAAAACTCAAACTGATCTAAAAACTTAAGTCTCCACCAAATGTAAATTTGTTTATAGGATATAGAGATTTTTACATAATATTTTTCTTTTCCCCTTCCATGTAAGACTTCCATGTGTGATATCTCAGTACTCAGAGACTTGACTCAATTTATGGCCGTCATGAATGCGATAAAACTTGAACATTCATCAAACAGTTGCCAGAGATTGGCTTCATCTTGGCAATCCATCCCTTTCTGTCAAGCTAGCACAAGTGTTTTTGAGCAGTTCAAGCAACAGACATCGTTGAAATTTATGAATATCTAAGTTATATTTTTTCTAGAGTACATAGCGGTTTAATAGAACGGATAAACAAAATTAAGCAGTTCAAGACCGGTAATAGTTCCAAATACTGTTTAAGGGTATTTGAAAGAGTTCTGTGAGAATTAAGGTATTGTTCATCACTACAGTGTATAGGAAGAACCTCCTCAACATAATGGTGTTGCATAGATTATGACAGTACTCAATTTGTTGGAAATGTCACTGCATGCACATGTTTTATACATGTATAACTGTGTTCTTTCAGCTTTATGACTAAAGAGTTCATAACTATTGTATCAATGTTTTTTTTTCCCGACATTAGTGATAACAAGTCATGACAGAAATTGGGTCACTTCTTTAGACTAATAGGACTATTGGAGTCTCGTACAATAGGCTATAATCTTTATAAAGGTTGATTCCCGAGAGCGTACGTGCAGATCCTTCATCCTAGCAATCCTTTTGTCTTCAAAAGTAGGAGGGCCAGAAAAAGCATGCACAAACAACCACCCACGATACCCGCAGTAGCTTCATTGAACAGCCGTTGGACGCCATCGTAGACGGAGATGTGGAGTTTCATGTTGAGAGAATCAATGGTGGCCATGCTCAAATGCATCACAAGGAGTGTAGTACCTAAGATAACCCCAATGTGTAGCAACTGGTTCTGTTTGTCATCCAAAATGATGTTGATGTAGTCCTCTGTATCATCAACATATTCCCTCATCTTTGTCACAAGAGAGATAGAAGCATTAGAACAAACACACACACACATATATATATATATATATGCAAGAAGGCATGATAGTTTTAAAAAGTGACAAATGAGTTTCTGAAACACTAAACAGTAATATTATTTATACTTAATTTGTTGACTTAATTTACTAATAAATCTATTCTCACCCTTCAATTAGTAGCAAGCCCCAACCATTATCATGGCTCACCAACAATCCAATAACAGTAGTGAGTAAGTCAGCAACTTAGATTAACAAATTAGGTTCAAAGAATGTCACTCAAGCATAAAAAATTAGTGATAAGACTAGAAAAGTTTTTTTTTTTTTCCCTTGCCCGAGGTACTTACTTTTTTTTTCAGAGCTTAGTCGTATGTATTTTTTGTTTTAGGGTGTCCAACCTTATGTCAACTATTCTTTCGAGTTTAGTGACCAATCACCGTGGTTTAAGTTGAGTTAGAGCATGTTTTTTTTTAAAGGATAAGAATGGTTAACCCTTAGAGGGTATGAAAATGAATTGAACCTGAGATCTCTGGATTATCAAAAATCAGACTCAACCACAAAACCACCAAAAATGAACATATATAAGTATATATTTATACTAATATGCATATATATAGATTAACTTTTATAAAATAATCGGGTTAATAGTACTTTTGGTTTCTAAAATATGCGTATTTTGTCAGTTTGGTTCTCATTGAATTGATTTTGTCCATAAAATATTTATTTTGTGTTTAAATAGTCCATACACAGATAATTTGTTCAGTTTTTGACAAGAGTGATCATGTGTAATTACGTAAAAAAATGACACATGGTCACTTCTGTTAAAAAACTTACATGTCCGTTTGGTTATGGACCATTTAAATACAAAATAAATACTTTAAAGACTAAATTGATAAAATTCATACATTAAGGACCAAACTGATAAAATACATATATTTTAGGTATCAAAAGTACTATTAACCAAAAATAATTTTCAAACATATTTTACACGTATATTTTAGTGATTAAAAATACTATTAACCCAAAATAATCATCAAACATATTTTTACTTTTTTTTATGTAATTCTCTTTTTACTTAGAAAACTTGTTGCCAAAAAAATAGAAATAATGCAACTTACATTTGACAATCTGCTTAGTCCTCACTCCATTTGGACAAAATATGCTTCTAGTAACATCTCCAAAGCTCCAATCTTGGGCTTTTGAGCGTTCATAATCGCCGTGCCGCTTTTGTTGTCCCTACCATACCAAGAAAAATATGGTGAACATGCTTAATGTAGAGACATCTCTGACAGGTTATTATAGAATAATTTTATAATGGGTTAATTATAAATTATACCTTTAAAGATTGTTCGAATCTCAATTTATACCATCAAAGATTAAAAATCTCAATTTGTACCCTTAAGAATACAAATTTGTATCAATGTGCACCCCTAAAGATAAAAAATCTCAATTTGTACCCTCAAAGATAGAAATGTGCACCCTTAAAGATAAAAAATTTTAATTTGCACTCTTAAAAATAGAAATTTGTATCAATGTGCACCTAAAACTAAATTGATAAATTATAACTAAATGAACATTCAAATGATAAGCTCGATTTTAAACTTTAGATTATATCGGACCCACAAAATAAAGGGTAATATGAAATTATAATTTTTTATTAGGATATAATCATATTTTTTAACGGTTATATTAACCGATTTCAACGAAAAAGGGTTACGTGTTACACGTGCATAAACGTCACGAGATGTAAGAGTAATATTCTAAATGTGAAGGAGTCCAAATGATTAAGTGACAAACATGAGGAGATCTAGGTATAATTTATCAAATTTAGTTTTAGGTGCACCTTTATACAAGTTTATATTTTTGAGGGTACAAATTGATATTTTTTATCTTTGGGGGTATACATTGATACAAATTCTATTTTTGATGGTGTAAATTGAGATTTTTTATCTTTGGGGGTGCACATTGATAAAAATTTCTATCTTTAATGTTGTAAATTAAAATTTTTGATCTTTTGGGGTCTAATTTGATATTCGAACTATCTTTCGGAGTACAACTTACAATTAACCCTTTTATAATTTGGGAGTGGATCTTGCATGTTTGCAAGTGATGATTTGGAGTGGTGGTGATAGTTGAAAAATGGGGTTGAAGTTTAGGGTTTTGGAGATTAAATTAAGACAGATTTGGTCCTTCATTTGTTTAGAATATGACATGAGAGAGAGAGAGAGACTGAAACCAAGTTCACCTGTTCCAGTTAGACTGTTATTCTCCTTCCCTCCCTCAGAAAAATGTATAATCAACGGTTTTTTAAAACTCAAATGGGCGTGGGAAAAGTTCTAGGTGGGGAAGGTCCTACTTGCAAGTAGATATTGGACGTGAGTGACATTGCATAATCATCAAATAAAAAAAGATTAAAAATAGTAAAATACGGTCAACGGGGTATAATAAGAACAAAAATAGTACAAAAAAAAGTACATATTCTCCGATATCTATGATATGATGTGCCTGGTGTAGGAGAAGTATATAATATATATTGGACGTGGGTGACATTGCATAATCATCAAATAAGAAAACAACAAAAAGAATTAAATAAAGTCAACGGTGTATAATAAAAATAAAAAAAGTACAACAAGAGTATGCATTCTCCTATATGTATGATATGTCTGGTGCAGAAAGAGTATATAGTAAATATTGGATGTGGGTGATATTGTGTAATCATCGAATAAGAAAAGAACAAAAAATATAAAATAAGGTCAACGAGGTATAACAAGAACAAAAAGAGTACATATTCTCCTATATATATATATGATATACTTGATGTAGGAGGAGTATATAGTAAATGCAACGATGATCGCTGACATGGTATCACCAACCGATAATAAAACTCTAAGTAGGTAACGTGAATCTCACTTGCGCTTACATGAAAAAAGAGTAGAGAGTTATTTGATTACGTGACAGGTTAGTTATTAATTTTTATAGGGTCCATTTACTTATTTGAAATTTTATTATTAGTTGGTGATACTATATCACACTGTCACGTGGTATCATTGTTATAATGAATATTTTCTTGTGCAAGAAGGGCTAATTTGCTAATTTGTCTACTTATTAGTCAATTATTATACCATATGACACTGTTAATATAGTGTAAAAATTACATGCAATATTTTTTCCCTATTAGGGAAGTTAAAAAAACCAACCTTCTCGATTTTGCACAAGATTGAAAGATAATCGATGTTTTAGTAATGTTATGCTTACTAAGTTTTTTATTCCAAGTGATGTGATATAATATCCATTATTAAGTATTGTGATGATAAAAACTGTGTCACGTCACTTAAGATGAAAAATTTAATAAAAAATATTATTTAGTATAGTATTGTTGAGCAGATTAATGTGCTGAAAAAGTCTGGCCAATGTGTGGCGGTGACATTGTGTGTATATATAATCAAGTGCTAATTGCACTAAAGATTCACAAAGTATAAAGTTTGTCTCATTTTAATATCTAATATTTCAATTGCATCATTTTGATCATTGAAGGGTTAATTGCATTAGATGTCTATAAAGTATGAAATTTGTCTCATTTTGATATATAATATTTCAATTATATCATTTTAATCCATGAAATATTAAATACGTTTTTACGTGGTTCCTCAAACAGACAATATCTAAATTGTTAATGATTTTTTATCATAAACTTGTTACGTGATACCTAAATATTAACAAAAAAATGTGTTGGCCAGCTCTTGACAAAAAAAGCGTTATTTGAATAGCTATTTGACTAAAATTTGTGTAGAATTTGTTCAAGAATTATCCAAATTATTTTTTTACCTATATTTAAAATGTCACGTGACATTTATGATTAAAAATCGTTAGTAATTTAAGTGTTGTTTGCTTGAGAGACAACATAAAAACATATTTATTATTTGAGGGACTAAAATAATGCAATTGAAATTTTGGGAATCAAAATAGTAGAAACTCAATATACTTTAAGGACTTTATCTACAATTAACACTATAATCAATATACTAAGTATTTAAAAATACAAGATTTGTAAATCTCCGAATCTAAGAGATTGAATCATTTACAAATCCTGTATCCCACTATTAGGGATGGACTAAATTTTAGATTGTTGAAATCTGTTCGAATTACAAAAATTGTCAAACATGATTAAATTTTTGAGCTCTTCTAATATTTCAAGTTGAGCTCAAGTAACTTAAAGTTCAAAGTTATGGATCCGATCTTGACTCATTTATAATAGTTATAAATATTTTTCATGGTTTGCGGATAATTAAAAGCATCTGAAATACACATTACAATCAAGAGTCCAAAGAATTCAAGTTGGATGATCCCCTTTTTTAAAAATAATTAGGTCTCATTTGGAGGACTAATTTGAAAGAACAGTCAAGTTCAAATAATTTTTTAGACTCGTTTAAACTCGACTCATTTTAGGTTCGAGTTCATAAAATTTAACTTGTTTATTTATAAAATAGTCGAACTATAGCTCGGCTTGTTTTGGACTTAACTTAAACTCGTTTATTTAGAAAACGAGCCAAATTTAAACACATTTTTAAACTCTTTTTTAAAAACAAACTCGTCGGGTTCGAGTTCGAACTCATTTCTTCACCTTGTTTACCACCCCCCAGGTGCAATGATGTAGAAAAAAGCTTATAATTGTAATGTATTTGAAACATTTTTTCATTTCTATTTACCCAGTTTATATGTTTGTTTCATGTAGCAAAGAATTCGAAATACACATTCTTAATATTACATCGATATATTTCCGAGCATCATGTTCATAACAGATACTATTTACTTCTGTTCTGACATTCACAAGAGCAAAATTTCATCAACCAAACAATCCCTTGGCTAAAAGAAATATCGTTGAGCAACCACCAACAGTACCAGCAGAAGTTTCATGATCGGAAGAATGAATTTGAGATCTAGGATAGACTTGTCGTTAAAGCCGCCCTATTATAGATATAGATTTAAAACTTACATGTGCTTCGTTTTCCGTCTACCCCCCTATACTTCTCTCTGTTAATGGAAAGATTTGTGAAATGGAACCCTTACTTCTCAAAAAGGAATGCTTCAAACTCTTTTGCATCCATTGACAGAAAACCCACCTCACATTTCATCATACCCGTCGATTTTCCAGTTCTTGACTGGCCAAAACTTCATCAAACTAGGCCAACAAGTCCACTCCCACATGGTCCTCCGAGGTCTCCAACCCAACGCCTTCGTTGCTTCAAAGATGGTAGCAATGTACGCTAGCGCAGGCGATGTAAACTCCGCTATAGTCCTCTTTGATAGTATTACAAGTCCATCTTCTCTTTTGTACAATTCAATTATTCGAGCATATACCTGGTATGGGTTTTGCGAGAGAACTTCAAGAACCTACCTTGGAATGCATTTGTTGGGTCTTAAGGGTGATTGCTTTATATACCCTTTTGTGCTCAAGTCCTGTGCTGACCTAGCGTATGTTGGATTGGGAAAATGCGTTCATGGGTTGAGTTTGAGAACTGGGTTGGAGTTTGATATGTACGTAGGGACTTCTTTGATTGATATGTATGTGAAATGTGGTGAATTGAGTGATGCCCATAAGTTGTTTAATGAAATGCCTGTGAGAGATGTTTCATCTTGGAATGCGTTGATTGCTGGGCACATGAAAGATAGCAAGATTTCTGTTGCGGAGGATTTATTTGGGAAAATGTCATTGTGTCTTGGACTGCTATGATATCCGGGTACACTCAGAATGGGTTGGCGGACAGGGCGTTGGGTTTGTTTGATGAGATGTTACAGGAGGATTCGGAGGTGAAACCTAATTGGGTTACAATCATGATTGTTTTACCTGCTTGTGCACACTCTGCTGCTCTTGAGTGTGGTAGACAAATTCATAATTATGCTAGTGAGATCGGTTTGGGTTTCCATTCTTCGGTGGAAACAGCACTTGCTGCAATGTATGCTAGATGTGGGAGCTTTGTTGATGCCCAAAGTTGTTTTGATAGGATCCGTCAACATGGAAAGAGTTTGGTTACTTGGAACACCGTGATTTCTGCATATGCTTCTCATGGCCATGGAACAGAAGCTGTGTCAACATTCGAGGATATGATAAGAGCTGGGATTCTACCCGATGCAATCACATTCACAGGTTTGTTGTCAGGATGCAGCCATTCTGGTCTTGTCGATGTTGGCTTGAAATACTTTGCATGAGTAGAGTGTATTTTGTGGAACAAAAACACGAAAATTATGCTTGTGTTGTAGACCTTCTTGGTCGTGCTGGGAGATTAGTGGAAGCATATGACCTTATCTCTCAAATGCCAATGCAAGCGGGGCCAAGCATATGTTGCTCGGTATTGGCTGCCAGTCGAAGTCACCAGAGCTTGGAGATTGAAGAAATAGCAGCTAGAAAGTTGTTTGTCTTAGAATCAGACAACAGTGGGAATTATGTTCTGCTCTCAAATATGTATGCTGATGTTGGGATGTGGGAGGAAGTGAACAATTTGAGAACTCTATTAAAATTGCAGTGTGTGAAGAAGAGTCCTGGATGCAGTTGGATTGAGATCAATGGGAAAGCTCATTTATTTCTTGGAGGAGATTTGTCTCATCCACAGGCTAAGGAAATCTACATGTTATTGGAGGCACTGCCTGAGAAGATTAAGTCAGCTGGTTACGTACCAGATACTAATGCTGTGTTGCATGATGTCAGTGAAGAGGAGAAAGAACATTACCTGACAACCCACAGTGAGAAGTTGGCCATTGCCTTTGGGCTTCTTAATACCAGTCACGGAACAGTTCTTTGAGTGACAAAAAACCTTCAAATCTGTGGAGACTGTCACACAACCACCAAGTTCATTTAAAAAATCTATGAGCGAGAGATCGTTGTGAGGGATATAAATCGGTTCCACAATTTTATGGGTCCTGTTCTTGTGGAGACTACTGGTGATAGAAAAATGAACCTAGAGTTTCATATGCACCTTCACATATATGTCAAGTATTGTTGAACTCAGGTGGAGATCCAATTTTGGATCTCCTTGAAGTGTAGGCATGAGGATAGCAATCTGGATGAGATCATCGTTTGCTTATAGCATGAGGCAGTCTCATCTGCAGGGGAAGAAATTCATATTGTGCAAGCAACTTGCAGTGGTAAGCTGGCAATTATTTTGGGTAAGCCCTTGAATGGTCCACTGGGTTGTGTGACCAGAGAAACTTTTATGGAAAGTTTACACACACACACACACCAGGTGTAATTATTTACAAAAGGGTGCTACTGGAGAGATGCATTGCTCCATCGTTATAGAAATGGGTCTTGTCCGTATGGTCTCTGGAGACTTATGGTGGTCATTGTTAAGTATGCAATAGACAGAGCAGAATTGTGAAGTCAAATCCAGAGGTGAGCTGCAGTTGACGTCACAACTAACATGGTGGAAGGATACAAATGAGATTTGGTATAGGTTTGATAAGGGAAGGTGAAGATGCTTAGTCTGTATAGGACACCCATGGCGAGTGAATCATTTATCTTTTGTTGTGGTAAGGCACTTCATGGGAAACTCATGAAAGGAGTCCTGCAAGTAATGAGGCTGCGATCAGCGTCTGATACTTCAATTAGCAAAATACATTGTTTCGGATTGGATCTGTACATCACTATTGATGGTCAGACTTAACAACACCAATCAATAAGTTTTAAAATCATATACTCTCTTGACCAGATGTTATAGATTGAGAAGCAGAAGAAAAACAGAATTTAGAGGAAGCGAGAGAGAAAGAGGTTTACCCCGTCCTCACAAGCTTCATCCAGTGCCAAGCTTCATCGCGTGTAGTCTGTGCAACTAGCTTTTGTAATTACTGGACATCATTTAGGCTTTGGTTGGTGGTTTACATGGCATCTCGTGTAGTCTGTGCAACTAGCTTTTGTAATTAGTGGACATCATTTAGACTTTGGTTGGTGGTTTACATGATAAAAAACCTTAGTCCAGTTCCCTAAACTCTTGTCGAAACCTTCTACATCGAATGACTAGGATCACTCAAGGTTGGTTTATATGATTGAAAGACTTCTACTATACAATTGACGGATTTTTTTACAAAGTCTCGTATCATTATGCGATTTGTTTTCTTCGTGGCAAACTCTTAATATTATTTTCAGTTTGGACCCGGGGGGTTGGTGGTGTTAGAATATCTTAGTATTTGAGGTAGTTTAATTATTTTCTAGTAATGTTTTGCCNGTGTTCATGTCAATAAACTATCAACAGGGCAACAAATTGAAAAGGTCATTCCACAGTGTTAGTATTACATACGTGATGCATGCTTTCTAAAAGATTAAATCTCATAAATATTAGTCTAATCATAGGGAAGCATCCATAAGATTTTTTAAGGTGTGGTGGTCGATAAGGCCTGCTAGCGTTGCAACAAAATGTCTATTGCCCAGCCTTAAAAATGTGTTCATAAAATTACAAAAGCAACGATAAGCACACAATATATTAAGATAAAAAAAAAAAACTACAAAAAAATAACAGTAGGCATGAAGAATACAATAGCCATCAAGTTTAAATGTACAATGACTCAAAGGTAATCACTGGGTCACATTCTGAAAATATGCATCATGTTGCAAATGCATGCAGTACACAAACTACAGTTAAAACATGTTTGAACAAGTCAAACAATAACCATAAACTTGAATGCCAGTGACATACCTCGGATTCAAGGATGTTGCACACAGACTCTAGGCATATTTCAAGAGCTCTAAACTCAAAAGGTAATGGCTTTGAATTGCCCGCATTTGGTCCCTCTGTTGGAGTTCTAGGATTACTATCTCCTGTCTCCGGTAAGATAGTAGAGGGTGATTCCTCCATAGCCTTACAACTTTCCATGGTAGCCTTCACATAATTAACAACATAATCAATGATACTTCTCTATTAACAATTGTTCCTTCTTCGATGGTTCAAGTATACCACATCGTGATTTTATTTTTCTATGCAATATGGATTGACTTTGCCCATTGGACAAAAAGTTTTCACATGTTCATCCAATACTATTGAAAAACAACATAACAAAACACTCACAACCGAAAGCTTGCATTTGAGATCCCAAACAAAAGATTCAAGAGTTGGGTCCATCGGATTCGGAACAAAGACTTCATTGGCCGTTATGATTGCTCTGATATGCTCCAAGTTGACAACAATTGCCTTCTCTCTGCAAAGTATCGTCGAAGGGTACGCAAGCTCCGGCTCAAGGACCCTCAAGTCGTGGGCCGAGACTCCAGTCAGGCGCATAATCTGATTTTTTCCGAGATCGACATTCGAGCTTCCGTGCTCTGAGACAACGAGCCAAGCCTTTGATCCGGCGCCGGAGTCCGCACGCCTTGTTTGAGGTGGAAAGGGTACGCGCCGATTTTGTTCCATCGGATCCTGCAAATTTGCAGGTGATGATATGGAGTTGAAGTGGTGGGTATCGAAAAAAGGGGTTGAAATTTAAGGTTCTGGAGATGAAATAAAAAAAAGATTTGACCCTTCATTGATGTGGGATTTGTTTTTTAGGACCTGAGAGAGAGAGAGAGAGAGAGAGAGAACCCACCTGAAACAGGTGAACTCTGGTTCAGTATGCATCTTGCTAGAACCCAACTATACACTTAAAAGTTAGTTAGATAGGTCAGAACTATAAACTAATCTAATTTTGATTGGCTAACCTCACTTTGTCCGCCGAAAAATATTTAATTTTTAATTTGTATTCTCTTAACATTAAAAATTTTAATTTTCACTCTTATGTCACGAATTAATAGTAACGTGTACTTCGCTCATACTATTGTTCAATTCTCTATCATAAATTAAAACATGTAAATTAAAAATATTTCGAGTACGAGAATGAGGTGTGTTTATTACTGCATATCTTCACTTGCGAACAATTTAACATCGTTTTACGTATCAAAAAATAAATTTTCATTAATCAAACAATAGCTAAGTCTATCATGTGCAACTCACATGAGACGCCAACAGTCTATGAATTCGTATATAAGTATATGACTGAAGCACTTACAACTCACGTGCTTCAATTTATGATGAAAAATTTAACAGTAAGTTGGGCAATGTCAACATTTCTACTAATTCATAACATTAGGGGTACAAATTAATATGACAAAAAAAAAGAATATAAATTAAGATTTTTAATATTTGAGGGTATAAATTAAAAATCGAAGCATCTTTCATAAAATGACATTAGCCCAATTTTGATTTAAAAGCTCAAACAATTCAAATTTTTTTTTTTTTTTTGATAATTCAATTTTGATCTCCATTGTGATTTCACTTTATGATATTCATCTCAAACAAATCTCTCTCTCTCCCATGGTTTCACAAACACTCTGCCTATCTTATGTTCTTCTCCCACTCCTCTCTTGTCAACACCCATGCACATGGTATGTAAGCCTAAATTTAATATTTATACTGACAACTACTCACTCCAATCAATAGAAAACCGAATGTGTCACTAGAATAATAGTTTAGAAAACTATAATATTTTACCCAATCATAATTATAATAAACTCATCTAAGGTGTAATTTAAACAATTTATTTTTCATTTTTCTCATGCCCGGAGTTATTGCGAACCATTCACCATAGTCGTAGTTAAAAAACACTTAAGGGTGGAGGCTGGGAGGCCATGAAGGAAAACATCGTCCCATATATGTAAAAACTCAAACTGATCTAAAAACTTAAGTCTCCACCAAATGTAAATTTGTTTATAGGATATAGAGATTTTTACATAATATTTTTCTTTTCCCCTTCCATGTAAGACTTCCATGTGTGATATCTCAGTACTCAGAGACTTGACTCAATTTATGGCCGTCATGAATGCGATAAAACTTGAACATTCATCAAACAGTTGCCAGAGATTGGCTTCATCTTGGCAATCCATCCCTTTCTGTCAAGCTAGCACAAGTGTTTTTGAGCAGTTCAAGCAACAGACATCGTTGAAATTTATGAATACCTAAGTCATATTTTTTCTAGAGTACATAGCGGTTTAATAGACATCACGATTAACGGATAAACAAAATTAAGCAGTTCAAGACCGGTAATAGTTCCAAATACTGTTTAAGGGTATTTGAAAGAGTTCTGTGAGAATTAAGGTATTGTTCATCACTACAGTGTATAGGAAGAACCTCCTCAACATAATGGTGTTGCATAGATTATGACAGTACTCAATTTGTTGGAAATGTCACTGCATGCACATGTTTTATACATGTATAACTGTGTTCTTTCAGCTTTATGACTAAAGAGTTCATAACTATTGTATCAATGTTTTTTTTTCCCGACATTAGTGATAACAAGTCATGATAGAAATTGGGTCACTTCTTTAGACTAATAGGACTATTGGAGTCTCGTACAATAGGTTATAATCTTTATAAAGGTTGATTCCCGAGAGCGTACGTGCAGATCCTTCATCCTAGCAATCCTTTTGTCTTCAAAAGTAGGAGGGCCAGAAAAAGCATGCACAAACAACCACCCACGATACCCGCAGTAGCTTCATTGAACAGCCGTTGGACGCCATCGTAGACGGAGATGTGGAGTTTCATGTTGAGAGAATCAATGGTGGCCATGCTCAAATGCATCACAAGGAGTGTAGTACCTAAAATAACCCCAATGTGTAGCAACTGGTTCTGTTTGTCATCCAAAATGATGTTGATGTAGTTCTCTGTATCATCAACATATTCCCTCATCTTTGTCACAAGAGAGATAGAAGCATTAGAACAAACATATATATATATATATATATATATATATATGCAAGAAGGCATGATAGTTTTAAAAAGTGACAAATGAGTTTATGAAACCCTAAACAGTAATATTATTTATACTTAATTTGTTGACTTAATTTACTAATAAATCTATTCTCACCCTTCAATTGGTAGCAAGCCCCAACCATTATCGTGGCTCACCAACAATCCAATAACAATAGTGAGTAAGTCGGCAACTTAGATTAACAAATTAGGTTCAAAGAATGTCACTCAAGCATAAAAAAGTAGTGATAAGACTAGAAAAGTTTTTTTTTTTTTTCCCTTGCCTGAGGTACTCACTTTTTTTCCAGAGCTTAGTCGTATGTATTTTTTGTTTTAGGGTGTCTAACCTTATGTCAACTATTCTTTCGAGTTTAATGACCAGTCACCGTGGTTTAAGTTGAGTTAGAGCATGTCTTTAAAAGGATAAGAGTGGTTAGCCCTTAGAGGGTATGAAAATGAATTGAACCTGAGATCTCTGGATTACCAAAAATCAGACTCAACCACAAAACCACCAAAAATGAACATATATAAGTATATATTTATACTAATATGCATATATATAGATTAACTTTTATAAAATAATCGGGTTAATAGTACTTTTGGTTTCTAAAATATGCGTATTTTGTCAGTTTGGTTCTCATTGAATTGATTTTGTCCATAAAATATTCATTTTGTGTTTAAATAGTCCATACACAGATAATTTGTTCAGTTTTTGACAAGAGTGATCATGTGTAATTACGTAAAAAAATGACACATGGTCACTTCTGTTAAAAAACTTACATGTCCGTTTGGTTATGGACCATTTAAATACAAAATAAATACTTTAAAGACTAAATTGATAAAATTCATACATTAAGAACCAAACTGATAAAATACATATATTTTAGGTATCAAAAGTACTATTAACCAAAAATAATTTTCAAACATATTTTACACGTATATTTTAGTGATTAAAAATACTATTAACCCAAAATAATCATCAAACATATTTTTACTTTTTTTTATGTAATTCTCTTTTTACTTAGAAAACTTGTTGCCAAAAAAATAGAAATAATGCAACTTACATTTGACAATCTGCTTAGTCCTCAGTCCATTTGGACAAAATATGCTTCTAGTAACATCTCCAAAGCTCGAATCTTGGGCTTTTGAGTGTTCATAATCGCCGTGCCGCTTTTGTTGTCCCTACCATACCAAGAAAAATATGGTGAACATGCTTAATGTAGAGACAACTCTGACAGGTTATTATAGAATAATTTTATAATGGATTAATTATAAATTATACCCTTAAAGATTGTTCGAATCTCAATTTATTCCATCAAAGATTAAAAATCTCAATTTGTACCCTCAAGAATAAAAATTTGTATCAATGTGCACCCCTAAAGATCAAAAATCTCAATTTGTACCCTCAAAGATAGAAATGTGCACCCTTAAAGATAAAAAATTTTAATTTGCACTCTTAAAAATAGAAATTTGTATCAATGTGCACCTAAAACTAAATTGATAAATTATAACTAAATGAACATTCAAATGATAAGCTTGATTTTAAACTTTAGATTATATCGGACCCACAAAATAAATGGTAATATGAAATTATAATTTTTTATTAGGATATAATCATATTTTTTAACAGTTATATTAACCGATTTCAACAAAAAAAGGTTATGTGTTACACGTGCATAAACATCATGAGATGTAGGAGTAATATTTTAAATGTGAAGGGGTCCAAATGATTAAATGACAAACATGAGGAGATTTAGGTATTATTTATCAAATTTAGTTTTAGGTGCACCTTTATACAAGTTTATATTTTTGAGGGTACAAATTGAGATTTTTTATCTTTGGGGGTACACATTGATACAAATTCTATTTTTGATGGTGTAAATTGAGATTTTTTATCTTTGGGGGTGCACATTGATAAAAATTTATATCTTTAATGTTGTAAATTAAAATTTTTGATCTTTTGCGGTCTAAATTGATGCTCGAATTATCTTTCGGAGTACAACTTACAATTAACCCTTTTATAATTTGGGAGTGGATCTTGCATGTTTGCAAGTGATGATTTGGAGTGGTGGTGATAGTTGAAAAATGGGGTTGAAGTTTAGGGTTTTGGAGATTAAATTAAGACAGATTTGGTCCTTCATTTGTTTAGAATATGACATGAGAGAGAGAGAGAGACTGAAACCAAGTTCACCTGTTCCAGTTAGACTGTTATTCTCCTTCCCTCCCTCAGAAAAATGTATAATCAACGGTTTTTTAAAACTCAAATGGGCGTGGGAAAAGTTCTAGGTGGGGAAGGTCCTACTTGCAAGTAGATATTGGACGTGAGTGACATTGCATAATCATCAAATAAAAAAAGATTAAAAATAGTAAAATACGGTCAACGGGGTATAATAAGAACAAAAATAGTACAAAAAAAAGTACATATTCTCCGATATCTATGATATGATGTGCCTGGTGTAGGAGAAGTATATAATATATATTGGACGTGGGTGACATTGCATAATCATCAAATAAGAAAACAACAAAAAGAATTAAATAAAGTCAACGGTGTATAATAAAAATAAAAAAAGTACAACAAGAGTATGCATTCTCCTATATGTATGATATGTCTGGTGCAGAAAGAGTATATAGTAAATATTGGATGTGGGTGATATTGTGTAATCATCGAATAAGAAAAGAACAAAAAATATAAAATAAGGTCAACGAGGTATAACAAGAACAAAAAGAGTACATATTCTCCTATATATATATATGATATACTTGATGTAGGAGGAGTATATAGTAAATGCAACGATGATCGCTGACATGGTATCACCAACCGATAATAAAACTCTAAGTAGGTAACGTGAATCTCACTTGCGCTTACATGAAAAAAGAGTAGAGAGTTATTTGATTACGTGACAGGTTAGTTATTAATTTTTATAGGGTCCATTTACTTATTTGAAATTTTATTATTAGTTGGTGATACTATATCACACTGTCACGTGGTATCATTGTTATAATGAATATTTTCTTGTGCAAGAAGGGCTAATTTGCTAATTTGTCTACTTATTAGTCAATTATTATACCATATGACACTGTTAATATAGTGTAAAAATTACATGCAATATTTTTTCCCTATTAGGGAAGTTAAAAAAACCAACCTTCTCGATTTTGCACAAGATTGAAAGATAATCGATGTTTTAGTAATGTTATGCTTACTAAGTTTTTTATTCCAAGTGATGTGATATAATATCCATTATTAAGTATTGTGATGATAAAAACTGTGTCACGTCACTTAAGATGAAAAATTTAATAAAAAATATTATTTAGTATAGTATTGTTGAGCAGATTAATGTGCTGAAAAAGTCTGGCCAATGTGTGGCGGTGACATTGTGTGTATATATAATCAAGTGCTAATTGCACTAAAGATTCACAAAGTATAAAGTTTGTCTCATTTTAATATCTAATATTTCAATTGCATCATTTTGATCATTGAAGGGTTAATTGCATTAGATGTCTATAAAGTATGAAATTTGTCTCATTTTGATATATAATATTTCAATTATATCATTTTAATCCATGAAATATTAAATACGTTTTTACGTGGTTCCTCAAACAGACAATATCTAAATTGTTAATGATTTTTTATCATAAACTTGTTACGTGATACCTAAATATTAACAAAAAAATGTGTTGGCCAGCTCTTGACAAAAAAAGCGTTATTTGAATAGCTATTTGACTAAAATTTGTGTAGAATTTGTTCAAGAATTATCCAAATTATTTTTTTACCTATATTTAAAATGTCACGTGACATTTATGATTAAAAATCGTTAGTAATTTAAGTGTTGTTTGCTTGAGAGACAACATAAAAACATATTTATTATTTGAGGGACTAAAATAATGCAATTGAAATTTTGGGAATCAAAATAGTAGAAACTCAATATACTTTAAGGACTTTATCTACAATTAACACTATAATCAATATACTAAGTATTTAAAAATACAAGATTTGTAAATCTCCGAATCTAAGAGATTGAATCATTTACAAATCCTGTATCCCACTATTAGGGATGGACTAAATTTTAGATTGTTGAAATCTGTTCGAATTACAAAAATTGTCAAACATGATTAAATTTTTGAGCTCTTCTAATATTTCAAGTTGAGCTCAAGTAACTTAAAGTTCAAAGTTATGGATCCGATCTTGACTCATTTATAATAGTTATAAATATTTTTCATGGTTTGCGGATAATTAAAAGCATCTGAAATATACATTACAATCAAGAGTCCAAAGAATTCAAGTTGGATGATCCCCTTTTTTAAAAATAATTAGGTCTCATTTGGAGGACTAATTTGAAAGAACAGTCAAGTTCAAATAATTTTTTAGACTCGTTTAAACTCGACTCATTTTAGGTTCGAGTTCATAAAATTTAACTTGTTTATTTATAAAATAGTCGAACTATAGCTCGGCTTGTTTTGGACTTAACTTAAACTCGTTTATTTAGAAAACGAGCCAAATTTAAACACATTTTTAAACTCTTTTTTAAAAACAAACTCGTCGGGTTCGAGTTCGAACTCATTTCTTCACCTTGTTTACCACCCCCCAGGTGCAATGATGTAGAAAAAAGCTTATAATTGTAATGTATTTGAAACATTTTTTCATTTCTATTTACCCAGTTTATATGTTTGTTTCATGTAGCAAAGAATTCGAAATACACATTCTTAATATTACATCGATATATTTCCGAGCATCATGTTCATAACAGATACTATTTACTTCTGTTCTGACATTCACAAGAGCAAAATTTCATCAACCAAACAATCCCTTGGCTAAAAGAAATATCGTTGAGCAACCACCAACAGTACCAGCAGAAGTTTCATGATCGGAAGAATGAATTTGAGATCTAGGATAGACTTGTCGTTAAAGCCGCCCTATTATAGATATAGATTTAAAACTTACATGTGCTTCGTTTTCCGTCTACCCCCCTATACTTCTCTCTGTTAATGGAAAGATTTGTGAAATGGAACCCTTACTTCTCAAAAAGGAATGCTTCAAACTCTTTTGCATCCATTGACAGAAAACCCACCTCACATTTCATCATACCCGTCGATTTTCCAGTTCTTGACTGGCCAAAACTTCATCAAACTAGGCCAACAAGTCCACTCCCACATGGTCCTCCGAGGTCTCCAACCCAACGCCTTCGTTGCTTCAAAGATGGTAGCAATGTACGCTAGCGCAGGCGATGTAAACTCCGCTATAGTCCTCTTTGATAGTATTACAAGTCCATCTTCTCTTTTGTACAATTCAATTATTCGAGCATATACCTGGTATGGGTTTTGCGAGAGAACTTCAAGAACCTACCTTGGAATGCATTTGTTGGGTCTTAAGGGTGATTGCTTTATATACCCTTTTGTGCTCAAGTCCTGTGCTGACCTAGCGTATGTTGGATTGGGAAAATGCGTTCATGGGTTGAGTTTGAGAACTGGGTTGGAGTTTGATATGTACGTAGGGACTTCTTTGATTGATATGTATGTGAAATGTGGTGAATTGAGTGATGCCCATAAGTTGTTTAATGAAATGCCTGTGAGAGATGTTTCATCTTGGAATGCGTTGATTGCTGGGCACATGAAAGATAGCAAGATTTCTGTTGCGGAGGATTTATTTGGGAAAATGTCATTGTGTCTTGGACTGCTATGATATCCGGGTACACTCAGAATGGGTTGGCGGACAGGGCGTTGGGTTTGTTTGATGAGATGTTACAGGAGGATTCGGAGGTGAAACCTAATTGGGTTACAATCATGATTGTTTTACCTGCTTGTGCACACTCTGCTGCTCTTGAGTGTGGTAGACAAATTCATAATTATGCTAGTGAGATCGGTTTGGGTTTCCATTCTTCGGTGGAAACAGCACTTGCTGCAATGTATGCTAGATGTGGGAGCTTTGTTGATGCCCAAAGTTGTTTTGATAGGATCCGTCAACATGGAAAGAGTTTGGTTACTTGGAACACCGTGATTTCTGCATATGCTTCTCATGGCCATGGAACAGAAGCTGTGTCAACATTCGAGGATATGATAAGAGCTGGGATTCTACCCGATGCAATCACATTCACAGGTTTGTTGTCAGGATGCAGCCATTCTGGTCTTGTCGATGTTGGCTTGAAATACTTTGCATGAGTAGAGTGTATTTTGTGGAACAAAAACACGAAAATTATGCTTGTGTTGTAGACCTTCTTGGTCGTGCTGGGAGATTAGTGGAAGCATATGACCTTATCTCTCAAATGCCAATGCAAGCGGGGCCAAGCATATGTTGCTCGGTATTGGCTGCCAGTCGAAGTCACCAGAGCTTGGAGATTGAAGAAATAGCAGCTAGAAAGTTGTTTGTCTTAGAATCAGACAACAGTGGGAATTATGTTCTGCTCTCAAATATGTATGCTGATGTTGGGATGTGGGAGGAAGTGAACAATTTGAGAACTCTATTAAAATTGCAGTGTGTGAAGAAGAGTCCTGGATGCAGTTGGATTGAGATCAATGGGAAAGCTCATTTATTTCTTGGAGGAGATTTGTCTCATCCACAGGCTAAGGAAATCTACATGTTATTGGAGGCACTGCCTGAGAAGATTAAGTCAGCTGGTTACGTACCAGATACTAATGCTGTGTTGCATGATGTCAGTGAAGAGGAGAAAGAACATTACCTGACAACCCACAGTGAGAAGTTGGCCATTGCCTTTGGGCTTCTTAATACCAGTCACGGAACAGTTCTTTGAGTGACAAAAAACCTTCAAATCTGTGGAGACTGTCACACAACCACCAAGTTCATTTAAAAAATCTATGAGCGAGAGATCGTTGTGAGGGATATAAATCGGTTCCACAATTTTATGGGTCCTGTTCTTGTGGAGACTACTGGTGATAGAAAAATGAACCTAGAGTTTCATATGCACCTTCACATATATGTCAAGTATTGTTGAACTCAGGTGGAGATCCAATTTTGGATCTCCTTGAAGTGTAGGCATGAGGATAGCAATCTGGATGAGATCATCGTTTGCTTATAGCATGAGGCAGTCTCATCTGCAGGGGAAGAAATTCATATTGTGCAAGCAACTTGCAGTGGTAAGCTGGCAATTATTTTGGGTAAGCCCTTGAATGGTCCACTGGGTTGTGTGACCAGAGAAACTTTTATGGAAAGTTTACACACACACACACACCAGGTGTAATTATTTACAAAAGGGTGCTACTGGAGAGATGCATTGCTCCATCGTTATAGAAATGGGTCTTGTCCGTATGGTCTCTGGAGACTTATGGTGGTCATTGTTAAGTATGCAATAGACAGAGCAGAATTGTGAAGTCAAATCCAGAGGTGAGCTGCAGTTGACGTCACAACTAACATGGTGGAAGGATACAAATGAGATTTGGTATAGGTTTGATAAGGGAAGGTGAAGATGCTTAGTCTGTATAGGACACCCATGGCGAGTGAATCATTTATCTTTTGTTGTGGTAAGGCACTTCATGGGAAACTCATGAAAGGAGTCCTGCAAGTAATGAGGCTGCGATCAGCGTCTGATACTTCAATTAGCAAAATACATTGTTTCGGATTGGATCTGTACATCACTATTGATGGTCAGACTTAACAACACCAATCAATAAGTTTTAAAATCATATACTCTCTTGACCAGATGTTATAGATTGAGAAGCAGAAGAAAAACAGAATTTAGAGGAAGCGAGAGAGAAAGAGGTTTACCCCGTCCTCACAAGCTTCATCCAGTGCCAAGCTTCATCGCGTGTAGTCTGTGCAACTAGCTTTTGTAATTACTGGACATCATTTAGGCTTTGGTTGGTGGTTTACATGGCATCTCGTGTAGTCTGTGCAACTAGCTTTTGTAATTAGTGGACATCATTTAGACTTTGGTTGGTGGTTTACATGATAAAAAACCTTAGTCCAGTTCCCTAAACTCTTGTCGAAACCTTCTACATCGAATGACTAGGATCACTCAAGGTTGGTTTATATGATTGAAAGACTTCTACTATACAATTGACGGATTTTTTTACAAAGTCTCGTATCATTATGCGATTTGTTTTCTTCGTGGCAAACTCTTAATATTATTTTCAGTTTGGACCCGGGGGGTTGGTGGTGTTAGAATATCTTAGTATTTGAGGTAGTTTAATTATTTTCTAGTAATGTTTTGCCCTGCTAGAAAGGGTTTCTATTCTATATCTTTAATCACTATGCTCACTAACTTTGAAACCGCAATAATACTTTATCTCATTTTCTTTTCATTCTCTCTTGTCATCAATTATCAGAGTTAAGCCTTGAGTGGTTATTAGGTCAAGTCTTTTACCCATTTACATTTTCTAGTACAAGTTTTTGATTATTTATTTGTTAGCCTCATGTGCGAGCTGGGATCCCACTTGATAGAGGATGTAAAGAGTACTTTTATTTCATATCGAATGATTAGAACTACCCAATATCGATTTATATACTTAAAAAACCTTTCCACTCATTATCAATTGATTTTGAATGAGATGCTCTTACAATGACGAAGTAAGTACGATGACAGTTTTGGGCATTAACATGGTGTTGAAAATCGGAAGTTTCCAAATATTGCCCTTCACTTGTGAATCTNTACAGTTAAAACATGTTTGAACAAGTCAAACAATAACCATAAACTTGAATGCCAGTGACATACCTCGGATTCAAGGATGTTGCACACAGACTCTAGGCATATTTCAAGAGCTCTAAACTCAAAAGGCAATGGCTTTGAATTGCCCGCATTTGGTTCCTCTGTTGGAGTTCTAGGATTACTATCTCCTGTCTCCGGTAAGATAGTAGAGGGTGATTCCTCCATAGCCTTACGACTTTCCATGGTAGCCTTCACATAATTAACAACATAATCAATGATACTTCTCTATTAACAATTGTTCCTTCTTCGATGGTTCAAGTATACCACATCGTGATTTTATTTTTCTATGCAATATGGATTGACTTTGCCCATTGGACAAAAAGTTTTCACATGTTCATCCAATACTATTGAAAAACAACATAACAAAACACTCACAACCGAAAGCTTGCATTTGAGATCCCAAACAAAAGATTCAAGAGTTGGGTCCATCGGATTCGGAACAAAGACTTCATTGGCCGTTATGATTGCTCTGATATGCTCCAAGTTGACAACAATTGCCTTCTCTCTGCAAAGTATCGTCGAAGGGTACGCAAGCTCCGGCTCAAGGACCCTCAAGTCGTGGGCCGAGACTCCAGTCAGGCGCATAATCTGATTTTTTCCGAGATCGACATTCGAGCTTCCGTGCTCTGAGACAACGAGCCAAGCCTTTGATCCGGCGCCGGAGTCCGCACGCCTTGTTTGAGGTGGAAAGGGTACGCGCCGATTTTGTTCCATCGGATCCTGCAAATTTGCAGGTGATGATATGGAGTTGAAGTGGTGGGTATCGAAAAAAGGGGTTGAAANTAGAGATTTTTACATAATATTTTTCTTTTCCCCTTCCATGTAAGACTTCCATGTGTGATATCTCAGTACTCAGAGACTTGACTCAATTTATGGCCGTCATGAATGCGATAAAACTTGAACATTCATCAGACAGTTGCCAGAGATTGGCTTCATCTTGGCAATCCATCCCTTTCTGTCAAGCTAGCACAAGTGTTTTTGAGCAGTTCAAGCAACAGACATCGTTGAAATTTATGAATACCTAAGTTATATTTTTTCTAGAGTACATAGCGGTTTAATAGACATCACGATTAACGGATAAACAAAATTAAGCAGTTCAAGACCGGTAATAGTTCCAAATACTGTTTAAGGGTATTTGAAAGAGTTCTGTGAGAATTAAGGTATTGTTTATCACTACAGTGTATAGGAAGAAACTCCTCAACATAATGGTGTTGGACAGTACTCAATTTGTTGGAAATGTCACTGCATGCACATGTTTTATACATGTATAACTGTGTTCTTTCAGCTTTATGACTAAAGAGTTCATAACTATTGTATCAATGTTTTTTTTTCCCGACATTAGTGATAACAAGTCATGATAGAAATTGGGTCACTTCTTTAGACTAATAGGACTATTGGAGTCTCGTACAATAGGTTATAATCTTTATAAAGGTTGATTCCCGAGAGCGTACGTGCAGATCCTTCATCCTAGCAATCCTTTTGTCTTCAAAAGTAGGAGGGCCAGAAAAAGCATGCACAAACAACCACCCACGATACCCGCAGTAGCTTCATTGAACAGCCGTTGGACGCCATCGTAGACGGAGATGTGGAGTTTCATGTTGAGAGAATCAATGGTGGCCATGCTCAAATGCATCACAAGGAGTGTAGTACCTAAAATAACCCCAATGTGTAGCAACTGGTTCTGTTTGTCATCCAAAATGATGTTGATGTAGTTCTCTGTATCATCAACATATTCCCTCATCTTTGTCACAAGAGAGATAGAAGCATTAGAACAAACATATATATATATATATATATATATATATATGCAAGAAGGCATGATAGTTTTAAAAAGTGACAAATGAGTTTATGAAACCCTAAACAGTAATATTATTTATACTTAATTTGTTGACTTAATTTACTAATAAATCTATTCTCACCCTTCAATTGGTAGCAAGCCCCAACCATTATCGTGGCTCACCAACAATCCAATAACAATAGTGAGTAAGTCGGCAACTTAGATTAACAAATTAGGTTCAAAGAATGTCACTCAAGCATAAAAAAGTAGTGATAAGACTAGAAAAGTTTTTTTTTTTTTTCCCTTGCCTGAGGTACTCACTTTTTTTCCAGAGCTTAGTCGTATGTATTTTTTGTTTTAGGGTGTCTAACCTTATGTCAACTATTCTTTCGAGTTTAATGACCAGTCACCGTGGTTTAAGTTGAGTTAGAGCATGTCTTTAAAAGGATAAGAGTGGTTAGCCCTTAGAGGGTATGAAAATGAATTGAACCTGAGATCTCTGGATTACCAAAAATCAGACTCAACCACAAAACCACCAAAAATGAACATATATAAGTATATATTTATACTAATATGCATATATATAGATTAACTTTTATAAAATAATCGGGTTAATAGTACTTTTGGTTTCTAAAATATGCGTATTTTGTCAGTTTGGTTCTCATTGAATTGATTTTGTCCATAAAATATTCATTTTGTGTTTAAATAGTCCATACACAGATAATTTGTTCAGTTTTTGACAAGAGTGATCATGTGTAATTACGTAAAAAAATGACACATGGTCACTTCTGTTAAAAAACTTACATGTCCGTTTGGTTATGGACCATTTAAATACAAAATAAATACTTTAAAGACTAAATTGATAAAATTCATACATTAAGAACCAAACTGATAAAATACATATATTTTAGGTATCAAAAGTACTATTAACCAAAAATAATTTTCAAACATATTTTACACGTATATTTTAGTGATTAAAAATACTATTAACCCAAAATAATCATCAAACATATTTTTACTTTTTTTTATGTAATTCTCTTTTTACTTAGAAAACTTGTTGCCAAAAAAATAGAAATAATGCAACTTACATTTGACAATCTGCTTAGTCCTCAGTCCATTTGGACAAAATATGCTTCTAGTAACATCTCCAAAGCTCGAATCTTGGGCTTTTGAGTGTTCATAATCGCCGTGCCGCTTTTGTTGTCCCTACCATACCAAGAAAAATATGGTGAACATGCTTAATGTAGAGACAACTCTGACAGGTTATTATAGAATAATTTTATAATGGATTAATTATAAATTATACCCTTAAAGATTGTTCGAATCTCAATTTATTCCATCAAAGATTAAAAATCTCAATTTGTACCCTCAAGAATAAAAATTTGTATCAATGTGCACCCCTAAAGATCAAAAATCTCAATTTGTACCCTCAAAGATAGAAATGTGCACCCTTAAAGATAAAAAATTTTAATTTGCACTCTTAAAAATAGAAATTTGTATCAATGTGCACCTAAAACTAAATTGATAAATTATAACTAAATGAACATTCAAATGATAAGCTTGATTTTAAACTTTAGATTATATCGGACCCACAAAATAAATGGTAATATGAAATTATAATTTTTTATTAGGATATAATCATATTTTTTAACAGTTATATTAACCGATTTCAACAAAAAAAGGTTATGTGTTACACGTGCATAAACATCATGAGATGTAGGAGTAATATTTTAAATGTGAAGGGGTCCAAATGATTAAATGACAAACATGAGGAGATTTAGGTATTATTTATCAAATTTAGTTTTAGGTGCACCTTTATACAAGTTTATATTTTTGAGGGTACAAATTGAGATTTTTTATCTTTGGGGGTACACATTGATACAAATTCTATTTTTGATGGTGTAAATTGAGATTTTTTATCTTTGGGGGTGCACATTGATAAAAATTTATATCTTTAATGTTGTAAATTAAAATTTTTGATCTTTTGCGGTCTAAATTGATGCTCGAATTATCTTTCGGAGTACAACTTACAATTAACCCTTTTATAATTTGGGAGTGGATCTTGCATGTTTGCAAGTGATGATTTGGAGTGGTGGTGATAGTTGAAAAATGGGGTTGAAGTTTAGGGTTTTGGAGATTAAATTAAGACAGATTTGGTCCTTCATTTGTTTAGAATATGACATGAGAGAGAGAGAGAGACTGAAACCAAGTTCACCTGTTCCAGTTAGACTGTTATTCTCCTTCCCTCCCTCAGAAAAATGTATAATCAACGGTTTTTTAAAACTCAAATGGGCGTGGGAAAAGTTCTAGGTGGGGAAGGTCCTACTTGCAAGTAGATATTGGACGTGAGTGACATTGCATAATCATCAAATAAAAAAAGATTAAAAATAGTAAAATACGGTCAACGGGGTATAATAAGAACAAAAATAGTACAAAAAAAAGTACATATTCTCCGATATCTATGATATGATGTGCCTGGTGTAGGAGAAGTATATAATATATATTGGACGTGGGTGACATTGCATAATCATCAAATAAGAAAACAACAAAAAGAATTAAATAAAGTCAACGGTGTATAATAAAAATAAAAAAAGTACAACAAGAGTATGCATTCTCCTATATGTATGATATGTCTGGTGCAGAAAGAGTATATAGTAAATATTGGATGTGGGTGATATTGTGTAATCATCGAATAAGAAAAGAACAAAAAATATAAAATAAGGTCAACGAGGTATAACAAGAACAAAAAGAGTACATATTCTCCTATATATATATATGATATACTTGATGTAGGAGGAGTATATAGTAAATGCAACGATGATCGCTGACATGGTATCACCAACCGATAATAAAACTCTAAGTAGGTAACGTGAATCTCACTTGCGCTTACATGAAAAAAGAGTAGAGAGTTATTTGATTACGTGACAGGTTAGTTATTAATTTTTATAGGGTCCATTTACTTATTTGAAATTTTATTATTAGTTGGTGATACTATATCACACTGTCACGTGGTATCATTGTTATAATGAATATTTTCTTGTGCAAGAAGGGCTAATTTGCTAATTTGTCTACTTATTAGTCAATTATTATACCATATGACACTGTTAATATAGTGTAAAAATTACATGCAATATTTTTTCCCTATTAGGGAAGTTAAAAAAACCAACCTTCTCGATTTTGCACAAGATTGAAAGATAATCGATGTTTTAGTAATGTTATGCTTACTAAGTTTTTTATTCCAAGTGATGTGATATAATATCCATTATTAAGTATTGTGATGATAAAAACTGTGTCACGTCACTTAAGATGAAAAATTTAATAAAAAATATTATTTAGTATAGTATTGTTGAGCAGATTAATGTGCTGAAAAAGTCTGGCCAATGTGTGGCGGTGACATTGTGTGTATATATAATCAAGTGCTAATTGCACTAAAGATTCACAAAGTATAAAGTTTGTCTCATTTTAATATCTAATATTTCAATTGCATCATTTTGATCATTGAAGGGTTAATTGCATTAGATGTCTATAAAGTATGAAATTTGTCTCATTTTGATATATAATATTTCAATTATATCATTTTAATCCATGAAATATTAAATACGTTTTTACGTGGTTCCTCAAACAGACAATATCTAAATTGTTAATGATTTTTTATCATAAACTTGTTACGTGATACCTAAATATTAACAAAAAAATGTGTTGGCCAGCTCTTGACAAAAAAAGCGTTATTTGAATAGCTATTTGACTAAAATTTGTGTAGAATTTGTTCAAGAATTATCCAAATTATTTTTTTACCTATATTTAAAATGTCACGTGACATTTATGATTAAAAATCGTTAGTAATTTAAGTGTTGTTTGCTTGAGAGACAACATAAAAACATATTTATTATTTGAGGGACTAAAATAATGCAATTGAAATTTTGGGTATCAAAATAGTAGAAACTCAATATACTTTAAGGACTTTATCTACAATTAACACTATAATCAATATACTAAGTATTTAAAAATACAAGATTTGTAAATCTCCGAATCTAAGAGATTGAATCATTTACAAATCCTGTATCCCACTATTAGGGATGGACTAAATTTTAGATTGTTGAAATCTGTTCGAATTACAAAAATTGTCAAACATGATTAAATTTTTGAGCTCTTCTAATATTTCAAGTTGAGCTCAAGTAACTTAAAGTTCAAAGTTATGGATCCGATCTTGACTCATTTATAATAGTTATAAATATTTTTCATGGTTTGCGGATAATTAAAAGCATCTGAAATACACATTACAATCAAGAGTCCAAAGAATTCAAGTTGGATGATCCCCTTTTTTAAAAATAATTAGGTCTCATTTGGAGGACTAATTTGAAAGAACAGTCAAGTTCAAATAATTTTTTAGACTCGTTTAAACTCGACTCATTTTAGGTTCGAGTTCATAAAATTTAACTTGTTTATTTATAAAATAGTCGAACTATAGCTCGGCTTGTTTTGGACTTAACTTAAACTCGTTTATTTAGAAAACGAGCCAAATTTAAACACATTTTTAAACTCTTTTTTAAAAACAAACTCGTCGGGTTCGAGTTCGAACTCATTTCTTCACCTTGTTTACCACCCCCCAGGTGCAATGATGTAGAAAAAAGCTTATAATTGTAATGTATTTGAAACATTTTTTCATTTCTATTTACCCAGTTTATATGTTTGTTTCATGTAGCAAAGAATTCGAAATACACATTCTTAATATTACATCGATATATTTCCGAGCATCATGTTCATAACAGATACTATTTACTTCTGTTCTGACATTCACAAGAGCAAAATTTCATCAACCAAACAATCCCTTGGCTAAAAGAAATATCGTTGAGCAACCACCAACAGTACCAGCAGAAGTTTCATGATCGGAAGAATGAATTTGAGATCTAGGATAGACTTGTCGTTAAAGCCGCCCTATTATAGATATAGATTTAAAACTTACATGTGCTTCGTTTTCCGTCTACCCCCCTATACTTCTCTCTGTTAATGGAAAGATTTGTGAAATGGAACCCTTACTTCTCAAAAAGGAATGCTTCAAACTCTTTTGCATCCATTGACAGAAAACCCACCTCACATTTCATCATACCCGTCGATTTTCCAGTTCTTGACTGGCCAAAACTTCATCAAACTAGGCCAACAAGTCCACTCCCACATGGTCCTCCGAGGTCTCCAACCCAACGCCTTCGTTGCTTCAAAGATGGTAGCAATGTACGCTAGCGCAGGCGATGTAAACTCCGCTATAGTCCTCTTTGATAGTATTACAAGTCCATCTTCTCTTTTGTACAATTCAATTATTCGAGCATATACCTGGTATGGGTTTTGCGAGAGAACTTCAAGAACCTACCTTGGAATGCATTTGTTGGGTCTTAAGGGTGATTGCTTTATATACCCTTTTGTGCTCAAGTCCTGTGCTGACCTAGCGTATGTTGGATTGGGAAAATGCGTTCATGGGTTGAGTTTGAGAACTGGGTTGGAGTTTGATATGTACGTAGGGACTTCTTTGATTGATATGTATGTGAAATGTGGTGAATTGAGTGATGCCCATAAGTTGTTTAATGAAATGCCTGTGAGAGATGTTTCATCTTGGAATGCGTTGATTGCTGGGCACATGAAAGATAGCAAGATTTCTGTTGCGGAGGATTTATTTGGGAAAATGTCATTGTGTCTTGGACTGCTATGATATCCGGGTACACTCAGAATGGGTTGGCGGACAGGGCGTTGGGTTTGTTTGATGAGATGTTACAGGAGGATTCGGAGGTGAAACCTAATTGGGTTACAATCATGATTGTTTTACCTGCTTGTGCACACTCTGCTGCTCTTGAGTGTGGTAGACAAATTCATAATTATGCTAGTGAGATCGGTTTGGGTTTCCATTCTTCGGTGGAAACAGCACTTGCTGCAATGTATGCTAGATGTGGGAGCTTTGTTGATGCCCAAAGTTGTTTTGATAGGATCCGTCAACATGGAAAGAGTTTGGTTACTTGGAACACCGTGATTTCTGCATATGCTTCTCATGGCCATGGAACAGAAGCTGTGTCAACATTCGAGGATATGATAAGAGCTGGGATTCTACCCGATGCAATCACATTCACAGGTTTGTTGTCAGGATGCAGCCATTCTGGTCTTGTCGATGTTGGCTTGAAATACTTTGCATGAGTAGAGTGTATTTTGTGGAACAAAAACACGAAAATTATGCTTGTGTTGTAGACCTTCTTGGTCGTGCTGGGAGATTAGTGGAAGCATATGACCTTATCTCTCAAATGCCAATGCAAGCGGGGCCAAGCATATGTTGCTCGGTATTGGCTGCCAGTCGAAGTCACCAGAGCTTGGAGATTGAAGAAATAGCAGCTAGAAAGTTGTTTGTCTTAGAATCAGACAACAGTGGGAATTATGTTCTGCTCTCAAATATGTATGCTGATGTTGGGATGTGGGAGGAAGTGAACAATTTGAGAACTCTATTAAAATTGCAGTGTGTGAAGAAGAGTCCTGGATGCAGTTGGATTGAGATCAATGGGAAAGCTCATTTATTTCTTGGAGGAGATTTGTCTCATCCACAGGCTAAGGAAATCTACATGTTATTGGAGGCACTGCCTGAGAAGATTAAGTCAGCTGGTTACGTACCAGATACTAATGCTGTGTTGCATGATGTCAGTGAAGAGGAGAAAGAACATTACCTGACAACCCACAGTGAGAAGTTGGCCATTGCCTTTGGGCTTCTTAATACCAGTCACGGAACAGTTCTTTGAGTGACAAAAAACCTTCAAATCTGTGGAGACTGTCACACAACCACCAAGTTCATTTAAAAAATCTATGAGCGAGAGATCGTTGTGAGGGATATAAATCGGTTCCACAATTTTATGGGTCCTGTTCTTGTGGAGACTACTGGTGATAGAAAAATGAACCTAGAGTTTCATATGCACCTTCACATATATGTCAAGTATTGTTGAACTCAGGTGGAGATCCAATTTTGGATCTCCTTGAAGTGTAGGCATGAGGATAGCAATCTGGATGAGATCATCGTTTGCTTATAGCATGAGGCAGTCTCATCTGCAGGGGAAGAAATTCATATTGTGCAAGCAACTTGCAGTGGTAAGCTGGCAATTATTTTGGGTAAGCCCTTGAATGGTCCACTGGGTTGTGTGACCAGAGAAACTTTTATGGAAAGTTTACACACACACACACACCAGGTGTAATTATTTACAAAAGGGTGCTACTGGAGAGATGCATTGCTCCATCGTTATAGAAATGGGTCTTGTCCGTATGGTCTCTGGAGACTTATGGTGGTCATTGTTAAGTATGCAATAGACAGAGCAGAATTGTGAAGTCAAATCCAGAGGTGAGCTGCAGTTGACGTCACAACTAACATGGTGGAAGGATACAAATGAGATTTGGTATAGGTTTGATAAGGGAAGGTGAAGATGCTTAGTCTGTATAGGACACCCATGGCGAGTGAATCATTTATCTTTTGTTGTGGTAAGGCACTTCATGGGAAACTCATGAAAGGAGTCCTGCAAGTAATGAGGCTGCGATCAGCGTCTGATACTTCAATTAGCAAAATACATTGTTTCGGATTGGATCTGTACATCACTATTGATGGTCAGACTTAACAACACCAATCAATAAGTTTTAAAATCATATACTCTCTTGACCAGATGTTATAGATTGAGAAGCAGAAGAAAAACAGAATTTAGAGGAAGCGAGAGAGAAAGAGGTTTACCCCGTCCTCACAAGCTTCATCCAGTGCCAAGCTTCATCGCGTGTAGTCTGTGCAACTAGCTTTTGTAATTACTGGACATCATTTAGGCTTTGGTTGGTGGTTTACATGGCATCTCGTGTAGTCTGTGCAACTAGCTTTTGTAATTAGTGGACATCATTTAGACTTTGGTTGGTGGTTTACATGATAAAAAACCTTAGTCCAGTTCCCTAAACTCTTGTCGAAACCTTCTACATCGAATGACTAGGATCACTCAAGGTTGGTTTATATGATTGAAAGACTTCTACTATACAATTGACGGATTTTTTTACAAAGTCTCGTATCATTATGCGATTTGTTTTCTTCGTGGCAAACTCTTAATATTATTTTCAGTTTGGACCCGGGGGGTTGGTGGTGTTAGAATATCTTAGTATTTGAGGTAGTTTAATTATTTTCTAGTAATGTTTTGCCCTGCTAGAAAGGGTTTCTATTCTATATCTTTAATCACTATGCTCACTAACTTTGAAACCGCAATAATACTTTATCTCATTTTCTTTTCATTCTCTCTTGTCATCAATTATCAGAGTTAAGCCTTGAGTGGTTATTAGGTCAAGTCTTTTACCCATTTACATTTTCTAGTACAAGTTTTTGATTATTTATTTGTTAGCCTCATGTGCGAGCTGGGATCCCACTTGATAGAGGATGTAAAGAGTACTTTTATTTCATATCGAATGATTAGAACTACCCAATATCGATTTATATACTTAAAAAACCTTTCCACTCATTATCAATTGATTTTGAATGAGATGCTCTTACAATGACGAAGTAAGTACGATGACAGTTTTGGGCATTAACATGGTGTTGAAAATCGGAAGTTTCCAAATATTGCCCTTCACTTGTGAATCTTTGTAGTGCTAACTTGTACAAATCAATAACATAAGGATAGTTCCAACTTCTAATTTGTAATTCTTACCCTACTTGTGAATCTTTGGAAAACATCAAGTTCGAAGGAAAGCTCGTCTTGATACTACCAGTGTCCAGCTAAAAAGATAAATTGGTAAGCTCTTACTTGACACACACACATTCACCTGATAGAATGAAAAATCCTTCTAAGTACTGCCTAATGTATTTAGTGTGTGTACATTACCATTGTCTCAAAGATGGTGATAATGTTGCTACATTATGTCATCGACGTTGCAGGTTTGAATCACATAAATAGTCTTTTTGCTTATAGGAGGAAATCGTATACGTCAAATCCAGACCTCCAGTAGCGGAAGTCACATTCTCGGGGTTGGTTGCCTTTACCATTATCTCGGTTTTTAATTGAAAACGATCTTATATAGAATAGGAAAGAATTCCAAACATACATTCTTCTTTTATTTGCAGCAGGTAAGGTTAGAGAATTTACTTGAGCACAATACTTCAATGCAGATACTACATACTTTGGATCAACATCCACTGGGGCAGAGTTTCATCAACCTAGCAATCCCTTTGTCTTCAGCCATAAGATGGTTATAATAAATAGGATTGAGATGCCTCCAACAACACCAGCAGAAGCTGCATACCACTGTGCATAGGTTTTAATGTTGAAGAGATCGATGACTATATTCATGCCAAATATTCCAAAAATCAAAATGCCTATATTGAGCATCATCGTCACTGTGTTAATAATAACACTCAATTGGAGTAGCTCATTCTGCTTTTCATCCAATATGATGTTGATGTAATCGTCTGTATCATGGACATATTCCCGCAGCTAGGGACCAGAGACGGAAAAAAAATGATATCAGAATGATCATTCATTCGTGAATGACAGATCGAGGTAAGAAACATTCGTGTCATTAGTTCTTATTGAAGATAGGGAAGAATTTAGCTGGGCATTCAAAGGTTTGAAGTTGAAACTGTATGTGGATCTTGTAAATTTGCAAGAGATAGCAATCTACTGTTCAATACAAGAAAAATGTCTTAGAAATAGGAATGAAGATAGGATTAAGTTTTTTAACAGGAATATTTATAACTTGCTTTGTGATCCGGCGAAGTTGCGAGTGTTGTTTGTAGTAGAAACAATATTATCATTTACAGCCATTTCTGATAAACAAAGATTACAAACTATTCAAAAATAGAAAAACAGTAACACTTTCCAAAGCAAATTATTAAAAGAGAGACAGTGTCACTGTTTGGTATAACTGTTTAAACCAGAGTCACATTTTGGTGTAACTGTTTGAATTTAAACATAAAAAATAGCATATGCAATTTCTCACAAATTTTCAAGTCTTTTCAAAATATCACATATTGTAAACAAAATAGATTTTAACAATTTGTAATGTTTTAGAACAGTCCAATCATTAAAACATGTATCAAAAACACAATAAGCAAGTATATAAATTCGAAAATCTGTCTTAAGAATGTTGCTTTTAGTGTGGCAAAAATTGTAAAATCACTTATTGAACTTTCTGATTTGAACTATATAACAAACAGTTACAGTAAAGAGTTACACAGAAACGAAAGAGTTACAGCAAGGTAACGAAATAGTAACAACAAATAGTTACACGTAACTGTTTGTCAAACAAAAATAAATACTAATCCGATTGCAGAACAGGAACTGTCATTGAACTTTAGATAGATCAAGGCTAGTGTTTGACACTATGTCCTTAAGACAGATTTCGCCCTCACACACGGTGCTTATGGAAATCGAGCGTCTGCCTCCCAGGATACAATGATCTTATATAAACAGAAGTAACACTCTAATCTGCCCATCCAACGAACCAAAAAATCGTATTGTATATTCTCTAAATGCACTACTTTAATGCCGAAAATGATATGTTTTAATGTCTGTCTTATGATTGAAAATGAATTGATTGAATGTCAATATTAATGAAAATGAGTCTGGGTATTTATAGACACATTAGTGACTTTCTGGACAGTCACTTTAGTAAAGGACACATTCTTCACCTTGAGTAACTGTCTGGAGGGATGCAACACACCCGACCAAGTGCGATCCAACAGGTACCGGAATTAAATTTCAGGTTAAGAAATTCACGCCCATTATTTAAAAGAATTTTCTCCCAAAAAGATAGGGTACATCCACACCCAAGCCCGACCGGGTCATGACGAGGCAGGTGGAGCGCGTGTGGTTGAACCGAAGATATATAGGTGTTCGCTCCGCTCATAAAACTGTGGTACCCCTTGGGGCTCAATTCTATAGAGCAAAGTTGACCTATATATGCCCATGTTGAATTTCTTCCTCAACCAATGTGGGATTGATGTCGCATCCCACATTGCACTTCCTTTATTTTCACATTTCAAGAGGGTCACTTTGGAGCCTATTTTCTCATTCATTTCTTACTCGATTTGGGCAAGTTAATATACTACATTATTCTCCACACAGAGTAGAATATGAACCCACGAATTTTTAATCGAAATAACAATCGGGTCCCACTTTAATTTAGGCTCAAATTCGACCAAAAACTCAGTTTTTACACTTAAAAAAACTGTTTTGGTCCAACAGTGAGTACTAGAAACTTCTTAGACTTCGGAAATAACATAAACATAAATAGCCAATGTATTATACATAGAATAAGAAGTCTGAAATAAAGAACTCATTTTAATCTCAACTTGAATATAGAAATGAAGTTCTTTGTTCGAGTATAAGCATGGTTTCTACCTTATATATTTCTGGGAAAATGAAAGACGACAAATTAGAATCTATTAGAATTCATAGACCAAGCTAACTTTCCCTTTAAAGCATGATGAACCCAGCCACTATGGCAAAGTGCCAAAAACAAACGAACTAGTTTTCCATACTTGGCCAAGTGGCTTCCATAAGAAAGTTTGTCGTAGAATTGTTGAAAGAACAAGTTACACTGGTATGTTTTCTACATGTTAAGGAGACGGCAAAAGAGTTGATATCAACTAACAAAAGTGACAAGGGAAAAAAAAAGCCTTGAATTTATGATACGATCTTCCATATTTGTTATACGTGGAGAAACTTACACTGGAACTAATTAAGATCTATCATATTTTATCTCATTGAGCCCTACCTTATGCCAAGCCTCAAGCACCGAGTAACCTTTTAAAAACATGCAATTCTATTGAGAAAACTTACTGACAGGGTAAAAGTAGCTTAGGATCGAGTCAAAATTTATAGCAAGTCAAAGTACGACTTACACGGAGTAGTTTGTTTAAGATTTCCTCCATTTGCATGAAGTATGCTCCCAATAGTAATTCCAACTCTTCAATATTTGGCTTATGACCTCTAATAGGTGCGATGCTGCTTCCATCATTCGCATCACTGAAAATGAAAACCAAGAAGTGTTAATAAAATTCATCAACTTTGAAATCAAATGGATTTTAATTTGATCTGTAAGTATGGTTGATGGTATTGAAAACTTAAAACAGATTCAATAATGATTGTGATGCGATTACTTTAGAACCATGCATATCTACACCACCTCACCTTTAGACTCGAAACAAAGAAGTGTTGTTTTCTGTATTAGGCTGTTACTATATTATTCCTATTTTTCTGGCCAAGAGTAGGCATAAGTTTGTTATATGTCAAATCGAGAAACTGGATTAAACAATTTCACATCTTCTCTCAGAATTTCTAACAAAGAAACCACATCCAGATCCATACTAGTTAATCCAAGTCATTCATGACTTTCCAGCTCCACTTTATTTCAAGATGCCTTGAGTCATTAATGTCACAATTGATCCTTTTTAAGGATCACAAAACTAACACATCCAGTTTGGTCCTGTTAATTGAGGGTGCACTGGGTAGACATATGAGAAGTGATGGACCTATGCCCCCCTGATGGCCCTAAAGTTTGAAAATTTTCAGAGCTATGTATTATTTGCTGAGTGATAAATATAAAACTATACAGAGATGGCCCCCAAACTTTTTTGTACTACCCAACCCCCCCCCAAAAAAAAAAAAAAAAAAAAGACTTGTCCAAAGGATTGGTATGCCTACACCTACTTCTCGGATCAGTTCCTGGACCTAAGAATTTGCATTATTTGACCAAAATGACTACTCTACTACTCGAACCCACAACAACTTGGTTGTTGTCAGCTCAACACTCTTACCATTGCACTATGCTAGGATCCTTAAACTATGAAATTAACTTTGTATCTTAAACTCCCATATCTATTGGATGGATTCCAGAGTAAACTAATCGAATATAATGACTGAATCCTTCATTTATGATCAAATGTGATTTGCCATGTATCTCAGATTGCAACAATCCTGACAAAAGCTAAAGCACAGTCAACTTGTCATTTGCTTCACAGCTAATGGTTCTAACTGATGATATAAAGCTTTGCAATCTTGCATAGACAATGGCATTCTGCATGGCAATGTTGCGGCAGTTATGGTTGTGGTATATATATAATGACTAATGGAACATAAACTTGTAAACGAACTTTTAGATGAAGCCAATGAAAGCAATGATACCAAAGTGTTTCCATTCACCTCATATCATGTAATTCAGATTCATTGGCATCCTTCTGCTCAACATTTAGTAAGAACCTATCAGATTCTAGACGAGCAAGTTTTTTGGTCAAGTACATCTCAGACATGTCCGCATCATCATCCAGTAAATGTTCAAGCTCATCTCTCACCTGAAAAACATGCTAGCATTATATGATAAATTTTTTGATAACCAATCCAAATAAGAGGGGAGTTAACAGCTTCAGATGTTGGCCGTAATTATAAATTTGTAATCCCAAGATGAAGCTATTCCCTAGTTGAAGATTCTTGCAGAAGGTTTTTATTTTTTATAAAATTAGTAAAACGTGATTGTATTTTGAACAAATAGAAATTTTGAGGGAAGCAGGGGCAGAATATATTCCAAGGTAATTATAACAGGTTTTTCATTTTGAAACATACAATTGTTCCATAAATTGATTTTATTTAAATTTCATATATTTGCCAGACAATGTGCTCCATCAATATCCCAAGGTTGTCTCAGATTTCAGTCGTATAATCTGAAGCAGTAGCTGTAAGACTCATTTGTAACAATCTTGAATACTGGGTAGACGTAAGCAAATTGTAAGCACCTGGGCAGGGTATCTTAGATTTTATGGATTCAAACTAGTATGATACGTTCTCAGAATCTTTCTTCCTTTTTTTTTTTTTTTTCAATTAGATTACATGATCAATAATGCAGATCAGACTACATTTTGGCCAGTTAAAGCTTGTTGTGCAAGTCTATAAGCAGATATTAACTGATCCAAACACTATTTGCATGTAAGGAATCCAACGACAACAGTGAAAAGGGTGACTTTACCCTCTCTCCAAACAATTAAACATTGTAGTATCTGTTCTTATTAGAAAATAACTAAAGATCCATAAATGAGATATATTTGTCCCTCTAAGAATCAAATCAATCCTATGGTTATCTACTAATCCGGGTACAGGGGATTATCGTTATTGAACAATAATGAGAATTGCTGTAATGCTGTTACCTTCTGAACACGGCCAGACAGAGCAACCAAACGGCCTTTTATAAGCCTCACATGTTGGAGGCTACGCGAACTGGTTTTAGCTGATAATTGATCTAAAGCTGGATATGCCTCTTTCTCCAGCGTGGAAGTCTTGGTGAATCAGCAAAGACGTGGCCATTCAAAATTACACAACCAGTTAGACTTAAACCAGAACCATAATGAAACTAATATCAAGGGGGCAAACCATTTATGAAACCCTAGGACATTAATCAGAATTGGCAATAAAGGAGCAATGTCCAAATTAAAGCAGTCAAGTAGGCATTTTGGTTAAAACTTACAACCATGGCATGGCTCTTATTCTAATGAACATAAAAACAAATAATTGATGATCAAGCTATACTTTCACAGTGGATAAGGTAACATTAACAACCAACACAAAGATTGATATCAATAGCTAGGCATTTGACATATGATTCCTATTGTTTGGTTCCCACAAACAATGTCACACTGCTATCCATTCAGTTTAAACTTTCAAACCCACTGACTGTTAACATAGTATCAAAGCTCTTCCAAGCTTAAGCCTTTAGACCCGCAGAAATGGAGCGCTTTAGTCATAGTAGAGGGAAACAAGACCTGTGAGTGATAGAACATATAAATTTGAAAACGATAAAATTAATATCTAGACTTGAAAATTTTAATAGACCCTTATCTGCCAAAAAATGGTACTACAACTTGAATGATGTCTAGAGAAAGCAAATGTACTAAAAAAGTCATACCCATCCATGCTTATTAAAGATAGCTTGCAACAAATTTGAATGATGAACACTTATTATGGTTTGCAACCGTAAATAGGTAGGAAAAAAATCTAGTAATAGTGTAGCCCTATATCCTCAATGTTCCATCTCAAAGTGAAACTAAATTTATGAAGATACAGAATACAAGTATGTTTAATGTAAATAAGAAAATGGTGCAATTTTCATATCAAGAGTATATTAGCTTGCTGTTTTGGTCCAAAAAAATGGACAAAATGAATTAAAAAGGCCTAAAAACGTATTCTATCATCAAGCTATTTCTGAGTTTGACAATATCAGAAGAATGGAGTTGATAAATATAATATTTTTAATGAAACTCCTAAATTAGTTAAATTATTAATTTCAGAAAATATCATAAATGCAAAGGATTATCTTAAGAACAAGAAGTCATCTGACAGGGATTTATATATCATTAATCTTTTTGATATGTATACACTTGAGGATATAATAATTTGTGTATTAGGATCTTTGTTTAACTGTAATCAGTTTTATCTGCTAGTAAGCTATCAACTTTGATAAGGTTTTGACTTAGATATTTTTGTTTTATTATTGAGGTGGGCGACATCGCCAAATGATATCTGAAATATAAAAAGCATTGTCGTTATGACTCAAATCAAGAAAAGAATCGTAGTGGTTCACACCAAGTATAACAAACGGCCATCGAGTTTAAAGGCACAAGTACTTTTAGGTCCATCAAGTTTAAAGGTAGATTAACTTTAGGTTATTGGTAAGTTACATACTTCAAATATACAATATGCAGTGAGTGCACCCAGTTATGGGCAGACTACAGGGAAAAAAACACTTGTTTGAACAGACCAATCAATTGCATGCCAGTGTCATACCTCGGATTCGAGGTTCTTGCAGACAGAATCTAGACATATTTCAAGAGCTCTAAACTCAAAAGGTAATGGCTTTGAAGTGCCCATATTTGGAAGCTCCAGCGGAGTTTTTGGACTGCTATCTCTCGCCTGTAGTAGCATATCAGAGGGAGATTCCTCCATAGCCTTGTGCTTTCCCTTGGCAGCCTTCATATAATTAACAAGAAAATCAATTATATTTCACAATTGCTTGTTCACAATTGCTCATTCTTAACTGACACCAAATTGTGACCTCCAGTTTCTAAGTAGAATTAATTAGCTAATGTAGCATTTGGTAACGTTCTCAGTTTTCAATTTCAAAAGAAAAATGAAAACAAAAACTGTTTTGGCTTCTTTTTTTTTTTGGGTGAAAAGTCCAGATAAAAACTTGTTTGGTTTCTGTTTTCTGTGTGTGAAAGATGAAAATGGAAAAGCAAACTCGTTTGGTAACCACGCCTATTGGTGTTATAAGTAATATGTTTATACCATTTCCATGACTTTTATAAAAAACAATATAAATGCTGAAAAAGAATATAAAATAACCATCCCATAGACCATAATCCTCCAAATACATCCCACAGTTTATGATTGTACAGCACAATAACCCATTAGCACCAAACCATAGTTGATAATCCCACAGTACCCATTGGAAAGAATGTTTACTCTTTTACATTTTAAGGCAATCCTTAAGATATATCTACTTATAAAAATGAATGCCATCACATAGCTATTATGGATATTATTAATGCTTATATTTTATTGCCACACCAATTTTCTGACTTTTTTAAGTATTTCATTGAAAGAAACAAATATATATAGAAAAAAATTATGATATTTCAACTGAATTTTTAACAGAAATTGCTGTTGGAGTAAAACAGTTTTTTAAGTGTAAAAACTGAATTTTTGGTCGATTTTGAGCCTAAATTAAAGTGGGACCTGTTTGCTGTTTCTAGTAAACTTTCATGAGTTCATATTCTACTCTATGAGGAGAATAACGTAATATATTCACTTGTTTAAATCGAGTAAGAAATGAATCAGAAAATAAGTTCTAATCCTTTGTAATGTGAAAATAAAGGTTGTGTAACATGGGATTTGACACCAATCTCAAGAAAAATTTTACATGGGTATATATAAGTTAAGTTTGCTCTCCGGGACAGAATTTAGAAGTTTTGTGTTGCATTTTCCTAATCGTGCTTGGACTGTCGTTTTGTCTGATTTAGGCCAGATGAATGTCTCTTTGGGTCTATATTCTTTCATTGTCTGAATGTCTCTTTGGGTCTATATTCTTTGATTTTCGCTTCAGTTGTTCGAAGGGTCCAGTACGCTTCATATTTTCCTCCTATATATGCCTTTTTGAATCATTCTTTTTTGGTTTTTTTGAAAGCTAGATTTCGTGAGTCTTATCTTTTGAAGTTTTCTTTGAGTGAGTATGAAAGGTTTCTTCCGATTTTGGGGACTATTCTTACTCTGTGTTTCGATTCTTTACTGTGCTTGTGGTGAAAATTGCGATTTTTCTTTTTTGGATCTTCTGGACTCTTATCTCTTTGGGCTTCAGTATATTTTGTTGGTATCTGGGAAAATTTTGGATTTTTCTAAGTCAGTATTTGTGGTTGCTTCCTTTCTAGTTTTCTTTTCTGTTAGTGTGGGGAGAGTAAGGTCTTCAGTTGATAATGGCTTTTATTCCTGCCTTATGTTCTATGGTTTGCAACTGAAAGTTTTGGAGGGGAAATATGGTAGGCAGTTTGAAGATTCAGTGGGTGGTGCAGAAAATTCTGTGTCATCTTTTCTGGGTTTTCNAAAGAATGTTTACTCTTTTACATTTTAAGGCAATCCTTAAGATATATCTACTTATAAAAATGAATGCCATCACATAGCTATTATGGATATTATTAATGCTTATATTTTATTGCCACACCAATTTTCTGACTTTTTTAAGTATTTCATTGAAAGAAACAAATATATATAGAAAAAAATTATGATATTTCAACTGAATTTTTAACAGAAATTGCTGTTGGAGTAAAACAGTTTTTTAAGTGTAAAAACTGAATTTTTGGTCGATTTTGAGCCTAAATTAAAGTGGGACCTGTTTGCTGTTTCTAGTAAACTTTCATGAGTTCATATTCTACTCTATGAGGAGAATAACGTAATATATTCACTTGTTTAAATCGAGTAAGAAATGAATCAGAAAATAAGTTCTAATCCTTTGTAATGTGAAAATAAAGGTTGTGTAACATGGGATTTGACACCAATCTCAAGAAAAATTTTACATGGGTATATATAAGTTAAGTTTGCTCTCCGGGACAGAATTTAGAAGTTTTGTGTTGCATTTTCCTAATCGTGCTTGGACTGTCGTTTTGTCTGATTTAGGCCAGATGAATGTCTCTTTGGGTCTATATTCTTTCATTGTCTGAATGTCTCTTTGGGTCTATATTCTTTGATTTTCGCTTCAGTTGTTCGAAGGGTCCAGTACGCTTCATATTTTCCTCCTATATATGCCTTTTTGAATCATTCTTTTTTGGTTTTTTTGAAAGCTAGATTTCGTGAGTCTTATCTTTTGAAGTTTTCTTTGAGTGAGTATGAAAGGTTTCTTCCGATTTTGGGGACTATTCTTACTCTGTGTTTCGATTCTTTACTGTGCTTGTGGTGAAAATTGCGATTTTTCTTTTTTGGATCTTCTGGACTCTTATCTCTTTGGGCTTCAGTATATTTTGTTGGTATCTGGGAAAATTTTGGATTTTTCTAAGTCAGTATTTGTGGTTGCTTCCTTTCTAGTTTTCTTTTCTGTTAGTGTGGGGAGAGTAAGGTCTTCAGTTGATAATGGCTTTTATTCCTGCCTTATGTTCTATGGTTTGCAACTGAAAGTTTTGGAGGGGAAATATGGTAGGCAGTTTGAAGATTCAGTGGGTGGTGCAGAAAATTCTGTGTCATCTTTTCTGGGTTTTCCACTGCAGTGATTATTATATATTTCTTTATATGACTAATTTTTTGGTTTGGAATACAAGAGGGGTAAGCAAGCTTGTTCAGAGAAGACGGTTGAAGAAGTTGCTGTACATATTCATCGTATTCCTTTGGTTGCCATTTTGGAACCGAAGGTTGGGAGGGATAAAATTCAGAGGATAGCTTCTAGTGTGAATATGTCTCGGTTTGTTGTGAATAGTATGGCTGAAAAATATATGTGGATCCTTTGGAATGATGATGTTGATGTTAAAGTCTTGTTTGAACATCCTCAGGCTCTTACGGTGGAGATTTCTTATTTGGGCTCTAGAGTGGTTTTGTTATCCTTTGTCTATGCTTCTTGTGATGGTGTTGTTAGACGAAATCTTTGGGAGCATTTGTCCCAAATGACTGTTTCTTCGGATATGCCATGGATGGTGGCGGGTGACTTTAACTCTGTTTTGTGTTCTGAAGAAAGGTTGGGTGTAGCTTTCCCTTCTGTCACTTTTATGAATGATTTCAATGATTTTTTAATGAATGCTGGCCTAATGGATGGTGGGTTTTGGGGGAGTAGATTCACTTGGTGTAATAATTGCCAAGGGAATGCTAGAATGTGGCAGGGAATAGACAAGGCTTTTTTGAATTCTGTACGGGGAGAGGTGATGGGTAGTACTGAAATATTGCATTTGGCTAGAGGTAGATCAGATCATTCTCCGTTGTTAATTAAAGTTGTATCTGATCAGCAGAAGAGGATTTCATATTTTAAGTTTCAGAACATGTGGTTGGAACATGAAGGTTTTAGATGGGCAGTTGAAGGGATGAGAAATATGAGGTTCTACCATGCTGTTGCTAAAAGTAAATATAACAGGAACAGAGTGAGTAGAATTCAAAATGCCTCTGGAATATGGGTTGAATCTGAGGAAGAAATTGGATGGGTTGTTGAGGAATTCTATTCTTCTCTCTATACTTCAGAGGTTCATAGGTTGGATAGGAGTTTGTTTGATTTTGTTCCAAAGCTAGTTACTGATGCACAAAACTCTGAATTATTGAAGATTGCTTCTCGAGAAGAGGTGAGGCAGGTGATTTTCTCTATGTCCAAGTACAGTGCTCCTGGTGCTGATGGGCTTTCTAGAGGTTTTTTTCAAGGGGCTTGGGATGTTATTGGGGAAGATTTAGTGCAAGCAGTTAACTTCTTCTTGAGAGGTGGAAATGTTCCGAGATCAGTTAATGCCACTCTGATTACTTTAATTCCTAAAAAGGTTAATCCCTCTTCTTTCTCTGATTTTCGTCCTATAAGCTTCTGCAATTTTTTATATAAGGTTTTTACCAAGCTGCGGACTACTAGGCTGTCTGTTATTCTGCCTGGTCTGGTTTCAATTGAACAACATGGTTTTGTTAAAGGTAGAAACAGTGGTGAGTGTGTACCTTTAGCACAGTTGATGGTGGGAGAGTTGAACAGAAGAGTTGAGGCTGGTAACATTTTGCTTAAATTAGACATGATGAAAGCCTATGACGGGCTTGAATGAGACTTTTTACTTAAGGTATTGGATTGCTTTGGCTTTTCTCCTTTGTTTGTCCAGATTGTATCATATTGTTTAGAAAATCAATATTTCTCTGTTGCTGTAAATGGTGTGAGGAGGGGCTTCTTTCATTCTTCTAGAGGATTAAGGCAAGGAGATCCTTTATCTCCTTACCTTTTTATTCTTGCGGAAGAAGTTTTGAGTCGGGGGTTGACTAGAGTTTTTATCGAGGGGTTGGTGAAGAATTTTCATCTGGGCAGAGGGACTATCTTAGTTTCTCACCTTTTATTTGCTGATGACACGTTGATCTTTTTGAGGGGTGATAAGAGATCCTTGAAAAATTTGATGTGCTTCTTAAAGAGATATGAAGATAGCTCTGGGCAGAGGGTTAGTCTGCCAAAGAGCTCCATGTTCTGTTCAAAATTCATTTCAATGGAGAGGAGACAGGTATTGTCGAATTTGGCTGGAATCCCTGTGAAAGCATGTCCCTTTACATACTTGGGATGTCCTGTGATTCAAGGGAGGATGACAGTGAGATGTTTTGAGGGGCTTGTTGGGCAATTTAGACACAGGCTGGAGGGGTGGTATACTAGACTTTTGTCTAATATGGAGAGAGTTCTGATGGTGCACTATGTTTTATGTGTTGTCCCTGTGCATCTTCTTGCTTGTATGAACCTTCCTAAGACTATTATTTCTAAATTAAATTCTCTAATGTCTGGTTTTGTGTGGTCCAGTAAATTGGATGTAAAAAGGAGACATTGGGTTGCATGGAGTAAAGTTACCTTACCCAAGGATGAGGGGGGGTTGGGTTAAAGGAAATTCGGTGAGATTCAATCTGCATTTCGTATGAAGCAGGTTTGGAATTTGATCAGGGGTTCTTCTTTATGGGCTAAGGTTTTTAGCTCTAAATTTTTTAGAGGAAGAAGTCTGCTATGTTGTAAAGGTAAAATTCACTTTGCCAATTTTGAGCTTTTGAGACCTTACTTTGAACAGGTTGTTGCTGGTTCAAAGGTTTTAGTTGGTAATGGAAAGAAGACGGACTTTTTTTGTGATAATTGGGTTGGTCATGGGGTGCTGCTTGATAGGATGGACAATATGCCTCAAAATTTTCCTAAAATTTCTGATCTTTTTGTTAACTCAAACTGGGTTTTAGATAAATTGGAGGAAGAGTTGCCTATGTTGGTGAGGGATGTGATTGTGAATTCTAGTTTATGTCTCTCTGATTCTGAAGATAAGTGGATTTGGTAGGCACTTCATCTGGGGTTTTCACTGTTAAATTTGCCTGGGGTCTTGCTAGAGAACAGGGTTTGGGGAATGATCTTTATTCGCTCATATGGAGTGTTTAAACTGCCCATAGTGCCCATTTGGTGGGATGGAAGAATTTAAAGAAAGCCTTGCTGTTGGATTCTAACTTTACTAGAATTGGTGTTTATGTTGTAAGCAGATGCTGTCTATGTTATCAGGGAATAGAAAAAGAAGATCATTTATTTGTGGATTGTCCTTATGCAAGGGCTGTTTGGGCCAGATTTGAGTCTGTTGCTGGTTTCCAGATTGTTCATGGGGAGGGTTCATTGGTGAGATTTAGAAGACTCTGCAAGGTTTTCAACAAAAAATTTTTGAGCCATGGTTTAATTCGTAGTCTTTCCTTGGTCATTTACTGGCAATTGTGGAAGGAGAGATGTAGGAGGCTTGCGGATGAAGGGATGTTGAATTCTTACTCAGTCTTTGTGAGGTTATGCAGTATTTTAAGGTATCAAGTTAGGAACTTGAAGCCTAGAGTTCTTGATGATTCTGGTGGTAAGGCTTTTCTGAATTGGCTGCAAATTAAAATGTCTTGCAATGTTGTTTGGAAATCTGTATGGGTGAAATGGATATGTCCAGAGGCAGGCTGGATGAAATTAAATACCGATGGTGCTTCAAAAGATAATCCAGGTTATGCTGGTGGTGGGGTAGTTGTGCGTAATGAATGGGGGAGGATTGTTTTGGCTTCTTCGTTTTATTATGGCATCTGTTCTAATACAATCACTGAATTCAGAGCATTAAGCGATGGTTTGCATCTCATCCAGATTTATGGTCTTAGTTGTGATGGTTTTCTAATTGAGAGTGAGTCTCTGGTTCTTGTAAATTCAGTTTTAGGGGCTTCTGAATGTCCTTGGTCTTGCCTGAACTATTTAAGGCAGATTAAGGATTCACTAGGAGGATTGAATTATCAGTCGAAACATGTTTTTCGAGAGGCCAATACAGTTGCTGATAGACTAGCGAATCAAGCTGTGATAGAGAGGAGACCGATTGACTTTTCAGTTCATTTACAACTGCAATGTGAGGTTGGACTTGCTCTGGGTAATGACCAGTTGGGTCTGCCTTTTTTGCGGAAGATGAAAAAGATGTTGTTTGATGATAAGGGCTGACTGCTTTGATCTTGCTGAAAATCTGCACTTTAGAATAAGTGTTGATTTGTTTGAAATATTTTGGAAGGGAAGGTAAGGATTATGGCTGCTTTGAAGATGCTGACTGGGAACACACTGGTTTTTTTGTTAGCTTTTAATATTAGGAGTTTTTGGTTGTTTTGTCAGGCATTTGTGCCTTGTTTTTGTTTTGTTAAGGCATTTGTGCCTTTCATTTGCTTCTTGTAAAACCTGCTTTGTTAATAAATAAAATTTCACTTAAAAAAAAAAAAGGGTACCATAATTTTATGAGCGGAGCGAGTGCTTACATGACTTCGGTTCAACCACGCATGCCCACCGCCCACCATGACTGGCTGGGCTAGGCTCGGGTACGGGTGTGATTTTGACCAAGTCCTATTTTTTTGGAGAAATTTTATTTAATTAATTGGGCAAAAATTTTTGAACCGAAATTTAATTTTCGGTGTCCATTGGATCACGTTGGTTCGGATTTTTGCTTCCCTCAATTCGAAAATTGAGTTGTGCCTGTTTATAGAGAATAGTTACACAAGTGGTGTCTACTGACTGTTGCATTTGTTTTTTGGGTTGTGTTTTTTATTATTGTGGTTGTCATCAAAGTGTCTATAAATACTCAGATTCATTACTATTTTGCAGTCATTCATTCATCAGTCCAGGTTCAGAGTTAAACCAGACATTAGTACATTGTATTTTCGGTATTCAGGCAATCTGCATTTGGACAGTACACAACACAATTTCTGATTCACTAGAGGAGTAGATTGAAGTACTATTTCTATTCATGTAAAGATCATTGTATCCTGGGAGACAGACGTTTGATATTCTATAAGTACCGTGTGTGGGGGCAAAATATGTCATAAAGCTATAGTGTTAAACAATAGTCTTGATCTACTTAAAGTTCAATAATAGCTCTTATTTTGCAAACAGGTTAGTATTTATATTGTTTAAACAAACAGTTGCGTGTAACTGTTTCGGTAAAACTGATGTAACTGTTTCGTTAATTCTTTTATAACTGTTTCAATTTTCTGTGTAACTATTTTGCACTTGATTATTATTGTTTTGTTATATATTACATGTTTCAAATTAGAAATTTCAATAAGTGATTTTACTATATTTGAAATACCACAAACAATAATTGCAGCACCTATATTTTATTCACCAATTATATATTTTTTATATTTTTCTATCAATTACTTGCTCTGGGGTTTTAAGCACAAACTGTTGTCAATTCAAACACCAACTATCACTCAAGCAATGCTATTTGGACCTAATTTATTGACCTGATCACTCATAACTATTAAATTGAGTCAACAAATTAGGTTCAAATAATATTATTGTTATCACAATGTTATTTCTACAAACCCTAAATTTTCCGCTATTAAAAAAAACAGAAAAAAAGAAATCCACAAGCAATTTTAATTACTGTATTGAAAGTTCATCTTCATTGGGGGAAAAAAAAAACAAATAATCAAAATACTCACAGTTCCTTTAAGACCCAAAAGGCTGCATTTGAGATTCCAAACAAAAGATTCAAGAGTTGGGTCGATCGGATTGGGAACAAGAATTTCAGCCGCCGTTATGATTGCTTTGATATGCTCCAACCTCACAACAATTGCCCTCTCTCTACGAAGTATCGTGGAAGTGTAAGAAAGATCCGGATCAAGAACCCTCAAATCGTGGGCCGAGATTCCTGTCCGGCGCATAATCAGATGTTTTCCGAGATCCTCAATATTCGAGTCTCCGTTTTCTGGCACAATCAGCCATGCCTTTTTACGCTTCGTCTGAATCGGAAAGGGTATGCTTCGATTGAGCTCAACTGGATCTTGCATGTTTGCAAGCGATGATTTGGAGTGGTGGTAGTTGAAAAATGGGGTTGAAGTTTAGGGTTTTGGAGATTAAATTAAGACAGATTTAATCCTTCATTTGTTTAGAATATGACATGAGAGAGAGAGAGAGAGAGAGAGAGAGAGATGGATACTGAAACCAAGTTCACCTGTTCCAGTTAGACTGTTATTCTCCTTCTCTCTCCCAGAAAAATGTATAATCAACGGTTTTTTAAAACTCAAATGGGCGCGGGAAAAGTTCTAGGTGGGGAAGTTCCTACTGGGTAGTAAATATTGGACATGGTTGACATTACGTAACCATTCAATAACAAAAGAACAAAATAGAAAAATAAGGTCAACTTCTTATATGTATCTATACGTATGATATGACCGGTGCAAGAGCAGTAAATATTGAATCCAACGGTGATCAGACATGATATCATCAATTAATAATAAAATTTTAAATAATTATAGTGAACTCCATTTGGACTTACATGAAAAAAGAGTGAAAAGTTATTTAGTTACAGGACATATTAGTTATTAATTTTTGTGGGGTTCATTTGTTTATTTGAAATTTTATTATTAGTTGGTGATATCATGTCATGTTGTTATGAGGTATCACCGTTGTGATGAATATTTTCTCATCCACAAATGGCTCATTTGCTAATTTGTCTACTTATTAGTGGACCGTTATACCATGTGACACTGTTGATATGGTATAACGATTACACGTAATATTTTTTCTCTCCTAGGGAGGTTAAAACAATCAACCCACCGATTTTGCTGGGGATTGAAAGATAATAGGTGCTTTAATAATGTTATGCTTACCAAATTTTTCATTTTAAGTAACATGGTATAATCTACATTATTGAATATTAATGAGACTCACTTATTTGATAATAAAAACTGTGTCACATCACTTAAGATGAAAAACTTAATAAAAAATTCTTGGTCAGTATATTATTGTTGAATAGTTTAATATGTTTAAAAAGTCCTATCAATGTGTGACAGTGACATTGTATATATATAATTAACGATTAAGTGTATTGGAGGTCCACAAAGTATGAAATTTGTCTCATTTTGATATCCAACATTTCAATTGTATCATTTTAATCCATGAAATATTAAATATGTTTTTATGTGATTCCTTAAATAGACAACGTTTAAATTGTTAACAATTTTTTATTATAAGCTCGTCCTGTGATACTTAAATATTGACAAAAAAATGTGTTGGATAACTCTTGACAAAAAATATATAATTTGGGTAGCTATTTGACTAAAATTTGGATATAATTTGGTCAAGAACTACTCAAATTATTTTTTTACCTATATTTAAGTATCACATTACATTTATGATAAAAAAATTGTTAGTAATTTGAACGTTATCCGCTTGAGGAACACATAAAAACACATTCATTATTTAAGGGACTAAAACGATGCATTGGAAATATTGAAAATCAAAATTAGAGAAACTCCACACTTTAGGGACTTTTTTGTACAATTAACCCTATAATCAATGTACAAGTATTTAAAAATACAAGATTTGTAAATATCCCAATCTAAGAGATTGAATCATTTACAAATCTTGCATCCCACTATTAGGGATGGACTAAGTTTTTGGCTTGTTGAAGTATTTTTGAATTACAAAATTCATCGAGCATGATTAAGCTTTTGAGCTCTTCTAATATTCAAGTTGAGCTCAAGTAACGTGTAAAGTTCAAATTTATGGATACAAATTTGACTCATTTATAATAGTAATAAATATTTTTTCATGGTTTGAAGATAATTGAAAATATCTGAAATATACATTACAATCACGAGTCCAAAAGATGTCAAGTTGAATGATTCCCTTTCTTAAAATAAATGGGTCTCCCCTCAAGGATCAATTTGAAAAAGGAGCCAAACTCAAATAATTTTTTAAACTCGTTCAAGCTCAGCTCATTTTAGGTTCAAATTTATAAAATTTGACTCATTTATATATAAAATAGTCGAGTTATGGACTCAGCTTGTTTTGAGCTCGGCTTAAGCTCATTCATTTAGAAAACGAACCGAATTGGAACACCTTTTTAAGCTCTTTTCTAAAAATGAACTCATCAGATTGAGACTCGAACTAGAACTCGAACTCATTCCTTCGGCTCGATTACCACCCCTAGGCGCAAGGATGTAGAAAAAGCTTATAATTGTAATGTATTTGAAACATCTTTTCATTTCTATTTACCCAGTTCATATCTTTGTTTCATGTAGGAAAGAATTCGAAACATACATTCTTAATATTACATCAATATACTTCCAAGTATCATGTTCATAACAGATACTATTTACTTCTGTTCTGACATCCACAAGAGCAAAATTTCATCAACCAAACAACCCCTTTTTCTTACCCAACATGATGGCTAAAAAAAATATGGTTGAGCAGCCACAAACAATACCAGCAGCAGTTTCATAGAACTGCAAATATTTTCCAGCATCAAAGAGACTGATGTGGATGTTCATGTTCATTACTGCATCAGTCACAACGCCAAGATTCATAATCAACACTAATGAGCTAACAATAACACCCATTTGCAGTAGCTGGTTCTGTTTGTCGTCCAGAATGATGTTGATGTAGTCCTCTGTATCATGGACATATTCCCGCATCTGTGGGACCAAAGAAGAAAAAAATAAAATATCAGAATGGTCGATCATGAATGTATGGCAGATTGAAAGAAGAAACATCGGTAGCATTCATTCTTGCTGAACATAGGGAAGAAGTTAACAATGTTTAGATCTTACTAAATTTGTTAACCAACTCATGAACAATGTCCTGGCAGGGTTCTTGAGAAATGAGAACGATGATATGCTAATCTTTTTAACAGAACAGAAATATTTATAAGTTGTTGTATATAGTACAATTGCAAAGAATCACTAGGCAGTGTTTAGACTTTAAACAAATAAAGATAGAACTATCCAATATGTTTAACATGGTATAAAGAAGTCTAATTTAATGACCTTCACATTAATCTCCACAACAATATAGAAATGAAGTCCTGTGTTCAAATCTGAGCATGATTCTACCTTATAAAAATGCATATAGGAAAATCAAGAAAATGTGGTTAAAATTTATCAGAATCCAATACTTGTCTAAATTTCCATGCTAAAAAAATTGTATACGTAGGAGATGAGACTACTAGAATTGGGGGAATAATGAGTCCCATGTGTTACTGTCGGTGTAAACTTTTCTCCAAGTCCTACAAAGCACTATATTCAGAGAAGTCAACCCACGGGAGTAAAATGATTTTCAGAAGGCAGTTTTTCTAGTTCAGTGCAACTCACTGCCTATATGTTGAGGAGATTACAAAAGGTGCATCTTGGTATCCACAAATCATATTAATAAGGGAAAAAGAAGCCTCAATTGTATGACATGAATCTCATATTTGCACTGCTGAAGACATATGGTGTGTTTGATGACAAAAACTCATGAAGCCTTACCTTAGGCCATGCCTCGAGGACTGAGTCTCGCACCTTTTAGGAATTTGCAAATTTATACATATCTAAGTAATGGGGTAAATTATCTCATGATTATGGCGAAAGTTATATTAAAGGAAAGTACAACATACAGTGAATAGCTTGTTTAAAATTTCCTCCATTTGCATGAAGTATGCTCCCAATAGCGACTCCAACTCCTCAATATTTGGCCAATAACTTCTGACAGGTGCAGTGCGGCTTTTGTAACTTATGTCCTCGTTGCTGAATATGAAAACCAAGAAGCATGACACATCAACTCAGAAATCTAATGGTACCAAAATGATTGTTAAATTTCATTGCTTAGCATGGTTAAAAGAACTAAGCAGAGATTCCATAATCCTTATCTGGCAAAAGGGACCAATATCTACACCACCTATAAAGTTATCATTATATTAACCCAAAATTCCCATTTGGCCAAACGGATATGCATAGATGTGTCTTTCCAAAGAAAGACACTGGATTCAAGCAAAATCTTAAATCCAGACCTCAAGAGTTTCTTACAAGGAAACCTTATTCTGATCAATATTAATTAAGCCAAGTCAGTCGTGATTTTCCAGCTGTATTTTGTTTCAAGGGGCCTTCGATCATTAACCAAACTATGAAATTTAGTTGCATTATGAAATATAAATCCTATAAAATTCCAGAGTAAACTAACTAAATATAAGAAATGAATACTTTATTTATGATCAAACCAGTTGTGCCATGTTAGTCGTAGTTCGTAAAAATCCTGCCAAAAGCTAGAACAGTGCCAACTTTTTCTTTTACTCACAGTGAATATTTATTATTGACAATTTAAGCTTTTTCAATTATGCCTAGTCTGGCAATCTGTATGGCAATATTGTGATAATTGAGGAGGAAGTACAAATTCATTGATCAAATAAACAGTAAACTATTTTAATTTCTGATTGTAGTCTGCCTTCTGTTTGAATGAAATGAAATAGCCTTTTCTTGTTTTANTAAAGAAGTCTAATTTAATGACCTTCACATTAATCTCCACAACAATATAGAAATGAAGTCCTGTGTTCAAATCTGAGCATGATTCTACCTTATAAAAATGCATATAGGAAAATCAAGAAAATGTGGTTAAAATTTATCAGAATCCAATACTTGTCTAAATTTCCATGCTAAAAAAATTGTATACGTAGGAGATGAGACTACTAGAATTGGGGGAATAATGAGTCCCATGTGTTACTGTCGGTGTAAACTTTTCTCCAAGTCCTACAAAGCACTATATTCAGAGAAGTCAACCCACGGGAGTAAAATGATTTTCAGAAGGCAGTTTTTCTAGTTCAGTGCAACTCACTGCCTATATGTTGAGGAGATTACAAAAGGTGCATCTTGGTATCCACAAATCATATTAATAAGGGAAAAAGAAGCCTCAATTGTATGACATGAATCTCATATTTGCACTGCTGAAGACATATGGTGTGTTTGATGACAAAAACTCATGAAGCCTTACCTTAGGCCATGCCTCGAGGACTGAGTCTCGCACCTTTTAGGAATTTGCAAATTTATACATATCTAAGTAATGGGGTAAATTATCTCATGATTATGGCGAAAGTTATATTAAAGGAAAGTACAACATACAGTGAATAGCTTGTTTAAAATTTCCTCCATTTGCATGAAGTATGCTCCCAATAGCGACTCCAACTCCTCAATATTTGGCCAATAACTTCTGACAGGTGCAGTGCGGCTTTTGTAACTTATGTCCTCGTTGCTGAATATGAAAACCAAGAAGCATGACACATCAACTCAGAAATCTAATGGTACCAAAATGATTGTTAAATTTCATTGCTTAGCATGGTTAAAAGAACTAAGCAGAGATTCCATAATCCTTATCTGGCAAAAGGGACCAATATCTACACCACCTATAAAGTTATCATTATATTAACCCAAAATTCCCATTTGGCCAAACGGATATGCATAGATGTGTCTTTCCAAAGAAAGACACTGGATTCAAGCAAAATCTTAAATCCAGACCTCAAGAGTTTCTTACAAGGAAACCTTATTCTGATCAATATTAATTAAGCCAAGTCAGTCGTGATTTTCCAGCTGTATTTTGTTTCAAGGGGCCTTCGATCATTAACCAAACTATGAAATTTAGTTGCATTATGAAATATAAATCCTATAAAATTCCAGAGTAAACTAACTAAATATAAGAAATGAATACTTTATTTATGATCAAACCAGTTGTGCCATGTTAGTCGTAGTTCGTAAAAATCCTGCCAAAAGCTAGAACAGTGCCAACTTTTTCTTTTACTCACAGTGAATATTTATTATTGACAATTTAAGCTTTTTCAATTATGCCTAGTCTGGCAATCTGTATGGCAATATTGTGATAATTGAGGAGGAAGTACAAATTCATTGATCAAATAAACAGTAAACTATTTTAATTTCTGATTGTAGTCTGCCTTCTGTTTGAATGAAATGAAATAGCCTTTTCTTGTTTTAAAAAAAAAAAGTAAACAGTAAACAATAAGCAAACTTTTAGATGCATTGAAGAAAAGAAACGGCACCAAAATGTTTTCACTTACCTCACGTCATCTAATTCAAATGCATTAGCATCATTCTGTGGCTCATCACCTGGGAAAAAACCTTCGGATTCTAGACTGGCAAGTTTATTAGTCAAATACATCTCAGCCATCTCCCTATCATCATCCAATAAATGTTCAAGCTCATCTCTCACCTGAGAAATATGTAGCATTAGGATAACTTCAATCAATTCATAACAATCCAAGTGCATGATGGACACACATGTTTGGAGGAAAAAGAGCAAGGGAAGGTACAAACGAAACATGAATCATGGCTCAAGATAGAATACACAACTAAATACATGCAGCCAACTCCTAGTTAGTTTAAGTTAACATCGTTGTGTTCTAGTTGAAATTTGTGTTATAGGTAACACCTTGATCTGAAAACTAGGGGTAAGGCTACGTCACTCTTTTCATCAGTCTTATGAGAAAGACGCATGATTCGGAATCGGCATAGAAAAAAATTTGAAATAATTGCATTTTATCAGTCCTTCAGTACTATTGGTACAAAATGTTTAACCAGAGAAAGACCAGGAAAAAGGATAAGAGAAGACAAAAATAACATTAAATAAACCATTGTTAAAGATGTTCTAACAATGTTGCCATATAGAATAACAAAACAATGATTACATAGTGATGTAGATCGTATTAGAGAAGAATTAGGGATGAGAAGGTAAGAAGAAAGGGATGTGAAAAGAAGAAGAAGGGGATGAGAACAGAGAAAGAATTTTAGAAAGAAGATTCAATATCAATAATCAATAATCAAAATCTACCTAAACAAATAACATATCTCCTATATATATAGGGAGAACACAAATCCTAAAAGAACTCTAAAAGAAATAAATAGTCATAATGACAACTAAGCCCTTAAAGGTAAAATAAAATACTTAAAAGATAAATATTAAATTATGATTAATTTAAAATATCTATCAAATTCCTACACGATCCCCACCACATAGACACCCCAATTTCAATCCTTGCTGAGCTTTTGTATTATTGTTGCCATCTTGTTTTTCTTGAGGTTCTCAGTGCAAATTGCGCATGCAGATCACATACACAGACTTTGAATGAATTTTTATGAGTGAGGCTTAATTCGCAGTCAGTAAATCCATTACTCTAGTTCAGAAAAAGGGTCATTGCTCAGGGATGGTCCATGTGTGCATTGGTTCAGAATTACTCTTCNTGGATTTTTGTGAGTGAGGCTTAATTCGCAGTCATTAAGTCCATTACTCTAGTTCAGAAAAAGGGTCATTGCTCAGGTTGTGCATTGGTTCAGAATTACTCTTTAGTTTTCATGTCTTTAAGTTTCATTAAGCCTCCACTCTCAATTTTATCTAAGTAACTAAATTAGGTACTATATCTGACCAGTGCTCGAAGAATATTATGACAGAGAATTCAGTTAAAAATACATATTCTTCGTTGTGATAATTTTAATTTTAATTGAAGCACCTGACCAAAATACTGTAGAGATACGTCAGATGTCAATTACTAGTACCAGATTAATATAATTCGACTAGCACTATCTTTCCTTCTTTTCTTCCCCTCTTTGGCTTACATTTTGGACAGTTAAAGTTTGTTGTGCAGGTCTCTGAGTTGTAAATGCATGTACCATTGGCATGTGAGGAACTAAAGGATGAAAGTGAAAAAGTTGACATCACCATCTCTCCAAATAACAAAACTATAAAATGTCAATACTTGTAGCAAACTAGGAAAGATCAATAAATTAGTTTTACTTATCCTTGTACCAAGTAAATCACTCCACAGATAGGTAATGTTATTAGCCAATAATGAGATTACTATTACCTTCTGAACACGTCCAGACAGAGCAACCATACGACCTTTTATAAGCCTCACACGTTGTAGGTTATCTGCATTGGTTTTAGCGGATAATTGATCTAAAGCTGGATATGCCTCTTTCTCCAGCGTGGAAGTCTGTATAAATCAGCAAAAACATATGGTAATCCAAAAATTACACAACCAACACTACTTAAAGAGGAGCAAGAATGCATACTTCAAGATGCATTTGTTCCAACACCATTGGAAAAACAATAACTCTTCTAAGGTGGAAAACACCATCTATGAGAGAATAGGTCCTTAATTAACCTAGACATTCTAAGAACAATGTGTTTTCTTGACGAGCATGGAATGACTCTTCTTTTAAAAGAACATAGAAAACACAAATAATTGCTTTTTGTGTTCTAATTAACAGTAGCTAAGGTCACAACCCACGGTAAATTAGAATTACTAGCTAAGCCATGGCATATATAATGTTATACCTCATAGTTCAAGGCTATTGTGCAACCTTCCTCCCCTCCAAGGCTCATTTATCGTGGCATTGCGCAATGCTAGATAGAAGAACAAGTTCAACATGTCGAGAGATTCAGGCCACATCGAGGCTCACAGTTGGCTCAAAGATGGCTCGACCGAGTCGGGTGAGACTCCTTTTTTACACTAAATGTGTATGTTCGAGTTCTTATTTATATTATTAGGCAATATTGTAATTCCTACAATATCTGTTTACTATAAATAAAAAAGTGTAGGGAAACATAGCTTACACAACTGATTATTATCTTTCTTTCTCTCATTCTATCTCTAACCCTAATACCAATTTACTATTTAACTGTGTATAGATCTCGGATGTCTAGTACCGGTATCGGCCAATACTATGAAGTTCATAGTATAAACCACAGTTGCCAGTATCGTATCTTACAATACATGATATGTATTTTACGATATGTCTACATACAATATTTCACCGATACGTTTCATTTTTCCACCGTATTTTACAATACGTTTCGATACAATAAAAAAATAATGCTCACAAGATCATTTTTTTTAATTTTTTAATCTATACATTGGAACTATGTTGTTTCATATATGCTAATTTTTTCCTTTTTTGGTTTGATCACAAATAAACTAAGCGGATCACCGTCTTCCCGTTCTTTCTCCAAAATGCTATTCTTCTTCTTCCTTTCCAACAGACAAAACTCTAGTTACGTTTCGATCTTTGCCATGAAGACAAACGTTTTTCTCTCTTTCGATCTCTAAAAGAAACAAGCATCGCACAAAATGTTTAGGGAGTTGAAATAGTACTAATATTACTTGGGACACTATATTTTTATACATTTTTAGGTATGTGTATGTGTATATATATATTTCAATTGAGTACATCTTACGATACTCGATACATTATTTTTTAAAAATGATATGCGTTGCGATACACATTTTGACAACCTTGGTATGAACCACAATTACACCGCCATCCATCAAACTTAACCTTTGATGCCTGCCAGTTGTTAACCTGATATCAAAGTTGGGTTTCAACTATCAGACTAGTGGCTAATGGCACATATGCTTCGGTTGAACTTTCCCAAAGCTTGAGCATTTAGACCAGTAGAAACTGCACATTAAAGTCAACCAAAGAGGAACAAAACCAAAGTAATGTCACACATAACCACTTGAAGACTGCCTGAAATGTGGTCATGTCAATAAACTATCAACAGGGCAACAAATTGAAAAGGTCATTCCACAGTGTTAGTATTACATACGTGATGCATGCTTTATAAAAGATTAAATCTCATAAATATTAGTCTAATCATAGGGAAGCATCCATAAGATTTTTTAAGGTCGATAAGGCCTGCTAGCGTTGCAACAAAATGTCTATTGCCCAGCCTTAAAAATGTGTTTATAAAATTACAAAAGCAACGATAAGAAATTAAGATGATAAAAATTAATAAGTAGATTCGGAAAATTTTATCATGTCTAGCAATAGAAACTCCATAAATAAGGCCTCTTGGCAGACTATGACCAATTCCAGATCATAGGGGAAAATCAGTTCTATGTAAAAAAGGTGCTTTGCATAAGGTCTAGTTCCTTAGGCACTGGATTAGCGACAACATGAGTTGGTTGGATCAATAGAAGGTGCGTGCAAGCTGTGGTAGATTGGGAGATGCCACGCAAGGTGCAGGAACTAAGATTCTTCCTCATATTTAGTCATAAAATAACATGCTTAACGGAAAAGAATTGCACTGGATTTGAATGTTGAACACTACTTGGTTGCAACCATGAATGAGTAAGAAAAATGGTCGGAATCTAATATTGATATTATAATTTTATATCTTTTATATTGCATCTCCACATTTTACCTTATTTTATTCAGTGAGACTGAATTACTAAAAAAATACAGACCAAGCGTGTTATGCTGGACTATAATCTATACTACTTATAAATGTTAGTATCTGGAAAAAAAATTATTTTCCTATTTCCTTCTTAATTATTATTATAAAGTCAATTATACCCATATATTTACTGCTATCCAATTTTTTTTTCTACACCAATTTGACTTCCAATTTCTTTTGGACTCTTTTATTAATAGTATTTGACTTTCAAATTCTTTTGGACTTATTTATTATTGGTACACTTATATGTAATTTTCTATATCTATGTATGTATTTATATTAATAAGTAAAATTCAATCTATATTCTGTTATTATAAAAATGTAGTTGTCAAATTAGATTCTCGAAATAATTATTCAGTACATAATTTAATTACAATTATTTAAAAATGTTCACTAGCAACAAATGTCGCACATTGCTAGTATAATAAATGGACAAAAAGACAAAATAACAAATTTTGACGCCGAGTTATTTGCTAGTTTGATGATCTTAAAAAGCACAAATATAAGATTTTGACTCAAATAACATTATTAATGAGGTGGATGATGCTGCCCCATGATAACAGGAATATAAGAATCAGAATTATTATACCTGGAAATGCACACAATATATTAAGATAAAACAAAACTACAAAAAAATAACAGTAGGCACGAAGAATACAATGGCCATCAAGTTTAAATGTACAATAACTCAAAGGTAATCACTGGGTCACATTCCGAAAATATGCATCATGTTGCGAAAACATGCAGTACACAGACTACAGATAAAACATGTTTGAACAAGTCAACCAATAACCATAAACTTGAATGCCAGTGACATACCTCAGATTCAAGGATGTTGCACACAGACTCTAGGCATATTTCAAGAGCTCTAAACTCAAAAGGTAATGGCTTTGAATTGCCCGCATTTGATCCCTCTGTTGGAGTTCTAGGATTACGATCTCCTGCATCCGGTAAGATAGTAGAGGGTGATTCCACCATAGCCTTACGACTTTCCATGGTAGCCTTCACATAATTAACAACATAATCAATGATACTTCTCTATTAACAATTGTTCCTTCTTCGATGGTTCAAGTATACCACATCGTGATTTTATTTTTCTATGCAATATGGATTGACTTTGCCCATTGGACAAAAATTTTTCACATTTTCATCCAATACAATTTTTAAAAATAGTTGTCAAAGCTGACTCAGAATAAAGGTTTATATTTTACTGCCATCACAACTTTCTGATATGATATTTCAAACGATAAGAAAATCAAATAATAGATAAGGAAAGATAACATGTTTCAATTGAATTTAACCCATCTACAAAATGGGGTAAGACTTGTACACCATGTACAACTTTCAAAGAATTAGTATTAATTATAATTTTGCTTACTCAGCCTTAATTTTTCTATCTTTTATATCTCTAACGTCACTTTTAGAGTCACTATTAGAGTATTTATATTATGTGTTGTTTAGGCATGTTATATTATTTTGTTGCCCTAATATATAAGAACCTACATTGTGTATTCTTTTTGTTGTTCTGACTTATTGTACCTCAATAATATTCTCTTCATCTTTCTCTTACTTTTCTTGTCTTTGATCAATGTTAACATGGTATCAGAGCTTTGTTTGATCCTAGCATACCTTTAAAAAAAAAAAAAATAAGTAGTTTTATTCATCAATGTTAGGGCTGACGTCATCACTCTGACAGATGATGTCAGCAACCCAGAACCACCTCCTTGCTCGATTCTTCATGGGTAACAACATGGTACAATTGGGTTTTTGATTTTGAGGTCAGATTGTTGAGTTTCTAATTTTTTGAATATATTTGGGGTAGTATTCTGCGATTTTTGAAAACCAAAATCTGGGTTAGATTTTGTTGATTTTTCTAGTTCAAATTCGTTGGACAAGGTGCGAATATGACCTTTGTGTGTTTGGGAAAGAGATTCGAAGGAGTTTGAAGTAGTTTGGGGCGAAAAACTTACTGTTTTTTTTCAACTGAACTTGTTCACTGGCTTCGCTGTGCTACACTGTGAGGAGATCTGGTTTCTGTTCTGGTGTGGCTGCTGGGAGGTCTTCGCTGGTGGCTGCACTGGTGGTGTTCGGGTGACTTCACAGGTTTGGTAATTGGACTCCCACTATTTTGACTTGGTTTGAGTTTTGTTTTGTTGTGAGAATTGATACTTTGTTTAACATTATGAGTGGAAATTCTGATTCCTATTAGTGTAAGATTAAATGGTACAAATTATTCTTATTGGACTTATGTTATGAAGAATTTTTTGTTAGGTAAGGAGATGTGGTGTTATGTTAGTGGTGATTTGCAAGCTCCAATTGATTCGAAGGTAAATAAATATGTTGACTTAAACAACACTTGGGAAATTAACAATGATAAAATCATCACTTGGATTAACAACTCAGTTGAACAGACCATTGGTGTTCATTTGACTAAGTTTAATACAACCAAAGAGATTTGAGATTATTCAACTACATTATTTGTTCAGTCCAATTTTGCAAAGAGATATCAGCTTGAGCATGACATTCGAGCTGCACGTCAAGGTGATAAGATCATACAGGAGTTCTACTCAGTTATGACTGGATATTGGGATCAGTTAGCACTTGTTGAACTTGCTGAACTTAGTGCTCATATGGTTTATCGCACGTTTAGGGAGGAGCAGTAGTTGGTGCAGTTTTTTATGGCTCTTAGAGATGACTTTGAGAGACTTCGCGGTTCTATTCTTCATCGTCGTCCCCTTCCCACAGTTGATGCAGTTGTGAATGAGCTTCTGGCTGAAGAAATCCTTCTTAAGACACTTTCTGGGAATGGTCTTCTTCCATTGTCTAATCAGACTGTATTGGTTGTCCCACCCAATGTGACTTTTCATTCACATAATAAATATCAGGGTCAAGTTGCTTCAGATGATTATAGGTTAGAATAGTTATTATATTTAGACTTAGGGGTAGTTTAGTCATTTGTTTTCTTTTATGTTGTCCTAACTTAGTTTATTATATAAAGACCTCTTATATGTAGTTTTCCTTTAAGTTTTGTTCTGACTAATTGTACCTCAATAATATTCTCTTCTTTCTTCCTCTTACTTTTTTTTGATTGATCAAAGTTAACATAGTATCAGAACATGGTTTCGATCCAAAATATATATTGTAGCACCACAGTTATTTAGTTGGAGAAAAAAATATATTCTTGGGTTGTATGATTTGAGGGCTAGTAATGGGTGGATTGCTATTTTTTTCGTGATTCCAAGGGCTGTGAATAATGCCAAAAACATTGTTCACTAGATGAACAGTGCCAAAGTACTGTTCAAGCGCTGTGAACGGTACCGACGTTACTGTTCATGAACAATGCCGGATTTTGATTTTTAGTGCTTTTTTGGTGTTTTGCTACTGTCTTGCTATTTTGCTACTGTCTTGCTGCCTCTGTTTGTCTTTTGGACTTTTGAAAGTTATGGAATTTGAGTTGTCTAGTTGTTGGGTTGCTGGTTTGATTTATTGGCTCGAGATGCTTGTATTAAGGCCTATTGAGCGTTTGATTCTTCGTTGGTTTCTGGTTTGTGAAGTTGGTACGTTGGGATCTGCTGTTTAGATTGCTATTTTTGTTGACTTGCTGCTGCCTCTTCTCTTCTGTTGGTACTTCTTCTTCAGGTTGCTAGTCTGGTTGTTTCTTCTTCGTTTGCTGTTGTTGCTTTGGGCTTTTGGACTGGTTTGTTGATTAGTTGGTTTTGTGCATTGGTGAGTTGTCACGTTGGTGGTTTTTAATTTGTTTGTTTGGACTTGCCATTTGACACAGTGTTGCATTGTTTTGCACTGAATAAGCAAAAACTTTTGTTTCCATTTGCATTGTTTCGCATTGATTAAGCAGGAAACTTTTGTTTCCACTTTTGATTGGTGGGTTTGACCCTTTTGGGGTTAATTTTGTGAACAAACTGCTGGGTGAGTATTTGATTTGAAAAGTTGTTAAGTTGATTTGTGGCAAACTTTGGATTGCTTGGCGTTGGCTACTTCTTTTGGTTCTAGTTTCTAATTTTGACTACTGCTAGTTTGGGACTAATTCTGGTTTGTTTGTTTTTTTTTCTTTGTTGGGATTTGTTTTGTTGAGCATTGTTGCTGGTGGTTTTTGTTGAGCTTTGGTTTTCTGTTGGACCTCTCATTGCTATTTGATCGTCTCTAGAACTTCGTGCTTACTCTGATGCGGTCTGAGCTGGTGACTCTATAGATCACAAATCCACTACTGATTTTTGTCTCTTCATTGGTAATTGTCTTATTTCGTGAAAAAGTAAGAAACAAATTGTTGTGGCTCGATTATCTGCTGAAGCCGAGTATCATGCTATGGCCTTCATAACAGTAGAGATAATTTGATTGTATTGCCTACTTGCTGATTGTTTCTTTATGAAATCTCACACCATCACACGCTTCCGTTTTCTTCTTAGCAAACTCTTGATATTTGATGTTACCACATCATGAGTTTGAGGGAGAGTGTTAGAATAGTTATTATACTTAGACTTAGCGGTAATTTAGTCATTTATTGTCTTTTATATTACCCTAACTTAGTTTACTATATAAAGACTTCTTATATGTAGTTTTCCTTTAAGCTTTGTTCTGAATAATTGTGCCTCAATAATATTCTCTTCTTTCTTCCTCTTACTTTCCTTTGATTGATCAAAGTTAACAGTTTTTATCATGAGAAGGGCCACTGGAAGGCCCAATGTCCTAAATTGGTGAACAAGTATGCTAAGGGCGTATTAAATCAGTCATTTAAGTCCAAAGACCATCATATAGCAGCAGCTGCATCACCTGTAGATGGGTCACTCCCATCAGCTCCCAACATGAATGTTATTGTTGATCAGTTGCAGAAGCTTCTATCTCTTCATCAGCCAGGTGCCCTATCAGTTTCTTCCTCAGCAGGTTCATTCACTTTAGGTCCTTAAGGTATATCTCGAACTGCCTGAGTCTTTGACTCAGGAGCCACCTATCACATGACCAGTAATTATTCCTTATTTGTTTCTATTGTTGCTCCTCCCTATATATCTATTCTTGCAGCCAATAGCACCCAATTGTCTTTGGCTGGTGTTGGAACAATTGTGTCCGCCCAACTCACACTTCCTGATATTTTTTATATTCCTCAGCTTACTTTAAATTTAATCTCAGTTAGTCAGTTGTTTGATTCGGGATTTTTAGTTCACTTTTCCTCTACTGGTTGTGTTGTGCGGGATCCACGGTTCAAGAAGCTGATTGGGATAGGCCATTGAAATGGAGGGTTGTATGTGTTGGACGAACTTCATGTTCCCGAAGTTGCTGCATCTACTGTTGATTTATCTTCTTTTCAATTAAGTCCACAATCATCTAATTTTTATTTATGGCATTCTCGCTTGGGTCATGTTTCTCAGTCTCGTTTAAAATTTTTAGCTTCTACCGGTAGTTTATGTAGTTTAGGGTATCATGATATTTCCGATTATAATGGATGCAAATTGACAAAATTTACTGCATTACCTTTTAATAAAAGTACTTCTAGTTATTTTGCTCCTTTTGATTTAGTGCATTCTGATATTTGGGGACCAGCTTCTATTGCTAGTAAAGGGGGGTCTCGATATTATGTCTCTTTTATTGATGATCATACTAGATACTGTTGGGTCTGTCTGATGAAACGTAGGTCTGAATTCTTTTCTGTCTTCACTACTTTTCGTGCTATGGTGCGTACCCAATATTCTTCTATCATTAAATGTTTTTGATGTGATCAACGTGGAGAATATTCGTTTACTTCTTTTCGTGATTTGTTGAAATCTGATGATACTATTTATCAATCCTCTTGTACTGACACCCCTGAGCATAATGGAGTAACCGAACAAAAACATCGCCATAGTATTGAGACTGCTCATTCTCTTTTATTATCAGACAGTGTTCCTAGCTCTTTTTGGGGTGAAACGGTTCTTATATCAGTTCACCTGATTAATTGTATTCCCACAATCCTCCATTCTGGTCTCTCACCATTTGAAAAATTATGTGATAAGACACCTAATTATTTTTCTTTCCGTGTGTTTGGCTGTACATGTTTTGTTTTGTTACCTAGTGCTAATTGTACCAAACTCTCTTCTCGTTTAGCCTTATGTGTTTTTTTTAGTTACAGTGAAGGACAAAAGGTATATCGTTGTTATGATCCTAGTACACAAAAACTCTATGTTTCTCGTCATGTTGTTTTTATGGAGCATATTCCATTTTTCTCTTTTCCATCTAGTCCTTCATATCGGCATAAATCTAATCTTATCTATCTTGATCCCTTTTCATCTAATGTTCACTCCGATATATATGTTGGTGATATGACTGTGTCTGATCTTCCCTCCACTTCTTTTTCTCATTCTTTGCCTGATTTATCTGTTACCCGTCCCCCAATTGTGCATACTTATATTCGCAGGACTCCTATTGTCTCCTCCACAGATGATGTGCCTTCATCCGAATCTCCTGTCTCCCATCAAATTCTAACACTGTGAATCACACTCTCCGCTACCCTCAGCGCACTCGGAAGTGTCCTGACAGGTTTGGTTGGTCCGACTCTTGTTATTCTTCTGATTTTTGTTCTTTTCTAACTTCTATACACTCTTTGTCTGAACCAACCTCCTATAAGGAGACTATACTTGATCCTATTTGGCAACAGGCTATAGATGAGAAGCTTTCTACTTTACATAAGACTCGAACTTGGGAGTTGGTGCCTTTACGTCCAGGTAAATGCAAAATTGGTTGTAAGTGAGTTTACAAAATCAAAACTCAATCTGATGAATCTGTGGAAAAGTACAAGGCTAGATTATTAGCCAAAGGATTTGCTTAAGAGTATGGGCTTGACTACGATGAGACTTTTGCTCCGGTGGCTAAGATGACCACGATTTGTACAGTAATTGTTGTGGCAACTGTTTGTCAGTGGATCTTCTCTCAGATGGATGTGAACAATACTTTTCTTCATGGTGATTTATCTGAAGAGGTCTATATGACTCCTCCTCCTAGGTTACCTCATAGTCCTTGTCATGTGTGCAGACTTCACAAGGCTTTATATGACCTTAAACAGGCTCCGAGGGCATGGTTTACAAAATTTTCTTCAGTCATATGTGACTTAAGTTTCCATACTAGTGATCATGATTCTACTCTCTTCCTTCGATCCACTTCTTCTAGTTTCATTCTTCTATTACTTTATGTTGATGACATGATTATAACAGGTGATGACAACGATGAAATTTAACTGTTGAAAACTCAGAGTTAAAGGATTATTTTGAGATGAAAGATTTGGGTCAACTTTGATATTTCTTAGGGATTGAGGTTGCTTCCTCTCCTAAAGGTTATCTTCTCTCGCAGTCAAAATATGCCTCAGATGTTATTCAACGAACTTGCTTATCGGATACTCGAACGGCTGACACATCCTTAGAGCTCAATGTTCGTTATACTTCCTCTGATGGTTCTCTTCTGCCTGATCCTACCTTATCTCATACTATTGTTGGGAGTTTGGTATATCTTCCTGTTACTCGTCCAAATATTGCTTATGCAGTTCATATGGTTAGTCAGTTTGTTGCTGCTCCTACTACACTTCACGGGTCTGCCGTTCTTCAGATTCTTCGATATCTGCGGGGTACGTTGCATCAGAGATTATTATTTTCTTCCTCATCGTCTCTAGAACTTCGCGCTTACTTTGATGCAGACTGGACTGGTAACTCTATGGATCGCAAGTCCACTACTGGTTTCCGTCTCTTTTTTGGTAATTATCTTATTTCGTAGAAAAGTAAGAAACAAACTATTCTGGCTCGATCATCTGCTGAAGCTGAGTATCGTGCTATGGCCTCCACAACAACAGAGATCATTTGGTTACGTTGGCTACTTGCTGAGCTTGGCATTTCCTTGTCTACTTCTACTCCCATGTATTGTGATAACATCAATGCAATTTAGATTGCCCATAATTTGGTGTTTCATGAGCGCACAAAGCATATTGAAATTGATTGTCACTTTGTGCGTCATCACCTTCAGCTGGGCACGATATGTCTCTCTTTTCTTCCTTCTACTATGCAGTTGACAGATTTCTTTACGAAATCTCACACCATCACACACTTCCGTTAGAGATATTTCAATTGAATTTAACCCCCCTACAAAATGGGGTAAGACTTGTACACCATGTACAACTTTCAAAGAATTAGTATTAATTATAATTTTGCTTACTCAGCCATAATTTTTCTATCTTTTATATCTCTAACGTCACAAGTATTGACAAGTCTAAGATTACAAAACAAGAAAATTTTATTTAGGTACCAAGAAAATTTTATTTTCTCAACGGCCAAGAAACGCCTATGATTATCAAAATATATGCATTAAGCACAGACTGATGCAGATCCAAACACCATTTATCAAATTTTATTTCTTTTTGATAGGCAGAACATCAATTGTAGCAGAATAAAAATTAAATTTAAACTAACAACTTCAATAATATTAACACAATGTTCACCTACTTTTGAAAAACAACATNAGAGGGTGATTCCTCCATAGCCTTACAACTTTCCATGGTAGCCTTCACATAATTAACAACATAATCAATGATACTTCTCTATTAACAATTGTTCCTTCTTCGATGGTTCAAGTATACCACATCGTGATTTTATTTTTCTATGCAATATGGATTGACTTTGCCCATTGGACAAAAAGTTTTCACATGTTCATCCAATACTATTGAAAAACAACATAACAAAACACTCACAACCGAAAGCTTGCATTTGAGATCCCAAACAAAAGATTCAAGAGTTGGGTCCATCGGATTCGGAACAAAGACTTCATTGGCCGTTATGATTGCTCTGATATGCTCCAAGTTGACAACAATTGCCTTCTCTCTGCAAAGTATCGTCGAAGGGTACGCAAGCTCCGGCTCAAGGACCCTCAAGTCGTGGGCCGAGACTCCAGTCAGGCGCATAATCTGATTTTTTCCGAGATCGACATTCGAGCTTCCGTGCTCTGAGACAACGAGCCAAGCCTTTGATCCGGCGCCGGAGTCCGCACGCCTTGTTTGAGGTGGAAAGGGTACGCGCCGATTTTGTTCCATCGGATCCTGCAAATTTGCAGGTGATGATATGGAGTTGAAGTGGTGGGTATCGAAAAAAGGGGTTGAAATTTAAGGTTCTGGAGATGAAATAAAAAAAGATTTGACCCTTCATTGATGTGGGATTTGTTTTTTAGGACCTGAGAGAGAGAGAGAGAGGTGAACTCTGGTTCAGTATGCATCTTGCTAGAACCCAACTGATACAGGTGAACTAGGATTCTATTATACAAGTATATAGTCTATCTGTCTTGCAGACAAGGTGTTTGCATAAAGTCGCAAAAGAGGATACAACTGCCAACTAGTGAGTACTAAAATTTAAACTAATCCAATTTTGATCGGCTAATCTCAGTTTGTACTCCAAAAAATATTTTAATTTTTAATTTGTATTCTCTAACATTAAAAATCTTAATTTATACTTTCAATGTTATGAATTGACAGTAATTTGGACCTCGTCCAGACTATCATTTAATTTTGTGTCATAAATTGAAGCACATGAATTGTAAGCGGTACGAGGATGAGGTGTGTTCATCGCTGCAGATCTTCGTCTACGATCACTTTAACATTGTTTTATGTATTGAAAATAAAATGTCGTTAATCAAATAGTAGCTAAGTCTATCATGTATAACTCTCATGAGGCGTCAACAGTATATGAATTTATACATAAGCGCACGACCGAAACACTGACAACTCACGAACTTCAATTTATGATAAAAAATTGAATAGTAGTCTAGACAAGGTCAAAATTTCTACTAATTCATAATATTGAGGGTACAAATTAATATGACAAAAAAAATATATAAATTAAGATTTTTAATATTTGAGGGTATAAATTAAAAATCGAAGCATATTTCATAATGCAAAGTAACATTAGCCCAATTTTGATTTAAAAGTTCAAACAATTTAATTTTTTTCGATAATTCAATTTTGATCTCCATTGTGATTTCACTTTCTGATCTTCGTCTCAAACAAATCTCTCTCTCTCTCTCTCTCATAGTTTCACAAACACTCTATCCATCTGAATTTATTATCAAAACACAATTATTTTGAAATTTTAATATCAAAATACAATTTTTTTGAAGTTATTTACTAAATTACGATACTTTTTAAAAGCGAAATCAATAATTCTGCTTTTATTAAAAAGCGAATTCAACAACTCCATTTTTTATTTTTTTTTGACAACCCGGCTTTGGTTAAAAAACAGGATCAATCCATCTTATGTTCTTCTCTCTCTCCTCTCTTGTCAGCAACCACGCACATGGTATGTAAGCCTGAATTTAATATTTATACTTACAACTACTCACTCCAATCAATGGAAAATCGAATGCGTCACTAGAAGAATAGCTTAGAAAACTATAATATTTTACCCAATTATAATTATAATGAACTCATCTAAGGTGTAATTAAAAACTATAATTTTTTATCCATTCATAATTATAATGAACTCATCCATGGTGTAATTAAACAATTTTTAGTTTTCTTTTTTCTCACGCGCAGAGTTGTTGCCAACCATTCACCATTGTCGTAGTTAAAAAACACATAAAGGTGGAGGTTGGGAGGCCTTGAAGGATAACGTGGTCTCCATTTACGTAAAACTCAAACTAATCTAAAAATTAAATCTCCATGAAATGTAAACTCGTTTATAAGATATAGAGATTTTTGCATAATATTTTTCTTTTCTCCTCCCATGTAAGACTTCCACGTGTGATATCTTAGTACTCGGAGACTTGACTCAATTTATGGCTTTCTTAGTACTCGGAGACTTGACTCAATTTATGGCTTTCACGAACGCGATAACACTTGAACATTCATTAGATAGTTGCCAGATATTGGCCTCATCTTGGCAATCCATCCCTTTCTATCAAGCTAGCGCAAGCGTGTTTGGGCAGTTCTAGCAACAGACATTATTGAAGTTTATGAATACTTAAGTTATATTTTCTCTAGAGTACATTGCGGTTTAATAGATATCGTGATTAATTGATCAACGGATGAACAAAATTACGCGGCTCAAGACCGATAATGGTTCCAAATACTGTTCAAGGGTATTTGAAAGAGCTCTGTGGGAATTAAGGTATTGTTCATCACTACAGTGTAGAGGAAGAAACTCCTCAACATAATGGTGTTGCATAGATTATGTTGGAATTGTCACTGCATGCACATGTTTTATACAAGTATAACTGTGTTCTCTCAGCTTTATGAATAAAGAGTTCATAACTATTGTATCAATATTTGTTTTTTTTTTTTCGTGAGATTAGTGAGAACAAGTCATGATAGAAATTGGGTTGCCTTTTAGACAAATAGGTCTATAGGAGTCTCGTACAATAGGCTATAATCTTCATAAAGGTTGATTCCCGAGAGCGTGCATACAGATCCTTCATCCTAGCAATCCTTTTGTCTTCAAAAGTAGGAGGGCCGCAAAAAGTAAGCATAAACAACCACCCACGATGCCCGCAGTAGCTTCATTGAACTGCCTATTGACGCCATCGTAGACGGAGATGTGGATTTTCATGTTGAGAGAATCAATGACAGCCATGCCCAAATGCATCACAATGAGTGTGGTACCTAACATAATCCCAATGTGTAGCAACTGGTTCTGTTTGTCATCCAAAATGATGCTGATGTAGTCCTCTGTATCATCAACATATTCCCTCATCTTTGTCACAAGAGAAAGATAGAAGCATTAGAACAAACATATATGAAAGAAGGTATGATAGATTTAAAAAGTGACAAATGAGTTTCTGAAACCATAAACAATAATACTATTTGCACCTACTTTGCTAACTTAATTAACTAATAAATCTATTCTCACTTTTCAATTGGTAACGGGCCCAATCATTATCGGGGCTCACCGTCAATCGAATAACAATAGTGATTTAATCAGCAACTTAGATTAACAAATTAGGTTCAAAGAGCTCACTCAAGCGTAAAAAAGATAGTCATGAGACCAGAATTTTTTTTTTTTCCCTTGCTCGAGATACTCTCTTTTTTCTAGAGCTTAATTGTATGTATTATTTTTTTTTTAGATGTTCAAGTTTATGTCGATTACTCTCTCATGCTCAGCAGCTGACCACTGTGACTTGAGTTGGGTTAGAGCATGTCCCTAAAAGGATAAGAGGGACTAACCTTTAGGGGATATGAGAAGGTATTGAACCTGAGACCTCTGGATTACCAAATATTAAACTCAACCACTAAACCTCTAGAAATGAACATATGTAAGTATATATTTTATACTGATATGCATATATATAGATTAACTTTTATAAAATAATTGGGTTAATAATATTTTTGGTCTCTAAAGTATGCGTGTTTGGTCCTCATTGAATTAATTTTGTCCATAAAGTATTCAATTTGTGTTTAAATGGTCTCTACATAGATGATTTATTTAGTTTTTGACGAAAGTGATCATGTGTGGTCACATGAAAAAATGATACATGATCACTTCCATTAAAAAACTTACATGACTGTTTAGTTAGGAGCCATTTAAACATAAAATAAATATTTTAAAGATCAAATTGACAAAATTCATATACTAAGGACTAAATTGATAAAACGCGTACACTTTAGGGACGAAAAATACTATTAATCCAAAATAATTATCAAACATATTTTACGCGTATACTTTAGGGATCAAAAGTACTACTAATCCAAAATAATCATCAAACATATTTTTACTTCTTTTTGATGTAATTCTTGTTTTTACTTAAAAAACTTGTTGCCAAAAAAATAGAAATAATGCAACTTACATTTGACAATCTGCTTAGTGCTCCCTCCATTTGGACAAAATATGCTTCTAGTAACATCTCCAAAGCTCCAATCTTTGGCTTTTGAGTGTTTATGTTCACCATGCTGCTTTTGTTGTCCCTACCATACCAGCAATACTATGGTGAACATGCTTAATGTAGAGACAACTCTAACATGTTATAATAGAATAATTTTATCGTTGCACCAAGTCAATCTCACCCGTAATCATAATCTAAATTTGAATATTTGTTGCTTTATACCTTTCAATTGGGTTAATTTATGATTCTTCGTCTCTCAAAATATGACATATGTTATGAGACTATGAACTAAATCAAACATTACTTAGATGTTGGCTTTTAAAGCTTGGCCAAACGGGCTCCCAACTACCCTTGAGAATGATGAGTCAAGTTTTTTATTTGATTTTGAATTTTGAGTTATGTATAAAAACGTCATTCACAAGACTTATATATAAAGTCCGCAATCACTTATATTTTTTCACTAAAAAACTCTAAATATCGTTGAGTATTAGTACAAGTTAAACTAACGGGCAAATCGTGAGTAGCTTTTTTCTATTGGATCATTCTAGCCTAACAAACGGGCAAATTGTGGGTGGGGGTTTTTCTATTGGCTCATTCTAGCTCGATATCTCGACTCATTTCTCTATTCATAATCGATAATAACATCATACATTGAGGTATCGAAACTTACATGCTATCATCTTGTATGTTTGCGTTGTTCTCAATTTCATCGACTGGTTTCAACTCTTCGACTTGCCCGAAAACAAGCTTTTCAGTGAGGTACATTTCCGTCATGTCCATATCATCGTTTAGTACATGTTCAAGTTCATCTCGGACCTGAAATTGTGATTATATATTAGAAGTCTTTATGAAATTTTCAGCCAAAAAAAAAACATGTTTATTATATATTGCAAAAGTGTTATAGATGGAATTTCAAATATAAATAATACAGTTACGTACGTGTATTTATACATTATTATTGCACATAGAGTAGAGATTAGAGGAAGTGTTAAGCCTCGAAAATGCAAGAAAACGAAGAAAACCACAATGTAAAAACAAACGATGTTTCAAATATATATAGGAAGTTAAATTTTTAACTTATAAAAACACAACAACGATTAAAATTAATTTAATTTCATATCGAATGGTCCAAAGTTCATCCTATTTTTTTTTCGCTCAAAAACACTATCTTCTCTGATTTGCAGGGCCCAGTGTTAGACAACGCAACCAAACTCCTCTTCTCTGATCATCTTCGCTTTAATTTTATATTGCGTACTTTAAAAAAAAATTTATTTTTTTAAAATATAAATAATGTACGACCAATGATCAATTTTTTGTACTACACAGTGTCTTCAGATACAAGGTTATTGTTAGTATGTATATAAANTAGGAGCCATTTAAACATAAAATAAATATTTTAAAGATCAAATTGACAAAATTCATATACTAAGGACTAAATTGATAAAACGCGTACACTTTAGGGACGAAAAATACTATTAATCCAAAATAATTATCAAACATATTTTACGCGTATACTTTAGGGATCAAAAGTACTACTAATCCAAAATAATCATCAAACATATTTTTACTTCTTTTTGATGTAATTCTTGNAAAAGCACAACAACGGTTAAAATTGATCTAATTTTTATCCATTTTAATCCTCTATCTAGTATTACAACTAAAAAGTTGAATCATCCATATAATAAAGTATAATACAATTCAAATCTCAAAAAATAAACAAAATGACTTTTGTTATTCACAGTTGAGATCTCTTTCAATTTTATTTTAAAGTTAATCAAATGACTAATATTAACACTCCAAATTTAATAAGGAAAAAAACCCCTAAGAATGTTTGAAATAACTTTTTAAAAGTGCTTTTAATACTTATAATTTCTCATAAATATATATATATATATATATTTTTTAAAAGTAGTGTTTGGAACCACCTCACCACTACTACCACCATCACTCCTATCGCCCCACCACCATCAGCACCAACCCCCACCACCACCACCACCGCCACCACCACCCCATCGCCAAACTACCCCCACACCATCATCACCACTACCACTATCATCTTCACCGTTGCCACCCCACCCACCGCCTCATCACCACTACCCCCCCCCCCCCCCCC
>CAUOFW020002103.1:144593-173049 GCA_963454935.2 Ilex paraguariensis | reverse complement strand
GCCCACCCCCTTGCCCCCCCCCCCCCGCCCCCGCACCACCCCCCCCCCCCCCCGCTCTTACCACCCCCATCATTGTCATCACCATACCACCCCTTACCATCACCATTGTTGCCACCCCACCACCACCCTACCATCATTGCCACTTTCCTACCACTGTTACTTTCTTATCACTGCCATCGTCACCCCACCATCACCTCTACCACAACAACCATCACTACCACCACCGCCCACTACTATCACCACCGTCGTCATTACTATTGCCGCCACCCCACCACCATCATCCCCACCACCACTATCACCTCCACCCCATCACCACCTTACCATCACTGCCTTTGTCCAACCATCACCCCTACCACCACAACACCTATTGCCTCACCACCACCCCTCACGACCATCACCACTACCATTACCACCGTCGCCACCCCACCGCCGCCTCTACCACCCATCACCACTACCATCTCTTACTCTCATTATAACTAGTGCTTAAATTTATTTTTTTTATCTTCTATATTTGTGATTTGATTTTAGATGTGAATACAAATATATTTATTATTGAACTTTTTTTTATCACTATGTACATTCAGGTACAGACAATAACTAATCTATATAATAAAGTACAATACAATTCAAATCTCAAAAAATAAACAAAATAACTTTTACTTTTCGCGGTCCAGATCGTTTTAAATTTTATTTTAACTTCTCAAATTTAATAGCAATAATAGGTTCCCTAAAAGTGTGTTTGAAATGACTTTTTAAAAGTGTTTTTAGAATTTATAATTTCTCTTTAAGTACTTTTTAAAAAAATATAGTGTTTGAAACTGCTTTACTACCACCACCACCTCCACCGCCCCATCACTANTGCTTTACTACCACCACCACCTCCACCGCCCCACCACTACTACAACCACTGTCAATCCACCACCACAACTACCCCCACCACCACCGCCATCACCACTACCACCCCCACCACCTCTCACAACCACCATTACCACACCAACTGCCCCACCACCACCACCGTTATTGCCACCCTACCACCACCACTACCATCGTTGTTGCCACCTTACTACTCCCATCATTGCTGCCACCCTACCACCACCACCGTTGTTGCTACCCTATCACCACCACTACCATGGATGTTGCCACCTTACCACCCCACCATTGCTGCCACCCTACCACCACCACCGCCCCCACCACTACCACTACCACAACAACCACCACTACTACTACCACCACTATCACCACCGTTGTCACCCCACTACCACCTCTGTCACAATAATCACCACCACCACTATTGCCCTGCCACCACCGTCGCCACCGCTGTCACCACCCCACCACTGCCATTGCCACTGTCCAACCATCACCCCTAATGCCCCTCCACCACCCCCACAACCATCACCACACCACTCCAACAACGTCGTCGTAGTCACCACCACCAACATCGTCACCCACGATCGATTGCTACCACCGTTATTCACCAATCACCATCTTCATCTTATTTTTATATGTATTATNTTTCTATTTTTTACTTATTTTAGTTTGCTCCCTTCCTTCAAAATTCCTCACTTGTATATCATATCTGACCAGACACTAGCCCAATAGATGTATTTGTTGGACCAAAATAGTTTTTTAAGTGTAAAAATTAAATTTTTTGTCGACTTTGAGCCTAAATTGAAATAAGACCCGTTTATTGTTTCGAGTAACCTTTCATGAGTTTGTATTCTACTCCGTGAGGAGAATAATTTAGTATATTCACTTGCTCAAATTGAGTAAGAAATGAATGAGAAAATAGGCTTTTAATTGACTCTCTTGAAATGTGAAAATAGACTTGGTGCAATGTGAAAAATTCTATATGGACATATATAAGGCAAGTTTGCTCTATGNCATCGTCAGTACCCATCACCACCATTATTGTCCACCATCATTGTTAGTCACTGTCACTCACACCTACCACATCTACCACCATTAACAACAACCACTCGACATCGTTCACTACTGTCTCCACTCATTGTCACCTACCTCTACCACACATATCACCACCACCACCATCGTCATTCGTCATTACTTATCACATTGTTGCTCAAAAATACCCGTCGTCACTCATAACCACCATCGTCATCGCTCACCACTGACGCCACCACCATCATCGCCTCACCACCACCATTGGCAATCACCATCACCGTCGCCTACCACCATAACTACTGTCACCCAAAACCCATCACCACTATCACTGTTGCAACCCACGACTGCCACCACCACCACGATTGTTGCCACTCACCACAATCATCTTTGATTTCCACCACCATCACTACCACCTTCAGGCACGGGAAATAACTAGTCAACTTACAAACGAACAACAACAATTAAGATTGATTCAATTTTCATCTACTTTAATCCAAGGGTTCAAAATTCATTCAAAATTCTTTTTTTTTTTTGGCTCAAAATCATCATTTTTTGCACAACTCTTAATGTCAAACAATTCAACCATCACACTCCAATGCTTAGACAATCACACTAATCCACACTTACCTCTCTTTTAATTAATTTTTATCTATTCATTTTAATTTTAAATTATGTAATTAAAGAGAAGAAAAGAAAAATAAATTGTTTCAAAGTATAAATGTTAAACAATAAATCTTCGAGTTTTGTTATTACAGAATGTCTTTAGTCATAGAATTGTTACTATAGATATAGCATTATCACTTATCGAGTATGCTTCCTCTAAGCTTAGTCATATATAGTAATACATGTACGCACACACAAATATATTATATATACACTATAGGTCATTTCAAAATCTTAATTAACTTTAATTTTTTCACAAAATAAATTTTTTTGTGGGCTAAAAGTAGCTTAAAAATGCATTGGCAAAATTGTGATTGTTACCTTTTGGACACGGCCAAACAAAGCTAACAGACGACTCTTTATATGTCTCACTCGTTGGAGATTAAACATGTTTATTTTAATAGAAATTTCATCCAAAGCTGTGTATGCCTCTTGCTCCAGTGTAGATGTCTGTGAAAAAAAGCCAAAACTCATGTGAATTCTAGTTGAAAATAATTATTAAAAAAAAGAATTAAAAAACACATATTGATTTAAAGATAATTAATGATAATGCTGGCTTTAATTTTTAATTTTTAATTTTAAGGAGATTTTATCTTTTGTTTTTACATTTCTATTTTTTACTTATTTTAGTTTGCTCCCTTCCTTCAAAATTCCTCACTTGTATATCATATCTGACCAGACACTAGCCCAATAGATGTATTTGTTGGACCAAAATAGTTTTTTAAGTGTAAAAATTAAATTTTTTGTCGACTTTGAGCCTAAATTGAAATAAGACCCGTTTATTGTTTCGAGTAACCTTTCATGAGTTTGTATTCTACTCCGTGAGGAGAATAATTTAGTATATTCACTTGCTCAAATTGAGTAAGAAATGAATGAGAAAATAGGCTTTTAATTGACTCTCTTGAAATGTGAAAATAGACTTGGTGCAATGTGAAAAATTCTATATGGACATATATAAGGCAAGTTTGCTCTATGAGATTGGGCTTCAAGGGGTACCACAGTTTTATGAGCAGAACGAGCGCCTACATACCTTTGATTCTACCACACATGCACATCGCCCAACGGGGCTTGGGCACAAGTGTGGGTGTCGTCAAGCCCTATCTTTTTGGAGAAAATTCGTGTAATTAATCCGACGTGAATTTCTTAATCCAAAATTTAATTTTCTATATCCGTTAGATCACACTGGTTCTAATTTTTTGCTTCCCTCCAGTCCAAAATCTAAGTTGTGTCTGTTCAAAGAGAATAATTACACAAGTGGTGTCTTTTGATTGCATGTGTCTGTTGGGTTGCATTCGTTCATATGATGACTATCTAAATCAGTCAANAAGCACGGGAAATAACTAGTCAACTTACAAACGAACAACAACAATTAAGATTGATTCAATTTTCATCTACTTTAATCCAAGGGTTCAAAATTCATTCAAAATTCTTTTTTTTTTTTGGCTCAAAATCATCATTTTTTGCACAACTCTTAATGTCAAACAATTCAACCATCACACTCCAATGCTTAGACAATCACACTAATCCACACTTACCTCTCTTTTAATTAATTTTTATCTATTCATTTTAATTTTAAATTATGTAATTAAAGAGAAGAAAAGAAAAATAAATTGTTTCAAAGTATAAATGTTAAACAATAAATCTTCGAGTTTTGTTATTACAGAATGTCTTTAGTCATAGAATTGTTACTATAGATATAGCATTATCACTTATCGAGTATGCTTCCTCTAAGCTTAGTCATATATAGTAATACATGTACGCACACACAAATATATTATATATACACTATAGGTCATTTCAAAATCCTAATTAACTTTAATTTTTTCACAAAATAAATTTTTTTGTGGGCTAAAAGTAGCTTAAAAATGCATTGGCAAAATTGTGATTGTTACCTTTTGGACACGGCCAAACAAAGCTAACAGACGACTCTTTATATGTCTCACTCGTTGGAGATTAAACATGTTTATTTTAATAGAAATTTCATCCAAAGCTGTGTATGCCTCTTGCTCCAGTGTAGATGTCTGTGAAAAAAAGCCAAAACTCATGTGAATTCTAGTTGAAAATAATTATTAAAAAAAAGAATTAAAAAACACATATTGATTTAAAGATAATTAATGATAATGCTGGCTTTAATGTTTAATTTTTAATTTTAAGGAGATTTTATCTTTTGTTTTTACATTTCTATTTTTTACTTATTTTAGTTTGCTCCCTTCCTTCAAAATTCCTCACTTGTATGTCATATCTGACCAGACACTGGCCCAATAGATGTATTTGTTGGACCAAAACAGTTTTTTAAGTGTAAAAATTAAATTTTTTGTCGACGTTGAGCCTAAATTGAAATATGACCCGTTTATTGTTTCGAGTAACCTTTCATGAATTTGTATTCTACTCCGTGAGGAGAATAATTTAGTATATTCACTTGCTCAAATTGAGTAAGAAATGAATGAGAAAATAGGCTTTAAATTGACTCTCTTGAAATGTGAAAATAGACTTGGTGCAATGTGAAAAATTCTATATGGACATATATAGGGCAAATTTGCTCTATAAGATTGGGCTTCAAGGGGTACCACAGTTTTATGAGCAGAACGAGCGCCTACATACCTTTGATTCTACCACACATGCACATCGCCCAACGGGGCTTGGGCACAAGTGTGGGTGTCGCCAAGCCCTATCTTTTTGGAGAAAATTCGTGTAATTAATCTGACGTGAATTTCTTAATCCAAAATTTAATTTTCTATATCCGTTGGATCACACTAGTTCTGATTTTTTGCTTCCCTCCAGTCCAAAATTTGAGTTGTGTTTGTTCAAAGAGAATAATTACACAAGTGGTGTCTTTTGATTGCATGTGTCTGTTGGGTTGCATTCGTTCATATGATGACTATTTGAATCAGTTACCATTCTCTCTATAAATAACTCAATCACATAATCATTTTGCATCAGATTCATCCAACACATTATTAGTCATTTAAGGTAGTATCATAATTCATACATCATTAAGACAGTCTGCAATTGCAGAGTACACAACACAATTTCTGGTTTACTGGATGTTTATATTCCATAAACACTATGTGGGGGCGAAATATGTCTTAAGGATATAATTTCAAACACTAATATTGATCTACTTAAAGTTCAATAACAGTTCCTGTAAAGCAAACGAGTTAGTATTTATATTGGTTAAACAAACATTTATGTGTAATTATTTTGATAAGACTGTTATACCTTTTTTGTTAGTTCTTCTATAACTCTTTCAATTTTTTGTGTAACTGTTTTCGTACTTGAGTGTTACTGTTTTATTATACATTACATGTTTCAAATCAAAAATTTTAATAAGTGATTTTACTATATTTGAAATACCACAAACAACAATATTAAGATAGATTTCTGAATTTATATAATTGTTTGTTGTATTTCTGATACATGTTTTAATATTTTAAATTATTTTAAAATATTACAAATTGTTCAAACTTATTTTTTACAATCTGTGATATTTTGAAGAGACTTGAAAAATTTTGTGAAAAGTTACATATTCTATTTATGTGTTTAATTCAAACGGTTACACTAAATAGTTACACCAAACAGTGACTCAGTTTATGTGTATAATTTAAACAATGATACCATACAGAAACATTAAAACAATAACTTCAAAACAGTGACATTGAATAGTAACATATATTGTCTCTGTTTTGATAACTTGTTTTGAAAAGTGTTACTGTTTTTCTATTTTTGAATATTTGTTAATTTATATTTATCAGAAATGACTGCAAATGGTAATAATGTTCCTGCTACTGTAAGTCCTGTTGTGTCTGTGGTACCTATTTTTGTATCTACTCATGTGTCTCATGGAGATAAGCCCAAAAAATTTAATGGGAATGATTTCAAGATATGACAATAGAAAATATTTTCTTATCTCATTATGTAGAATCTTGTAAAGTTTCTCTGTGAGGATGCTCTTGTTTGTAGTGAGAATGAGACCGACCGTTAAGTTATTGTTGCGGTAGATGTATGAAAATACTCTAATTTTCTGTGTAAAAACTATATCCTCAATAGGTTGGATAACACATTATATAATGTGTATAGTCCAATCAAAACAGCTAGAGAGCTGTGGAAATCATTGGATAAAAAATGCAAGACGAAGAATGCCGGAATGAAGAAAATTCATTGTGGGCAAATTCTCTGACTACAAAATGGTGAATTTCAAGATTATCATAAGTCAAGTTCAAGATCTTCAACTGATCCTACATGAGATTCATGCCAAAGGGATGGTGCTTAGTAATTTTTTTCAAGTAGCTGCAATTATTGAGAAATTACCACCAAATTGGACGGACTTCAAAAATTATTTGAAGCACAAACACAAAAAAATAAAACTTGAAGACTTGATCGTGAGATTGAGGATTGAGAAGGACAATAGAATCTTCAAAAAGAAAATTGACAATCATTCTTTGGAGTCAAAGGTACATGTGATTGAAGATGGACATAAATCAACAAGAAAATGAAGTATGTTGGTCAACAAGGGGCCAAGGGTGATGATTTCAAAATGTTTAAAAATAATTATTTTGTGTATAATAAACTAGGACATCGTACAAAGGATTATAAAAACCGTAAAGCACAAAAAAATCCCAAGAAGAAGGCTGCCCAAACCAATATAACTTAGGTAAAAAAAAATTTCTGAAAATATTTTTAGCATGAGTTTTTCTGCTGTAGTATCAGAAGTGAACTTGGTGGGAATTATAAAGGAATGGTGGGTGGACACCGGGGCCACTAAACACATATGTTTGGATAAGAAGATGTTCTCTTCATATGAAATAATTAATGATGAAGAACAACTATTCATGAAAAATTTCTCTACTTCCAAAGTTGAAGGCAAATGAAATGTTATATTGAAGATGACTTTCGAAAAAAAATGTACTCTTAATGATATGTTACATGTTCTAGAAATTCAAAAGAATCTAATGTCTAAATTGTTGTTGAGTAAAAAGATTTTTAGGTTAGTTTTTGAGTCTGACAAATTTGCACTCACCAAAAGTGAGATTTATGTAGGCAACATATATATGAGTGATAGGCTCTTTCAGACGAATATAATGACAATTGTATCTGATATTAATAATAAGAACGCATCTTCTGCTTATATGTTTGAGTCTTCCAGCGTATGGCCTGATAGATTAGAACATGTTAATTTTGATATTTTGCATAAATTAATGAATTTAAAATTGCTGCCTAAATTCAATATTGATGCAAATTATAAATGTGAAATATGTGTTGAATCAAAATTAACTAGAGTATAATTTCATCATATTGAAAGAAGTACTGAACCTCTAAAGTTAATTCATAGTGATACGTGTAATTTGAAATACGTGCAAACTAAAGGTAGAAAGAAGTATTTTGTTACGTTTATTGATGATTGCACAAAATATTGCTATGTATATTTGCTAAAGAATAAAAATGAAGCATTGAAAAAATTTATGCATTATAAGGATGAGGTTGAGAATTAACTTGGCAAAAAGATTAAAACAATAAAAAGTGATCGAGGTAGTGAATCTTTCAATAGGTTATGTCAAGAATATAGTACTATTTACCAAACTTTTGATTCTTATACACCTCAGCAAAATAAGATGACTGAACGTAAAAATAGAATATTGAAAGAGATGATGAATGACATGTTGATTAGTTCGAGATTACCTCAAAACTTGCAAGGAAAAACTTTGCTTTCAGCAAACTATATTTTAAATAAATTACCCTATAAGAAGTTAGAAAAAACCCCTTATGAATTATGGAAATGTTAGAGTACTTCCTACAAATATTTAAAAGTGTGGGGGTGTTTAGCTAAGGTGATAATTCCTATTTCCAAAAGGATTAAAATAAAACGTAAGACTATTAACTGTATATTTATTAGTTATGCAATAAATAGCAGTGCGTATCATTTTCTCGTGCATAAATTTGATATTCCTAATGTACATGTTAATACAATCATTGAGTCAAGAAATACATCATTTTCTGAAAATGTCTTTCCTAGTAAAAATGCATGTCATGAGAGTCCTCTTAAAAAAACTCATGATACTGCGACTAATAATACAGACTATGAGTCAATAAATGAAAAAAGTGAAGAGACGCTTAGATGCAATAAGAGGGCAAGGACTTTCTAGTCCTATGGTCTAGATTTTCTAACATATTTGTTGGAAAATGAGCCTTAAAGCTTCAATGAAGCGATGTTCATTCTTGAAGCACCTATGTGGAAAGAAGTAATAAACAGCAAAATTGAATTCATCAGACAAAATCACACCTGGGAGTTGGTAGATCTTTCTCCAGGGAGTAAATCATTGGAGTGTAAATGAATTTTCAAAAAGAAAATGAAAACTGATGGATCAATTGATAAGTATAATGCTAGACTTGTAGCTAAAGGTTACAAACAAAAGGAGATCTTGATTACTTTGTTACATATTCTCCTGTCGCGAGAATAATATCTATTCATATGCCCATAGTTATTGCAACATTGTATAATCTTGAAATACATTAAATGGATGTGAAAATAGTTTTCTTAAATGGTGACTTAAATGAGAATATTTATATGGACTAACCCGAAGGGTTTGTTTCTCCAGGGCAAGAGAAGAAGATGTGTAGACTTGTTAAATCATTTTATGGTTTAAAACAAGCACCAAAACAATAACATGAGACATTTGACAAGGTAATGATGTCAAATGATTTCACAATTAATGAATGTAAAAAATGTGTCTATGTCAAAGACACAAATAATGAATATGTCATTGTTTGCCTATATGTGGATGATATGCTTATTTTGGGTAGTAATAATAATATTATTACAACTATCAATATAATGTTGTCCAGTAAGTTTAACATGAAGAATTTGGGTGTTGCAGATGTTATACTACGAATTATAGAACATCTGGTCGACTTATATTATCTCAATCACATTATATTGCGAAAATACTTGAGTAGTTCGATAAAGATGAAAGCAACATTGCTAGAACAATGAACTGCACTAGACCGGATATAACATACTCAGTTAGTAAATTGAGTAGATATACGAGTAATTCGAGAATAGACCATTGGAAGACAATTATCAGGGTTCTTAGATACTTAAGATATACCCTGAATTTTGGATTGCACTATACAAGATATTCAGCTGTACTTGAAGGGTGTAGTAATGTTAACTGGATACCTGATATGAAGGATACAAAATCCACAAGTTGTTATGTTTTTACACTTGATAGTGCAGTTGTATCTTGCAAAATCCTCTAAGCAAAAGTGTATTGTCAGATCCACAATGGAATCTGAATTTATTATTTTAGATAAAACAAGAAAGAAAGCTGAGTGGCTTTCCCAATTTCTTAACGATATTTCAATATGACCAAAACCTGTGCCAGTAATTTGTATATATTACGATAGTCAATCTGCCATTAGTAGGGCACATAGTGTCATATACAATGGTAAGTCTAAACATATACGTCGTAGACATAATACAATTAGACAATTGTTCTCAAATGAGATTATTTCTATTTATTTTATAAAATCAAAGGATAATCTATCGGATTCGCTTACTAAAAGTTTGATGAGAGAGCAAGTAAATTGCACATCGAGAGAAATAGGGTTAAAGCATATGACATAAAAGTCACCTTAATAGCAACCCAACTTAGTTGACTAGAGATCCCAAGATCTAAGTTCAAAGGAAGAACTGAATTACGCATGATTCAAAAGAAGCACTAAAGGGATAATCTCTCCTACCTATTCCTATGATAAACTAATGCTGCCTGCAGAGTTTATTTAGGGTAATCTATACTTTTAATGACTTTTATACCTTGAAAATTCAAGTGGGATATTGCAAAATATTCTTAATAGGGGTCACCTATATGGGTGTAAAGGGGTCGTTTCTGTGAGAATTTATAATAGCTAAATTTTCTAAAGCACTCATGAAAATCAAGAATTGTTCAGGACCAAAATGAACACAGTCATGAGAACCAATTGTGTTAGAAAAATGACGGTGTGAATTCTATTTGATCTGATTTATCAGACAGCTGAATAGTTCAAGATATCACGTTCACTATTTAGCTGGTAAATCTGATGGACTTTCACTAGGAAAGGTTCAAGTCCAAAAGCTACATATCTCGATGCACAATCTTTTCAAAGATGTACTCTTTATAGTGTGTCAGCATTATTATTTGCATACTAACAGCCAATTTTTCATTTATGTGGGGGATTGTTAAACCAAAACAGTTTTTTAAGTGTAAAAACTTAATTTTTGGTCGACTTTGAGCCTAAATTGAAGTGGGACTCGTTCGTTGTTTCAAGTAAACTTTCATGGGTTCGTATTTTACTCCATGATGAGAATAATTTAGTATATTTACTTGCTCAAATCGAGTAAGAAATAATTGAAAACATAGACTTTAAAGTGACCCTCTTGAAATGTGAAAATAGAGGTTGTGCAATGTGAGATTTTGACACCAATCTCACGATGGTTAAAGAAGAAATTTTACATGAACATATATAGGTCACGTTTGCTCTACGAGATTAGGCCCCAAGGGGTACCACAATTTTATGAGCGGAATGAGCACCTACATTTTATGAGATTGGTTCTCACACGCACGCACGTTGCCCGATCGGGCTCGGGCACGGGTGTGGATGTAGCCAAGCCCTATCTTTTTGGAGAAAATTTATTTAATTAATTGAGCGTAAATTTCTTAATGCAAAATTTAATTTTTGGTATTTTTTGGATCATACTAGTTCAGATTTTTTGCTTCCCTCCAATCCAAAATCTGAGTTGTGTTCATTCATAGAGAACAGTTACACAAGTGGTATCTTCTGGCTGCATGTGTATGCTAGGTTGCATTCGTTCATATGGTGACTATCCGGATCAGTCACCATTCTCTCTATAAATAACGCAGTCACATAATCATTTTGCATCCAATACATTCTTAGTCATTTAAGGCAGTTTCATATATCATTAATGCAATTTGCATTTACATAGTACACAATACAATTGTTGATTCGATAGGCGTTTATATTCCATAAACACCGTGTGTTGGAGCGAAATCTGTATTAAGGACATAGTGTCAAACACTAGTCTTGATCTACTTAAAGTTCAATAATACTTCATGTTCTACAAACGGGTTAGTATTTATATTGGTTAAACAAACAGTTATGTGTAATTGTTTCGGTAAGACTGTTATAACTGTTTTGTTAATTCTTCCGTAATTATTTTAATTTTCTGTATAACTGTTTTGTATTTAAGTGTTACTGTTTTGTTATACATTACATGTTTCAAATCATAAATTTTAATAAGTGATTTTATTATATTTGAAATACTACAAATAACAGTATTAATTTGCATCGTGTTTGAGCGGACATGAGAATTCCAAGACTATGACTTCTTTCTCTCCCAANGTGTTACTGTTTTGTTATACATTACATGTTTCAAATCATAAATTTTAATAAATGATTTTATTATATTTGAAATACCACAAATAACAGTATTAATTTGCATCGTGTTTGAGCGGACATGAGAATTCCAAGACTATGACTTCTTTCTCTCCCAAGCAGCCATCAGTCCCCTATAAACTAAAAATACACTTTATTTTATGTGGTATCAAAAACGAAACTGAAAAAATAAATCGAAAAAGCCTAGAATCAAGAATTTTTTTAAAAGAATAGACATTCTATTCACACAATATCAGTTGAATGGGCTTATCATGTGAAAATCATGTTTGACATCCAACTAAGTCATTTATTATTCGTACTTGTGGGTGGTGGGACTTCTAAATGTATGTTTAGACCACCAATTTCATTTTTAGTTTGCGCCGGGACAAAAATTTTGGACATATTTACAAATATAATTATGCTATTTATATAGCTATGCATCTAAATGACTTCTATAAAATAATATACTTTTGGTTTTTCAATTAATTGTTTTTGCTTAAAAAAACATCTTACATGAAGTTTGGTACACATACCTCAAATTCAAGTCCGTCGCAAACAAATGTCAAGCAAATTTCAAGCACTCTGAACTCAAAAGGCAGTAGTAGCTTTGAGCTACCCATTTTTGAAGTGTTCATTAGGCTGCCATCACTTGCTTCCCCCTTTACACCCTTATCACACTTTTCAACAGCCTACACACATGAACACCATGGTTACTACTACTACTACTACTACTACGAGTACAATGTGACACGAAATTTTGATCAAATTATCATAATTTTGAATTAATATTTTTAGTTACGGTAGTTTTTGAGTCATTTCTTTTTTGGGTTGTCATAAAAGCATGGATTTTTCAAGATAAAAAAGTATTGTTAAAGTAAAAGCGTGTTTTCCAGATATACTGAACGTAGAGAGAGAAACATATAGGTTTATTTTGGAGGGAAGACAAAAAAAGATATGTTATATAGCCGATATAAAACTCATTTTCTTGTGATATTTCATTGAAAATTTGGACATTTCACCATTATTTATGTATTCCACTGATAACTCTTATAGATCAAAATTAACCATCGGGGAATCTTTAGGTAAACAAATACAAACATCTGTATGCTCTCTTTCCCTCTCTCCTCCCAACCCAAATAAAGTAAGAACGCTACTTTCACAACCAATTCCAAGGTAAATCTACCGTACTGAATGAGGTATTGTATCAAAAGTTATATATTTTTTAGTCTAAGATATAATTTTTTTTGTCAAAACATAGGGAAAAAAAAGGTTAAAATCGATCATAAAATATTACGCTCAAACAACATTGTTGTGATCTCAACAAATTAGTGTAATAGTACTCTTGTTTTATAGTGATTTTGATGTAATAAAGTTACGGCACTGCTATTGGAAGCTAATTTACTAACCTAATTCACTGTAATTTTTAAATTGACTGTGAGTGCTATCAAATATTAGAATTTGGTATTGATCTAATGATTCCACCGAAATCACATCATTATGTAAGCAAATTATGTGAGATTTTTAGATACAAATAAGATTATTCCGAAACTTAACAAATATTGCTTAAACTAGAAAATGAATATGTGGGGAGAAAAAAGACTTACAATTGCTTTGGAACCATCAAAGCTAGAAAGTTTGAGCTCAAGATCTCTAACAAATGGAGAAACAGATGGATCCATTGGATTCAGAATCAGCGTCTCATTTGCTGTGATGATAGCTCTGATACTCTCCAAGTTCACAACAATGGCTTTCTGTCTCCCCAGTATTGTCGCCGTGTAAGAAAGTTTAGGATCAAGAATCCTAAGATCACGGGCAGAAACTCGGGTTCTGCGCATGATCGCATGCTTCCCCACCTCCTCCACGTACGATTTTCCAGCCTCCGAAACAACCAGCCAAGGCCTTGTTTCGACGAAACTCTTCCACCGTCTTAACGGAGTCGACAAGGCAATCTCGCCGGAATCCACCATGCCCGTCGTCCCAAATTAGGGTTTCTTATATTACAAGTTTTTCTCCTAACAAAACAGGCTGGACTTTCTTCAACCTAAATAACAAAGGATTGGAATACAAAGTTGTCTTGGCCCGCGAAAGATCAACCTAACAACAACTCTCTTCTTTTTCTATAGATAAAACCAGGACACACCATTCGAGTTTGATACTCAAATCGAGAAGGAAAAAAAAGGGCAATAAGGTAATCGAAGAAGATAAGCAAGTCGGATTTTCAAGTTGGATTGATTATACTGGGTTTTTTTGGAGATTGAAGAGAAAGTATTGTGGATTAAACTAAAAATGATGAAGAATCAAGGTAAAACCTGTGTTGAGAATTGAGAGTTAAAAAACAGTTTGATGACGGATTAATCAGTACGGCGTTGTCCGATGATAGCTCGGACTTGTGATTTTTAAATAATTTTCATGGCGGGGAGTGAGAACTAGGGATGGTATTAGCTTGTCCAGTTGATGTTTGGGTGGGTTTCATTAGTGATGTAATCCCACCAGAATCCCTTACCTACTCAAAAATTTTGCTTAGTTAATAACTTTTGTTTTTGTTTCAATTTGTATTATTCTCCAAAAATATCATGCACATTTTTATTAATTTCTATATAATCAATGGTGAGGGTGGGTGTTGGCAATAAGATTGTTTTATTGTGTTTGGCAATCAAGTTTGTGTTCGAGTCGCAAAAATCATCTCTCCGCACACACATACATTTGACTCTCTCAAAACTCTATAGAGACGCTGACGCAGGGGTCAATTATATTAATGTTAATATAATTGATGAAAAAATAAAATTATAAATTATAAAACTTAAGCTAAATATCATAAATTCAAATGGTGTTTTATGTTGCCATTAACAACATAAATAAATTCTCAACAGGGTTAAATCAAATCTCCAAAACTCTAAATTTTTATATTTTTGGATACTAAAATAAAATTGAACTTAATTGAATATATATTTAAAAAATTTATTTAAATATTAGACTTAATTAAACCTCCATAAAATGGGGCCCTAATAATTATAATGGCTATGACATTGTGCTGGCCTGGCAGTGATGAGCCTTATGTGCTGAGTGCTTTTTTTAAATATATAATTGAGTAATTTATTTGAAATTATTATTTTTGTGTATCTCCTAAAAAAACATCAATTATATTATCTAAATGAGAACCCTACTACTCTTTACAATTAAATTTGGGTTGCATTTGCTCTATAAATTATTCAACATTTCAATTATTTGAAGATACAAATATTATTTTAATTAAATTAAAATTGATATAAAATTATATATGAAAATTCAACTGATGTTTCCTGGAATAAAATTAAAACAAAACATTATGTTGAATGATTTGATGTGAAGAAAGATAGAATTTATTGGTAATTTTTATAAAAGAAGTATATAGCATGAGAGTTTGTTTTGCCAATATGATTAAGTATTTTTCTCCTTTTTTTTTTTATTAAAAATGCTAAAGTATCCAAAATTTTGACGACATTTGTAGTTTGTTTTGAGCTGGTTTAAAACCTCGGGTTTTTTTTTTTTTTTAAAAAAAAAAACCTATTATGTTTGTACCCAAGCTTATTCTAAAAACCTTTTTAACACTTTGTATTTTATTTTTCAAACTTCTATTTGGTACCAAAAAAAAGTTAACACAGGATCCCAATGGAGTAAAACCCCGAAGGCGTTGAGAAGCTTTCACATTATTTTAAGTCATAATTTTAGTCAACTAAAGCAGTATAATTAATTCACATCAATGTGAAGGAGTCATGTATGACATAAGTGATGACTACATAATTTTATGAATTTTTTTACGTACTAAAATTCAAACTAATTAAAATTTAATTTTAATAGACTTAAATCAAATTACATTAAATTTTAAATAGCTCAAATTTTGATACTTAAAAAAGTATATATTTTAATGAAATTAAATTATAATTCATAAAAAAATTTAATCAATTTGTATCGAATTTTAATTGACACAAATTTTAATAAGTAAAAAAATATAAATTTTAATATATTTGAATCGAATTTTAATCAGCGCTAACAGCTCAGGTTGAGCTCAAGTTGGCTCAAATTTTTATATGTACAATAAAAAATTTTAATAGGCTCGAATTTTAATACGCTAAAAAAATAAAATTTAATCAACTTGAATTAAATTTTAATATGCTCTATGTAGAAAAACGAATTTTAATAAACTCAAATTTTAATATTTAAAAAAATAAACTTTAATTGACTCGAATTATAATCGAATTTTATGTAAAAATATTGTTTGAGATTTATGTAGGGGCCATTTTTTGGTATTTTTAATGATTTATTTTTGTTAGAAATTGTAGTTTAACGACATGAGGTGACAATTATGTTTAAACGCAAACTAAAAATGATGTCAATGACCTTCAGAAAAAAAAAAATGATGTCAATGATGTTATAGATAATAAAGGGAACAACTTTGAAGATATTATAAATAAAATTTTTCTTAAAAAAAATTAATACATAATCTTAAAAATTATAAATTTTATTACGAGAACGTATTTGGTACTGTAGTCTTTTACAGGCAGTCGAGCGGAGTTGAATTGATTATAGGGATAGTTGACCTTAGTGTGAATGCATGCATGGACAGAGAGGTAGCAGTTCGATTCGCCATCCCCAACCCCCTTGAATGATGGCCAACAAAAAAGAAGTCAACCATATAACAAAAAATTTTAATATGATTCAGAGCATACTTAGAACATTTTTTATAACAAGGTCTTGAAGATCCCAAGAACACAAAGCTTAGGAGTTAGGACATGGAATCAGTTGCAGCGGTATATCTGATAGTTTTTGTCTCTTGAGTTGTTTATTTTAGTCAAAAATTTGTGAAAACAGTATATATTCGTGGGCCAAGTGGAGAAGGAGGAGAGAACCATTAGTTTAAGTGGTAAACGGAGACGAATTATAAATTGAGTAATGCTATGGAGATCTAATTTATTGATCTAATTTACTATAACTTTTGGATTGACTATGGGCTCCATCAAACATTGAAACTTGGTGTTAATCCAATGAAGCAACGTCATTAGGTCATCAAATTATGTCAGTTGTTTTTAGGTTTAAATAATATTTTCCTTATAAATTTAGATATTTTGAATTTTAATTTTAATAATTTTTTGGAACATAAGAAATTTATCTCTTGTGAATACCCTAATTTTAACGTGAATGACTTGTCTCTTTGATTGGATAGGGGAATAAGGGCGGAGTCAAGAAAAATATTTAGGGCAGGCACATTAACACGTTTAAATTTTTTTTTTTTTTCAATTGATCGTAGAAGTTTATAAATTCATATTTATTAAAATTATTTTTAATATTTAAAAGTTCAATAAACATAGAAGATTAAAAATCGATATGCATGGAATGAATAAAAAAGATAATTAAAATTTCTTATCAATCAAGAATGAGACTAATTATTGTTGCTTACAATAGAACGTGGTATGTTTTATTATTTGAAAGAGTTACAAATCAATCTTATCGACAATATTTTTTTTATATATAAAATTGTAGTGACAATATTTCATTTATGGTCTTATAGTTTACCACAAACGACACATCTTTTTTTATAAAATAACGAAATAAACCTACAACTTAAAAAAAATTAAAATAACCTCAATATGTTCAAAACATATTTGGATATACCTGAAACATGTTTAAAAATTAACAATAATATTAACTGCACCTAATTTGATATTTAATTAACGAAAACCCAATGGTTTGTGACTATTGACAAAACTATTAGATAGATAGTGGAGTTTATTAAACATTGATACTCACTATTATATTTAATATCACAATGTATTATGTCATTAAATTAGATCTCAATAATATTATTCGAAAAGTTAACAATCATTCAGTTAAAGATCTATTTAAATGGATATCACTAAAATAGAATAATAGGGTGAGCACAGTTAAAGATATTTAAATTTTATTTCAAAAAATACGTGTGTAATATAAAGGGAAAAAAAATGAGTTTGGGGGAAGGGGCATGTGCCCACCCTAGTCCAGGGTGGTTCCGTATCTATAAGAGAGGGGGTCAAGATGTGTGTAAACTATTTTACACACCTCTGACCATTGAATTAAAAAAAAAAAAAAAAGACGCATAGAGTGGAGGCGAAGAGGGAAGTGAATTTTTTACTGTTAGGGTCTTAGTTTTAATTTGTGTCTTTCTTAACGTTGTATGAGTGACTTTAGCATTGAAGAAGATTTTTTGAGTTTTTTATTGGAACTTAAATTTTAGTCTAAAGGGTAAAGACGAGAAATGCTAATTAGAAATTATAATTCTGATTTTTTTTTTTATCATTATGTTTTTAATCTTAAAAGTCATGTGATGTGAGGTTTAAGTTAGCCATGTTCTAATTTAAGGCAACTCTGTAGACATACAAGAATTATTATTATTATTTTAATTTAATAATTAAAAATATTTAAATCAATTTACGCGTTCAACTTTCTTTCTTTCACTTTTTCGTTTCGGATTTTGTGCGCGTGTGAGCTAAAGAGGAAAAAGGGTAATTTCTAATGGGTTGAGAGAGGCGGAGAGTTTAAAAGTGGGAAAAAAATACAGGAGGACATAAAAAAGGTAAANGAAAATTCAACTGATGTTTCCTGGAATAAAATTAAAACAAAACATTATGTTGAATGATTTGATGTGAAGAAAGATAGAATTTATTGGTAATTTTTATAAAAGAAGTATATAGCATGAGAGTTTGTTTTGCCAATATGATTAAGTATTTTTCTCCTTTTTTTTTTATTAAAAATGCTAAAGTATCCAAAATTTTGACGACATTTGTAGTTTGTTTTGAGCTGGTTTAAAACCTCGGGTTTTTTTTTTTTTAAAAAAAAAAAAAACCTATTATGTTTGTACCCAAGCTTATTGGACAGTTTTTTCATCAATTTTTTGTACAAAAATAGTTTTTATCAACACAAAAAACTGAAAAATAGAACTTATTCAAGAACTTTCAAGAAAAAATCGAATTTTTTGAAAATACCGTAAACGCTTCTAAAAACCTTTTTAACACTTTATTTTATTTTTCAAACTTCGATTTGGTACCAAAAAAAAGTTAACACAGGATCCCAATGGAGTAAAACCCCAAAGGCGTTGAGAAGCTTTCACATTATTTTAAGTCATAATTTTAGTCAACTAAAGCAGTATAATTAATTCACATCAATGTGATGGAGTCATGTATGACATAAGTGATGACTACATAATTTTATGAATTTTTTTACGTACTAAAATTCAAATTAATTAAAATTTAATTTTAATAGACTTAAATCAAATTACATTAAATTTTAAATAGCTCAAATTTTGATACTTAAAAAAGTATATATTTTAATGAAATTAAATTATAATTCATAAAAAAATTTAATCAATTTGTATCGAATTTTAATTGACACAAATTTTAATAAGTAAAAAAATATAAATTTTAATATATTTGAATCGAATTTTAATCAGCGCTAACAGCTCAGGTTGAGCTCAAGTTGGCTCAAATTTTTATATGTACAATAAAAAATTTTAATAGGCTCGAATTTTAATACGCTAAAAAAATAAAATTTAATCAACTCGAATTAAATTTTAATATGCTCTATGTAGAAAAACGAATTTTAATAAACTCAAATTTTAATATTTAAAAAAATAAATTTTAATTGACTCGAATTATAATCGAATTTTATGTAGAAATATTATTTGAGATTTATGTAGGGGCCATTTTTTGGTATTTTTAATAATTTTTTTTTGTTAGAAATAGTAGTTTAACGACATGAGGCGACAATTATGTTTAAATGCAAACTAAAAATGATGTCAATGACCTTCCGAAAAAAAAAAATGATGTCAATGATGTTATAGATAATAAAGGGAACAACTTTGAAGATATTATAAATAAAATTTTTCTTAAAAAAAATTAATACATAATCTTAAAAATTATAAATTTTATTGCGAGACAGGCAGTCGAGCGGAGTTGAATTGATTATAGGGATAGTTGACCTTAGCGTGAATGCATGCATGGACAGAGAGGTAGCAGTTCGATTCGCCATCCCCAACCCCCTTGAATGATGGCCAACAAAAAAGAAGTCAACCATATAACAAAAAATTTTAATATGATTCAGAGCATACTTAGAACATTTTTTATAACAAGGACTTGAAGATCCCAAGACCACAAAGCTTAGGAGTTNAACCATATAACAAAAAATTTTAATATGATTCAGAGCATACTTAGAACATTTTTTATAACAAGGTCTTGAAGATCCCAAGAACACAAAGCTTAGGAGTTAGGACATGGAATCAGTTGCAGCGGTATATCTGATAGTTTTTGTCTCTTGAGTTGTTTATTTTAGTCAAAAATTTGTGAAAACAGTATATATTCGTGGGCCAAGTGGAGAAGGAGGAGAGAACCATTAGTTTAAGTGGTAAACGGAGACGAATTATAAATTGAGTAATGCTATGGAGATCTAATTTATTGATCTAATTTACTATAACTTTTGGATTGACTATGGGCTCCATCAAACATTGAAACTTGGTGTTAATCCAATGAAGCAACGTCATTAGGTCATCAAATTATGTCAGTTGTTTTTAGGTTTAAATAATATTTTCCTTATAAATTTAGATATTTTGAATTTTAATTTTAATAATTTTTTGGAACATAAGAAATTTATCTCTTGTGAATACCCTAATTTTAACGTGAATGACTTGTCTCTTTGATTGGATAGGGGAATAAGGGCGGAGTCAAGAAAAATATTTAGGGCAGGCACATTAACACGTTTAAATTTTTTTTTTTTTTCAATTGATCGTAGAAGTTTATAAATTCATATTTATTAAAATTATTTTTAATATTTAAAAGTTCAATAAACATAGAAGATTAAAAATCGATATGCATGGAATGAATAAAAAAGATAATTAAAATTTCTTATCAATCAAGAATGAGACTAATTATTGTTGCTTACAATAGAACGTGGTATGTTTTATTATTTGAAAGAGTTACAAATCAATTTTATCGACAATATTTTTTTTATATATAAAATTGTGGTGACAATATTTCATTTATGGTCTTATAGTTTACCACAAACGACACATATTTTTTTATAAAATAACGAAATAAACCTACAACTTAAAAAAAATTAAAATAACTTCAATATGTTCAAAACATATTTGGATATACCTGAAACATGTTTAAAAATTAACAATAATATTAACTGCACCTAATTTGATATTTAATTAACGAAAACCCAATGGTTTGTGACTATTGACAAAACTATTAGATAGATAGTGGAGTTTATTAAACATTGATACTCACTATTATATTTAATATCACAATGTATTATGTCATTAAATTAGATCTCAATAATATTATTCGAAAAGTTAACAATCATTCAGTTAAAGATCTATTTAAATGGATATCACTAGAATAGAATAATAGGGTGAGCACAGTTAAAGATATTTAAATTTTATTTCAAAAAATACGTGTGTAATATAAAGGGAAAAAAAATGAGTTTGGGAGAAGGGGCATGTGCCCACCCTAGTCCAGGGTGGCTCCGTATCTATAAGAGAGGGGGTCAAGATGTGTGTAAACTATTTTACACACCTCTGACCATTGAATTAAAAAAAAAAAAAAAAAGACGCATAGAGTGGAGGCGAAGAGGGAAGTGAATTTTTTACTGTTAGGGTCTTAGTTTTAATTTGTGTCTTTCTTAACGTTGTATGAGTGACTTTAGCATTGAAGAAGATTTTTTGAGTTTTTTATCGGAACTTAAATTTTAGTCTAAAGGGTAAAGACGAGAAATGCTAATTAGAAATTATAATTCTGATTTTTTTTTTATCATTATGTTTTTAATCTTAAAAGTCATGTGATGTGAGGTTTAAGTTAGCCATGTTCTAATTTAAGGCAACTCTGTAGACATACAAGAATTATTATTATTATTTTAATTTAACAATTAAAAATATTTAAATCAATTTACGCGTTCAACTTTCTTTCTTTCACTTTTTCGTTTCGGATTATGTGCGCGTGTGAGCTAAAGAGGAAAAAGGGTAATTTCTAATGGGTTGAGAGAGGCGGAGAGTTTAAAAGTGGGAAAAAATACAGGAGGACATAAAAAAGGTAACTTCTAATGGGGTGAGAGAGGCTCGAACTCTCGACCTCAGGATAACTCAGAAAGCTATGAGACCTACGCGCTAGCCAACTGCGCCACCACCCCAATGTTGTTGAAATTCAAAGTGATTATTTTGTAATTGTCTTCGTTAAACTGAGTTCCACAACCACTCCTATTAAATGAGGCGGATTTCTGTCACTTCTTCACAAATTCATACCAAAAATTATTTTATTTATTAATTCAAGTTTAACAAATTAAATCATATCAAAATTGTGTCATATATAAATTATGTATAATTGATACATAAACGAATCATATCGTATATTTTTTTAATTAATTTCACCCAATTAAAAATTACCATTTATTAATGCCTAATTCGTTTATTAATCATGTCTTATTAAATTTACTAATTTACGAAACAAGTAATTAATAAAAACCCAAACCGTCGTATATGATGCTCATTCATATCATGTGAATGAGTCGTGTAAATGACACCCCTACTTTTATCCAACCCTTCGGGTCAGCCATCAATGTTATACAATGCATTATATCAAGTCAAGTTATTGGATGGTTGAAATTAAGGACCCGACGATGAGTTTTGTTACCCAGAAACTTTGATAGTGGATTATTTGTCATTGAGAGAATACAAATCAACCAAACAAATACAAAAGTGGCGAATTGCTTGGGTTTTTTCTTTTTTTTTATCTCTCCAAGCAAAAACGAAAGTCTCCATCCCTAGAATTATTCATAAGAGGAAACAAATGGAAAATCCATAACTAATTTATCTTTTTTTTTATTTCTTTGAACACATAACTAATTTATCTGATTGCCTCCATGATCAACAAACAAATGTAAGTAACAAGAACAGCACCATCAAGTGAGCCTAACAGTAGAGTTATATACAATATAAAAAGGTGATTTGTACACACAACTGAAGTAAAAAGCTTAGATTCTTTTTGCACGAGGAGCTGAAGTTTAGTCAAGAGTAATGATAAGGAAACAACCTTGCACCAAAGATTTGGCAATACAACTACCATGTGAAGGCCCTTCACGAAATTAGCTAATTACAGTAATTTTCGATGTGTGAAATTCACACAGTTGCAATATTGTCCTGTGGTTCAACTTCATTGGAATGTTTACCAATTTTTTTTTTTTTTTGACAAAATAATTCTTACCCATTACTGCTCTTCTGGAAACAGTTAGTTTGGTATATTTTCTTCCTGTTTGAATGCAGGTGTGGGTTTCAGTTCATAGAGATGGCAAGCATAAACCCATCACAGTGATTCCTCAACTGGAACGGTTGTGTAGGTGCTAGTGTAACTCTCCACCTCTTTGCCATTTTCTTTGACCTTGGTCCAGGAAATTCTCCAAATCTGTAGCAAACTTTGCCTGCAATTAAAGAAAACGACTATATCAGTCAGAGAGAGACGCATATGAAAAGGAGAAAAAAGAGCATAAGCGTGGGTTCTAATATACCGTGTAAACAAGTTCTAGTTTCCACGACCTGAAACAAACATTGCATGACACCAAAAAACATCGACATTGATGCTAAGGACCAGGCTAATCAAGTACCCATCCCACACAGGCCCCACTCAATACAGGTACTAGCTAAAAAAATAGGCCACAACAATATACATAACTTAAAAGAAAAATATTCATCCAAAACTGCGCTGTCTCTACATGGACAAGGCCTCAATATCTGTTGTCTGGTTAGGAATGCAATTGCGATTTTCTAGTTTTCTAGTAAACCAAATCCATCCATAAAACCACCACATTCATCAGTAAAACCACCTTGTTCTTACAGAAACACAATTTTTGTGATTCAAATAAACCACACTAAACAAATAATCAGGTATGCAGTCGCCTACCAACTATCGCCAAATGCAAATACTCCCGAGGACAATACCACAAGTGGTCATAGTAAGGCCTATGTGAACATTAAAACCCATGGTGCAATAGCTCTAGACCCTATGTCTTAGGTGGTATAGGTGGATTACTTATAACAAGTCACATGTCTTAGTTGAAGGCTGTTACTTTCAAAGAGATGTAATGTAATCCTTAATGATACACAGATCATATGGCGGGGTAGGATGGAAAGAGAGAGCTATGGTTTCACATATAGCCTAATTGCTTTCTTCATTTGTTGAATAAAAACTTCAAGTAAATGATACATACTAATTATACAAAATGCAGCAACATAAAGCAATTAAAACCAAGTTACTGTCCTCATCCAGGTGCAAATCATGCCAACAAAATACTCAGCAAATTATCTATAAGCATTGTGCTTTGGCAGAGGCAACTGATAACAGCAAATGTAAGTGCATATATCTATAATATAAAACAGGAGGGCTTCAATAACCTTATCCTACGGTCTCAAATTCATTCATCCAACAGTTAAAAAATTATCTTTTTTTGTCCTTAATATTTTCCCCCTAACTGGTCAACAATTACGGCTGATTTTGTACACATCTTACGATCTCCAATTCATTCATCCAACGGTCAAGAAATTATTATTTTTTCCTTAATATTTTTCTCTCAATCGGTCAACTATTATGACTGATCATTGAACACAGGATTTTTTTTAACATAATAATTAAATTAGTCAAATTTGTCATTAATATCATCTATGTAGTATAACATTTTGAATTTTTATAAGACACAATAATAACATTTTGATTAAAAAAAACTCATCAATTTAACAAATAAAAAAAGGCGCTACTTAACACATTTATATTGAATATAATTATTTTAATTTTATTTATTTAATTAATTATATAATACTAACATGTCTTACACATATCTTGAATCAAAAGTTCATGACTAATTTTTTTTTATCTCTTAAGAGGCAATGAAAACAGTTGCTTTATAAATCTCACCATGGGCCATATAATACTCAACTATTCCTGTATGTATAATACTCAACTATTCCTGTATGTATAATACTCAACTATTTCTAATCTGATAACAATATGTTTATGATCATTTCCTCCCAAAATCAGATGATGATAAATGATTCAATCTAGAAAACTGCTAATTCTTTCTTTGATAGGAAGAAAACTGCTAATTCCAAGCCCATTCCTGCAGAACATTATATGTCGACCAATTACTGTATCCTATGTGCAAAACTAATTCATCCAAGCTGAAAGTGCCAAAAAGGACATGGGATGAGGATAAAGGAAAACACATGATTAGGTTACATTTACTCCAACTCCAAGTATAGTTTTATGTAGAGCTAGCTGAATAAAACAACTCCATGTAGTAAAACCAGGTACCTGGGGTAAAGGCATGCAAAATTGAAATCGTAAACTGGAACTTTTATTTAAAACACCCAAAATTGTAAAAAAATTTGGGCCAAGGACGGACTGGTTAGTTCAAAGTAGAACAAGTAATTTGGGGAACCATGCAAATAGGCAACACAGCCCAAGGAGAAAAGGAACTGACATTGGATCATAAGTTTTGAATATTACCCTTTTCTTTAAGGTTGAGTAAGAATGTCAACCACTAAAAGACTATCAGCAAGTACCGACTGAAAAGTCCTAAATTTACCCAAATTTGAACCAATCTTGAAGCCAGAAATGAACCCCCCACCCCCCTTTTCTCTCTCTCCACCTCTCGTTCATCCCTGCACTAAAGTCCCCGACCACCCCACAACCAACGGATTTATGTTTCCCCATCTCCCCACCCTTAAAGACCCCTTTATCCCACCACCAACCATGACTGACAACCCGGTTCTTTCCTCACCCCACTCCTCCCCACCACCAACCAAGACTGACACCTGGCTTCTCCTCCCATTCCCCTCCCCCAAAAACCCAGGAAAGACACTTCCTTCCTCTAAAGCCCCCAGACCCATTTGACCTTATGCCCCCAAACAAACCCCTACAACCAATGGCACGGTGGCCCCGCTAAATCTCTCTCTCTCTAGATGCACGCACATATATTTCATTGGCTATGTATATGTGTGTGTGAGAGAGAGTATTTGTTGTGCAATTGATGATGATAGGATTAGTTCGGACGGCGATGGTATCTGGGAGGAGCGGGGATGGGTTCACGGTATTTAAGTGTGTGTTTCAGCATTTTAGAATTTCTTTTTGATTTTTCATATAATTCCATTAACACCATAATATTTTGGGTTCTGAAAATAGAGAAAATTAAAGAGAAAGACCTTAGAATCAAGTATAACAATAGAACATGTGTTTCAAGAAAGATGACTATGATGCCAACAAAATCTGGTTAGTCAATTGGTAGTCAACTAGCAGAGTGTGATTGACTATAAAATGAACTCAAACCCCCAGTGGTTCCTAATAATCGTTCAAATCTTGACAGGTGGAGTGTAATAAGTTCAAACAACAGGAATGGTTTGCATAATTTGCACAAAATTAAACCACAAGAACATAATGGAATACTTTTAAACAACAGCTTATTGCAAGAAATTCTAAATGATTTTTCAACGTGACATTTGGTATTAACCCTGTATCATAGCTAGATTTGATTCCTTTTTGGGGGGCATAGGGAGGGGAAGCTTGGGCAATTTTGACTTGCTTCTATCCCATCACCACCACACCCACGACACAACGTCATGACCTGAACAAAGGCATACGAGCAATTTGGTGACAGTCTCCTCAGGATCTATAAGTATGTTTTGATGTGTATATTTTCATCACTACAAAATCCTATGAGATGCATTTGACAAATGAAAGAAGTTGAGAAAATGCTCATAAGTTCATCTCAATGCTTTTATAAACGGGCATCCACTGTGTCTATATCAGTGTAATGAAGAACCAAAACTGTAAATGTCGAGTGCCATAGAAGGATTGAAGTAAAAAGGGCAAACAAAATGAAACTATACCTCTCTGTTTCAACACTCCTCTTTGCAAGCATTAGTGTCAAGAAGATGGGGACCATCGCAGCACATAAATGCTTAAGGGTGTGACCACTTACAGTATTATGAGTCCATTTGTAAATTGGTTTATCAGCAGCTTCTTCAACCTTGGCTAGAAGATAAAATCCTGCAAAGTATGGAATAAAATTTTACTCAGCGGGACAAGAAGCACGAAAAGACAGGAGTGTGACGCGAGAACCCCCTTGATGAAAAGTTCAAACCTGCAGCCCAAAGCCAGTATGTAGAATGTGTGTACATTGGAGGCAACATTATAGCCATGACTGGAATGGCAATGCATGGTACAAACTGAACTATCGCATATGGACGGAGGTCATCAAAGAACCTGCAGGTGAAAATAAAATCAATCAGCAAATGTTTAGCTGGAAATGCAATGGCATGTTCATGCAAACCTTTCTGGAATGTTTGCTTTGGTGTCACACTATTTGCAATGTTCAGGAAAGCTCAGACAAGATAATATTTATCCCACAAACGCTTTTTTGCAAACTCAAAGTCAAATGTCTTAAAAGCACAAACTTCTTTCTCATTCAAGAAGAAAGTTAAATGATCAAAAAAGCACCATTTCAGTTTTGCATATTATCTCACACACCTACAACATAAAACTACCACCAAATGACCCATGCTTGTAGAGACAAAGAAATTGCTTAATAAGTTTAGGGCAAAGGCTACATTACTAATAATCAAAAATAAAAATCTTTCTTTATTCGAAAAAAAAGGGGGAAAGAAGAAGTAGCTGCATTCTTACCTCCAATATAATATGCTTATAATCCCTGCCAAAACCAGGGGAATGATGGACACAGTTCCCTTTTGCTCGTCGACTCTTTCAATGATGAAGATTGCGATGATAGATGTGAAAGCAATAGTCATCTTCAATTATCATAAATCATGTGTCAAAAGCAATAATAACCTTGTAAAACACCCATTAGATAACAGCTAAGGTTCTGTAAAATCATTATGTATTTCATTTCATGGAGAAGCTCACCGGCAAACGATCCCACACAAGACGAGCATCATCAGGCTTTAGATGATAGTAAGAGGATCCAAAACCAACAGCAGCCACACCAATAAAAAAACATGCCCAGCCCCAAAGCTCACCTTGTAAGCTTTTATTACAAGCATTTAGCATCTATACTGATGAGTAAATACACACAAGAAAATTCTTCTGAATCCTAAGAAAATGATAACCATGGACACCTTTTTACCTGAGCTTAAAATAATTCCCATGATAGCAAAGTATGAGCCCTACTAGACCAACAACAAAGAAGGGGAAATTCGAGACCACATTTAATGCATTGGGTATACCTGAAAATAAAAGAAGGGACCTGAACTTCTGTCAATCTTAACACAACATAAAACTCAAAAACCATATAACACCCATGCTAAAAATTAGATAAGCAAAAACCCTTCAACGTTGACTTAACATAAATCAAGCCCCCAACCCCCCCCCCCCCAAAAAAAAAAAAAATTACCACGCCTGTACGGATG
>CAUOFW020002103.1:85241-144076 GCA_963454935.2 Ilex paraguariensis | reverse complement strand
CCCCCCCCCCCCCCAAAAAAAAAAAAAAACTGATCGACAAACAAAAGTGACAATACTTTTGCTTAGACCTGAGCAAACCTAAGATATTATATATAACAGTAATAATCGAAAGCAAACATGAAATTGTTCTCTTTGAAACCCTAAAAAGAGATGAAAATTTCCAGGAACATAACATTCAGATTCAAGGAACTCAAAGAAGAAACTGCGAGATTAGGGAAGAAGGAAATTACCGAGGAATTGGCGTTTGTCAGCAAAATCATGATATTCTTGAGACTGAGGAATGGCTGGAGTCACAACCATCAGTACTACGAAACACACTATCGCCACTCCACATACCATCACTGTCCGTTTTCTCATTTCCTCGATATATATATATACAGAGAGAGAGAGAGAGAGAGAGAGAGAGAGAGGGGGGGGGGGGGGAGTGTGTGTTTTGCGAAATTGTGTAAAAGAGAAGACAGAGAGTCTGTACAGAACTACAGATGGAAGAGAGATCAAACAGAGACGAAAGAAAGCAGCAATAACTTCTTCTCTTCTTTTTTCCGAGGAGGAAACTCACTTTTTACCCCCAAAATTTTAAAAAAAATTATGTTGGACCTTAAAAGATTAAAATTATCATATTATACCCTTAACATATTAAAAATATTATAATGTATCTCTTTTGTTAACTTCCATTATTTGTTCTATCAAAATAAGAGCTAACATAAGGGTCATATTATAATATTTTTAATATATTAAGAGTATAATATAAAAACTTAATCTTTAAATGAATAAAATATGAATTTTTAAATATTTTAGAGTTCAAAGTGAAGTTCTTCCCTTTTTTTCATTTAATCAATAATTTTTTTTGTTATTGGACCATTCAATAAATGGAAATGGTCCATTCTCTTTGGGTAATTTATACTAATACCCCCGGAGTTTTCGAATATTATGTGCTGACACCATTTTTTTTTTATGAAATGAAATAAAACCTCCCTTAATTCCGTGCTGTAATAAAAACTTACCGGAGGTAACTCGTATATGTCTAAAGACACAGTACAATGTAAATAATTTTTAGAGAGATGGTGGTGGCCGTTGGATGAGTTTATTTGAAATCATCGAATGAATTTATTGAAATCTGTTTTGTTTTATATTATAGACTTTTGAGCTAGCATCGGAGAAAAAAATTAAGTTTTAAATTCCTTATATTTTCCTATTTTGTTGATTTTATTTACTTTTCATAAGAACTCAATTAAGCACAGACAAAATTCAACATTTAATTACTGATACATTAAAAAAAATGATACGTCTTCATATTAATTTGGAAATGTCAAAGGCTAATTATTTTTGTAACGTCCTAGTTTCTCGGACACATTAATAATTAATAAAATTGATAATAATATATCACAAATATATCTTTAAATAAAAAATAGAACTTGAATTACCACAAAATTTAATTAAAAAATAGCTTCCAAAATTTGTAAATGAGTGTCCTCAAATTATATATTAGAACAATAAAAGTAACAGTTATAAATCTACAATTGCTTGATATGTCAAATTCTAGCCCTTTAATTTAAGATTAGCCTCAAAAATATTAAAAGCGAACAAATATACAATATGATTAGAAATTATATTCTTAACGATCAAATACGGATAATCAAATATCAAATAAGTCAATCAATAGGCAATTGTAGACAATAGAATCGTCAATCAAATTGAATATGTTACATCGCTCAACTAATATCAAATATAGTCTTATATTTGATTTTTTTTGATTAGGCATATAAATCCATACTCATACCAACAATCGCACCAATCAAACCCAATAGGGCATAGAGCCACAATCATATATTTACACAACATGAATCAAGTAAACTTTGTAATCAATCACAAAGTTTTTATTCTAAAATGTAAGTCAAATTAACAAAAATGACAGAATTTCATATCAACATAAGATAATCAATAAGAAATATAGTTTTCGGATTATCAAAAGGACACTATTTACAATGAGATTGAAAAATAAAAATATATTATATAGCACCCCATAATTCAAAATAATCAATGATTCTAATAAATCTGATCACCATCGTTATGAGAGCAACATAGACAAATTTCATAAATTTTGAGATAAAATTACCATTTAATTTTGAACTTAAAATCTCATTATCATTTTTTTATTCTTTCTCTCTCGTTTCTTCCTTTCTTCCATGTTTTTGTTACTGATAGAGGTGTTCAAATTTTTGATTAGTCACAATTTTCTATCTTACACAACCCTATTGAATGACTAACCGAAAAAATCGGGTAGAAATACGAAAGAGTTTTTAATCTTCTGATTAAATCGGGTAGAAATACATAATAACTATTAATTTTTGTATTCCTATCTTATCCGCATTAATTAATTAATTAATTAATATATATAAACTAAAAACCCTAATTCTCTAACCATATAGTTTAAACGTAAAATAATTTTTATTGTATTTGTGCAATAATTATGATGAATCGATGTTTATACTTTCTTTGTGTTTTATTGTAATTGAATGTTATTTAATTGAATTGTTAAAATGATTCAAAAATTAATAACTGCAAAAGTGTTCACCTCATTTTCTACCTGATTTCCTATCCGATTAATTTGGATGGAAGTCGGGGTAGAAATACCACACTTGATCGAGTATGATAGGTAAAAAAAAAATTATTTCGTAACGTATCGAATAGAAAAATAAAAAATTATATTTCATATACGTGGGATAAGGTGACCAATACGGAAACCGTATTTATAGAGTGACGTGACATGGGAGGAGATCCTTCCTCAATACATCACCATGGACACTTGCCCATTTTGTTTATTTTATAATTTTTTTTAATCAAGACAAATGCCACATATATCTTCATTTATTAATTTCAATGCGACCCTTAACACCTTTTTCTGTAAATTATGTATTTATTTATGTGACACATATTTTTACATTCATTACACTGTTCAGACACCTTGAATATTTATAAAACATAGTCAATATTATAATTATTTGACTTGTTTTCATGAAATGAATTTATTTTTGAGATCTATTTATTTATTTAAAAATTTTAAAAATAATTTCTATATTATAATCTTGATCAGATTAAAACATAATCGGTTGTAGGTATTCTAAGTCATTAAGAATTCTGAGAATAAGCAAATGAATTGCATGGAATAAAGTGCGTACTTTAGACTTGAGCATCATCCAATTTTTATACACTTGTAGCGTCGTTTCTAGTAGGGTTTTCTCCGCTGGCCACACAAGGTGGCACACCTATTTTCTAACCAGATCTTTGTTAACTCGCGCTAGAATCCCTTTGGATATCCTTTCCTATTCGCCTAATATTTAAGTCATGTTTATAATGTTCACTTATGATTTCAACAACTTCCTTATCAGCTGTACACCGCATCTAATTACTCGGGATAGCCTAGCTGTCATCTTTTATCATTAGATAAGTTTGAATAAAACCCTAATTTGTGTACCTGTTCGGTCGTATTGACTGCTCGGTTCTTCTATCAACTCAGCTTTCTATACTGAGCACTTTTGTTGCTTGCTCAATTTATTGTGGTGTCTGTTTGATTGGAAAAATATCATGGCTTGCAAAGGTATGGTTTAGTCATGTGTTATATGCGCGTGACTTTTTCTCACATTCCTTAAGACGCACGGTCATTTTAGTTAGTCTAATCATGTGCCGTCATTTTGTGCCATCCCATAATCCAATGCTTACAAATTGAATTAATGCTTGACCTTGAGCAAAAACCTTTCCGCAGGGTAATATATGAGGGTGATGGGCGTAAGGGGTATACACATATTCGAACTCTACCATGTCTTTGTTAAGGTATATCCAATCGTAACTCTAATTTAGACCCAAAAAACTTCTCAAACCTATACCAAAAAAAAAAAAACTTATTATTGATACAAATTGAGGGAGACTCTTATTTCATACCAAAATCCCCACTGTAACTTTTTACCCAACAGCCCAACACAATTCTTCCGTGCAAAGAGCATAAACATGAGACGTCGACCTCTCTGATGTCTTCAACACTTACCGTCATTACAAAGGGAGAGGTTTGAGAGTTGATCTCGACAGTGATTTGAGGAGCAAAGCATCGTCTGATTTAGTAGCCTCTTGAACAATAGCGGCCTTCGTTGATTTGGTCTTCGATGGGTTGATCTTCAAAGAACAGAGGAAGAGAGAAGATGGGCATACCCAGTGTACAAAGTTTTTGCCATTGCGAGTAAGAGTGTCAAACGTGTTGGGTTCAACGGTTATGTGTTGGGTTAAACAAGTGACGAGTAGAAAAAATATGAATCCGTACAAGACACATTTAAAAAACGGGTAAAACATTAAAACACAAACTATTTAATAACTCGTTTAACTCATTTAATTTTATTAAAATTTTAACCCACAGCAAAAACTATCCTATTAAAATTTTAAATTCTATTAATTACCCACACTAACTGTACTTTTTTAATTAAAAAATTTTCAACTGGCTGTCATTTGCAAAACCATGCAAGAAGTTTAAATAACTAAAAGAAGGGGCTACATTTTTTTATCGGCACATGATAGATCTCTTTCATTTGAATTTATTGACGTGAGATTCAAGTCAAAAGGATACTATCCGGTAATTTTAAACAGACGAAGGAAATGAGCTTTCAGAGGGAGAGAGAGGTTCTGCCTCTGGCAATGCAGAAGATTCCAATATGTCCTCCTCCTTATAGCTTCTGGACAATAAAAGTAGCTTCTAGACAAAAACTCCTCCTTCTTGTAGCAATACAGAAGATGAATATCCAGCAAAATAAAAGCTTCCAAGATGTCCAGAAAATCTGTGTCCAAGAAGGAATGCAGAGAAGTAAACCCAGAAAACCTGTGGAGTCCAGNTTGAGCATCATCCAATTTTTATACACTTGTAGCGTCGTTTCTAGTAGGGTTTTCTCCATTGGCCACACAAGGTGGCACACCTATTTTCTAACCAGATCTTTGTTAACTCGCGGTAGAAACGACGCATCTAATTACTCGGGATAGCCTAGCTGTTATCTTTTATCATTAGATAAGTCTGAATAAAACCCTAATTTGTGTACCTGTTCGGCCGTATTGACCGCTCAATTCTTCTATCAGCTCGACTTTCTTGACTGAGCACTTTTGTTGCTTGCTCGATTTATTATGGCGTCTGTTTGATTGACAAAATATCATGGCTTGCAAAGGTATGGTTTAATCATGTGCTATACACGTGTGACTTTTTATCACATGCCTTAAGACGTGNAGTAGCGTATCTACTCATGAAGTGCTTGTGAAATACGAAGAATATATTTTAATTTTGTCTAATTTTTTAAAAATAATTATTAATTTATTATTATATTAATTTTTTTTCAAACGGATAAATGAGTTGACAGGNAATTTTGACTAATTTTTTAAAAATAATTATTAATTTATTATTATATTAATTTTTTTTCAAACGGATAAATGAGTTGACAGANATTAATGCTTGACCTTGAGCAAAAACCTTTCCGCAGGGTAATATATGAGGGTGATGGGCGTAAGGGGTATACACATATTCGAACTCTACCATGTCTTTGTTAAGGTATATCCAATCGTAACTCTAATTTAGACCCAAAAAACTTCTCAAACCTATACCAAAAAAAAAAAAACTTATTATTGATACAAATTGAGGGAGACTCTTATTTCATACCAAAATCCCCACTGTAACTTTTTACCCAACAGCCCAACACAATTCTTCCGTGCAAAGAGCATAAACATGAGACGTCGACCTCTCTGATGTCTTCAACACTTACCGTCATTACAAAGGGAGAGGTTTGAGAGTTGATCTCGACAGTGATTTGAGGAGCAAAGCATCGTCTGATTTAGTAGCCTCTTGAACAATAGCGGCCTTCGTTGATTTGGTCTTCGATGGGTTGATCTTCAAAGAACAGAGGAAGAGAGAAGATGGGCATACCCAGTGTACAAAGTTTTTGCCATTGCGAGTAAGAGTGTCAAACGTGTTGGGTTCAACGGTTATGTGTTGGGTTAAACAAGTGACGAGTAGAAAAAATATGAATCCGTACAAGACACATTTAAAAAACGGGTAAAACATTAAAACACAAACTATTTAATAACTCGTTTAACTCATTTAATTTTATTAAAATTTTAACCCACAGCAAAAACTATCCTATTAAAATTTTAAATTCTATTAATTACCCACACTAACTGTACTTTTTTAATTAAAAAATTTTCAACTGGCTGTCATTTGCAAAACCATGCAAGAAGTTTAAATAACTAAAAGAAGGGGCTACATTTTTTTATCGGCACATGATAGATCTCTTTCATTTGAATTTATTGACGTGAGATTCAAGTCAAAAGGATACTATCCGGTAATTTTAAACAGACGAAGGAAATGAGCTTTCAGAGGGAGAGAGAGGTTCTGCCTCTGGCAATGCAGAAGATTCCAATATGTCCTCCTCCTTATAGCTTCTGGACAATAAAAGTAGCTTCTAGACAAAAACTCCTCCTTCTTGTAGCAATACAGAAGATGAATATCCAGCAAAATAAAAGCTTCCAAGATGTCCAGAAAATCTGTGTCCAAGAAGGAATGCAGAGAAGTAAACCCAGAAAACCTGTGGAGTCCAGTAGCGTATCTACTCATGAAGTGCTTGTGAAATACGAAGAATATATTTTAATTTTGTCTAATTTTTTAAAAATAATTATTAATTTATTATTATATTAATTTTTTTTCAAACGGATAAATGAGTTGACAGGTTTCACCGGAATATGATTCGTTTATTAAACGTGTCTGCCGGTGGGTTAACTCGTTTACTACCCGAGCCCGTTAAGGTGTCATCTAAACTCGCTTAATTCATGTCGATTCGTGTCGTATCGAATTTTAACAGGCCTAATTATAAGGTTTAAAGAGAGTTAGACATACGTGGTCTTCCCTCGTAGCAAAAAATGTTGTTTCCACATAAAAAGAGAGAAGATATGAGAGAAAAATGTTTTAATGGAAAAAAGAAGAGTTTTTGGTATAATGTGAATTTGAGAGGATATTCAAGTTTATACAATTATTTTCAAAAAAAAAAAAAAGTTTATACAATTAAGTAGTTGGTATCAAATCAAGTTTTGTATTCAAAATTTTACTCAAATTTAAATGAAAAATTTTGAGTTACGATTGCATATGTTCTTTGTTAGACTAAAATAGTTTTTGTTGGTATAAAAATTAATTTTTTGTCAACTTTTAACCTAAATTAAAGTGAGACATATGAGATTTAAATGAGCATATACGCTCCAAGTTTACTCTAAGAGTCGAGTCCTAAGGGGCACTCCACTTTTGTGAACAAAAGATGACCTAAATGGGCTTGAGTTTGATCACATTGTCTAAGTGTTGGTGTGATCTAACCAATTGAGTTCTTAATTTTTTCCTCCAATTTAATTTTTTTCCCGTTGAAACCAGTGATGGTTATTCCAAACAGTCACGTCTGCATCTATAAAACAACTTAGATTTGTTACGCGTCATACTTAACATTTTGATTCGTTGTGCATATAGATTGTAGTGTTTCATATGTTTAAATTGATTATTGTATATTAAGAGACAAACGCTCAACAATCAATAAGCACAACTATGGACGAGATAAATCTTTATTGAGGACATAGTATGAAAATATTAACCTTGATCATTTCAAAATTCGTTCCTGTTTTATAATTGAGTCAGTTACATGTGTTATTGTTTTGTTTAATTACATGACTTATATCATAAATTACAATAAATATTTTTTGTGTTACGTGATAAATTCTCTCAACAATATTAATTATTTATTAAATACGGGTGTAATAAACTAGCAGGAACATGTGCATTATTATAAAATAATGAGATATGAAGATAATTAGAATTTTAAATTTGATCCTTATATTTTTATTTTGGACAGGATTCATATTCTATAATATAAACATATTGACATTTTTCTAAGGTCATGTATTTTGATTAAATTTATAATTTTTTTAAATATAATGGGTAAAAATTAATTTCCATTTATATAATTAAAGAAAAGGGAGGAAAGAAAATTTGTTATTTCATATAACGGGATTAATTTTTTTGGATTCTCAAATTTTTTTATGCTATAATTGTCTTTGCACACGAGATATTGTTTGTATAAAAATATATAAAAAATTATTAAAAAATAAAAATTATGAGTAATTAACATGTAAACTTTTTAAGGTACAAAGTGTAATTCAGGTAAAGTATTTAGCCTAAAAATAAAAGGATTTTTTACACTTTACACACCCTAAATAAAATTAAGATTTTTATTTTATACATTCCAATATTAAATTTCTCATATTATATATTTAATGTATCAAAAATATTATAACATGACATTTCTGTTAGTTTTTTTTTTGAAAAACTAACAAAAAAAATTGAAAATTAATAAAAATATTATATTATAATATAGAATGAAAATTGTAATCTTAAAATTTTTGAGCAAACAAAATGCGATTCGCCCAAAAAAAAAAAAATACATTTACAAATAAAGGTGGAAGTAGAAGAGGAGGGTGTTCCGAACTCCGAAGCCTAAATGGCTACTATGTATTTCGTTAGCCAAGTGGTCTGTACCGCCTGTAGTTTCTGTGGCCGGAGGGTGAATTTCCGACGGTGTTCGATCTCTCCGTCGACGTTTACCTCTCATCAGTACCAAAACGCTGCTTTCCGGACTCGAAACCTCTCTCTCCCATCAACGACATCTGATGCGTTGCCATTCGACCTTTCTCCTCCTCCTATCGATCACGACCTCCTCGTAAGTCACTTAAACTCACACAAACACTATGTATTGGAAATTTTGTTCAGTAAAATTCCGAAATTTGAAAATTTTGGTGTTTGAATTGTGGTATTTGATCACAATTTCTACCACAAAAGTGTGTAATCAGAATTTATTTTAATGAGATATAAACCAGTTGTAAAATTTTAGACGATTTCAAAGAGTACAATTGTAATTAATCATCAAATGAATGTAAGGAAATGTAATTAGCTAGAGCTAATGGTTGAGTTTTGTTTTTTTTAAGGATTTTTTTCCTTGTGTAGATTATCTCTGTCAATGAAATACGATTGTTTTGGGTAAGTTGTTTGAACTGTCGTAGTCCTCAGAAGTTTAATTACAAGTGAATACGATGATTGGGTCCATGAATGGTTGATATAAGATGCTGGTTTACTAATTGTCTATCAATTGTGTCTTTTTTGAAAATTCAGATACTGAGCCCAATCAAATTGTAGTGAAATTTTGCCAAAAAATTATCAGAAGTTTGAAAATTCAGCAATCATATGGATTCAATGTATGCTGTGTCCAATTTGAGGAATGAAAAAGGTCTAGGGATCCTTCTGAGTACGGAATTGAATTTGTGTTTCTTATTAGTTTCACCTCCTGGCGCAAGTAATTCTTCATTCTATAACATTTGATTAAATTGGACATTTGATCTCATGGCCTAAAGCTCACGAGGAAAAACTTAAGAATTTTCATATTAACTTTTCCCCCCATTGCTTCCACGGCAATCCTATAATATGATGGGTTTAAGACTTTAATTTTTGTGGTCAATTGTAATTTTGAAAACATAGATGGTATGGCACTATCATGTACACTGATTTATATGTGTGTTTGATCATGCACGTGTCTGTTCTATTAGTTAATATCATTGTGTGTGTTGTTAAGTGACTGATTAATCAATCATCCATAAGAGAATCATGTTGGTTCCCTTTAAAGGGGTCTTTCCATTAATAGTCTGGTATACTGTTGTTACCATACTTGGCAAATTTTCTGGGAAAAACAATTAGATTTGCTTTGTAGAAGAATGACTTCTTTGTCCTCAGGCATGACAAATTGGTGTGATTTTAGCTAATGCATTGTATTTCTCGTAGTCATTTATTAGGATTAACTTACTATGTATTGGTACACATGCTTGCTTGGCCTTTTACTTCCACTTCTTTGATGGTCCTTTTGTTCCTGAAGCACCATGTCCATAGGAGTTATTGCTCGAATATTCGCAGGATACTCTTACAGTTGCAGGTGCAAAGGCGTCAGAAGATGGGATAATTAAAACATTTGATAACGATGAAAAGGCGTTAGATGCAGTTGACAATGCAGTTGTGGTGGGTACCTAGTTTGATTCAGATTTGCTATTCTTCTTCTTATAATTGTGGTGGATATCTTCCTTTGTTTATTTGTGTGAGGCATTAATGGTGGCTCTAGGTTTGTTTTCCAAGCAGTCATGTGGCATCTGTACTCAGTACAATNTTCTTTGATGGTCCTTTTGTTCCTGAAGCACCATGTCCATAGGAGTTATTGCTCGAATATTCGCAGGATACTCTTACAGTTGCAGGTGCAAAGGCGTCAGAAGATGGGATAATTAAAACATTTGATAACGATGAAAAGGCGTTAGATGCAGTTGACAATGCAGTTGTGGTGGGTACCTAGTTTGATTCAGATTTGCTATTCTTCTTCTTATAATTGTGGTGGATATCTTCCTTTGTTTTTTTTGTGTGAGGCATTAATGGTGGCTCTAGGTTTGTTTTCCAAGCAGTCATGTGGCATCTGTACTCAGTACAATGTTGAATTTTATATATACCTAATCTGTAGTACTTCAAAGTTTGCTAATCTTGGTCTGTGCAGACTTAATCGACTTCGAAGTGGTTCATTTCATCAAACTGCAATGAAGTTCATGTAGTTCTTGGAATGTCAAATCTTTGACCATTTTTTTGGTTGCCAGTGTAGAGTATAACCCCTTCTCTCACCTACTGATTCAAAACCTGGTGCACGCTTCATAGCACTCCAACCTATACCACTATGCCAAGGCATCATAACCTCAAATCTTTGACACTTTTTTAAAATGTGTGCATATGAGAACTGCCCCCCCCCCAAAAAAAAAAAAAGTTGCTCTCGGATATTGATAAATCTAAGCTGTAATGGTAGATAGTCAAAATGCCTGGACCTATATAGGCTGAAATTAAGGGCACGAGTTACATTCTTTGGAATTGCATCTATCAGTGGATTTGATATGAGATGGTTCTGTGATTGGTTTTGGTTGCAAGTTGGAACAGTGACCTTGTAGTAGTTATCACAGTTTGCTTTGAGTGCGTTTCAGGAGCCAGCTCATTGATCAAAGAACTTAAGTTGTTTTTTTTCACTTCTTAGAGATCTTTCACTCAAAAGGGCACAGCATGGTAACTATTCTCCGAAGTGCATATCTCGCATTGAAAAGTGTACCATGTCAACTGCTTTCCTTTTCTGGGTTGCTTCGCATTGCATTGCATTTCTATTTATTTTTCTTAAAGAAATGCTTTTCAAGCAATTTGAAAGGCATACTAATTTCAGAGCTGGCTTGTGTCTGTATTCAGATTATTTTTCATATACGCTGTGATCCCAATTTCTAGTGGTGTTGCACAGATTTTGTTAGACTGAATTCATGTCTCAGAATTGGTTGCCTTAATGATAACAGATTTTTTATGTCATTTGTCGTTGTAGGTCGTGGACCTTTCACATTATGGCCGCATAAGAGGTACACTCTTCTAACATTATGGCCGCATTGGTCTGTTCTATCTCTTATTCTTTCATTTACGTGAAACATCTTTAAATCTTGTTTAAAACTTTACTGCTTGTTTAGTTGATGAGAAATCTACTATGTTTTGTAAATGCTTTATGCTTCAGTAATTAAATTAGTAGCATATCTAATTCAAACAAGAGTACACTGTGAAGAAAAGTGATTGATACATTGAAGGTTCAACAGAAAAATTTGGAAATTCTTCATGAACTCGAGCCCTTTAGGCAAGAGAGAAATGTCCACTAAAGATTCCCAACCCAAAAATTCACATTTGCCATTGTAATAAGCAGTATGTTCCTTTACATATCGAACTTCTAAATGATATTTAAATAGTTGTTGTGCTAAGAAATTTTTGAATGGATTTAACACACCAGGTGACACTACCATGTGGTGTGTACACCCAACAAAAAGCTGCCACACAACTAGCTTGTGGGGCACAGTAGTTGGCTTTTTCAAAAAAAAATAAAAAAAATTGACAAAATAATAGGTGACAGTCATTCATTAGAAATGTACAATTTTTTGTTGGCGATTTACATTGCTTGACACTGCCATGTGGTGTGTTAAACCCACACAAAAATTCTCCTTAATTATAGGCAATAAAATGAAGAAAAAGCATGCTTGCAGGTATGCAATAAAGCACAACTATTAGAACCTTTCAAATTTTGTGTTCAATTTTGGATGGTGTTACATGGTGTAGTGTGGCAACTCTTACTGTGCGGAATTCTATTGTCAATTTTGATTTTATTCTCCGGCACTAAAGTTTTTTGCATTGTGATAACTTGTCCATGATCAATCTGCAATTTATTTATGTTCTCTTTGTTACTTTCTGCATCTAAATAGATGTCTATTAAATTTGAGTGTCCTGGTGAATCAGAATTGCTCTTTGATTACGTCAATGATTTTGCAAACAAATATCTGTTGAGTTCATTGGACATTTTGCTAGTGAGTTTGATGCTTTAATTTTCTTTTGGGGTCCTTTGGGGGTTCAATTGACATGAAGTCAGTGGAGAAGACCGTGTTCAATTTCTTCACAACCAAAGTACTGCAAATTTTGAGTGTCTACGCGAGGGACAGGTAGGTTGTGAGGTTAATGGGAGCGTGCCAATTTCATTTGAAAATGTCAAGCAATATGTTTAATGATTTTTATTTTGATGTTGATAGTCTTACAAGGTTAATGGGTAGGATAAAATGGTTGAAACATGTAGGGATGTGACACAGTTTTTGTGACACCTACAGCTCGAACGATAGATATAGCCAATGCATGGATCATGGTATTTTCTCTGCCTTTTTTCTTGATTATTAATTTGTTTTTCTTTATTTGTAACTGTCATATACTGTGTAATGATTATTTCACATGCACAGAAAAATGCAATTACATTGGTAGTCTCGCCAGGGACCAGTGGAAACATAACTGAAATGCTTAGCAAGTATGTTCCTAAAGTTCTTAGACTATATGTCTATGTATAGATTACTCTGACTTTCAACATATGCTTTTGATTCACACTCTTCCTCTCCTTTTTAGTTTTGCAATGACTGCAATTTTATCCCACACCCATGTCATTGTATGTTTTAGTTAAACGAAAGGATCAAATGCAAAGAGTTTTAGTTTCCTTTCTCGATCAATTTACTAGTGTATTACTTCTGCAAAGGGATGCATGCGGCAATGACCAGCAATAACTTTTTGAGCATCCATAAGATTTTCATCAGTTTCCAGTCACTCAAAATGTTCATGCGTAGATCCTTAGTTGAGAGCAAGAACCAGAATAGAATGATGGAGGATGAAAAGGGAGTGGGTGTTATAGGAGTTTGGATATTATTATCATGTTTTGTGTAGTTGTTAAGTGGGTTATTTTAGTGCTACTTATAAATATACGACATGGGTAACGATGGTCAGTTTTTTCCAATATTGGATTGAGATGATTAGGAGCAGCAGGAGAAACTTTGCTCATCTGGATCTGTATAGGAGGCTTAAACTATTACTTACTTTCAATCTTTAGGCCCTTTTTTACGTGTCAATAATTATTTTGAGCTTATGGAAAGCATTGCTTACTTTTTTTTTGGGAGGGTAAGTGGCATTGTATCCTTTTTAATGGAAGCAGTTTTTTTCTCATAGATATTGGTTTTAATAACGGAACTTGTAGAAGGAAGAAAAAATATTGGGAGTTAAAAGATGGACGAGATGCCTGTGAGTTTATTCTTATTTGTTGGATACATGCGCTGGGTCCTTATTTTGGATACCTGGGTTGGGTTATCATGAAAGTAACTACCTTGTATAACGAGCCTCAACTTTTGAGACTTTTTTTTGCTTTAAGCCCCCCNGGGTCCTTATTTTGGATACCTGGGTTGGGTTATCATGAAAGTAACTACCTTGTATAATGAGCCTCAACTTTTGAGACCTTTTTTTGCTTTAAGCCCCCTTTTTTTTCTTTTATCTTGTTATTTTATTATAGGCTGCTTGTTTTCTTTGTTATCTTTTTTCTCCCTTTAGTTTTTTTTGATTCTTTTTCATTACTCAGAGGAGACACTCTTCTTGTTTACGGATGTCACTTTGATGAATTATGTTCTGTGTCAATCCTCAAAGAATGAAAATAAATTTGTTTTGTTGTTCTAAGATTAAAGATGCAATAATTCCTACCATATTACAAGTTGGATGTCACCAACTTGTCTCTAAAAAGGGTAAAATGCAATTTCTGCTTTTGCTACTTCCAAAGTATTAAATTTTCAGCCTTTTTTTTTTCCGTGGAAAGATGGAAAATGTCCTAAGTGTCTTCAATTGTCAATTTATAGGTACATATTTTTTGCTGACAAGGTAGAAATTCAAGACATCACTAAGCAAACAAGCTTGTTTGTACTGGTGGGACCTAAAAGCAACCAAGTAAGAGATTTAGTGAATTTTTCATTGGCTGTTTTTTTTCCTTTTTACATTTGTTTGTCAGTAATCTAGTTAGTATGATTTTAATGGTGTGCAAACAGGTGATGGAGGATTTAAATCTTGGAGACCTTGTTGGACAGCCATATGGCTCACATAAGCATTATACTGTAATTTTCAGTTTGCCTTCATCTGTTACCTTTTTGTCAATTATTTATTTAATGGACTTGTCTACATTTGTTTCCACGTCGNGACAGCCATATGGCTCACATAAGCATTATACTGTAATTTTCAGTTTGCCTTCATCTGTTACTTTTTTGTCAATTATTTATTTAATGGACTTGTCTACATTTGTTTCCACGTCGATATATTATGATTTTAGTTTTGCCCGGTGAACAGGCATAAACATCTGAGTAAGTTACTTTTAGTTAACATGAAACTGGCCCTATTAGTGATTTGTGTGCATGGCTGTTTGAGGGTAGGCAGACATTCATGGATTAGCANTTAGTTTTGCCCGGTGAACAGGCATAAACATCTGAGTAAGTTACTTTTAGTTAACATGAAACTGGCCCTATAAGTGATTTGTGTGCATGGCTGTTTGAGGGTAGGCAGACATTCATGGATTAGCTCAGTTATTATTTTAGTTGTTGATATTTAGATTGTTGATTGGCATAGGATTCCATTTTTGCTTGAACTTCTATTCTTTCTTTTCAGCTTTGTACCTCGGATTCTACTTGTTATTCCTGTACTGTATAAAGAAAAACAGAATTCAAAGTCCTTTTCCTCATGCAGGTGGGTGGGATGCCATTAACAATAGGAGTGGGAAGCCTCATCTCTGAAAATGGTTTCTCAATGTTGATGTCACCTGCTGCTGCTGGACTTGTATGGAGCGCTCTTTTAAATCAAAGGGCAATCCCAATGGGTTCTAGTGCATGGGAAACATTAAGGGTTCTTCAAGGTCGTTAAATTATGTTTTTGGTATTTTGGCTTATATATTGTGCTTTTAGAGTTTCTGATTTTTTTTGGAAGCTTTTATTAATTTTGTTTATTTCATGGTTACCTTCAATTCAAATTATGTTAGATAGGTTGGCACTCTCGATCACATTATTTAATATTTGCAATTGCTACGAGTTTTGTAGAAATTTGTCATTTGTCTGTTTTGCCTTGATATGGCATAATATAATGCGTCTTTCGTGATTGGTTGATTTACTTTGCTTCTTTTCATGATCTGCATTGAATGGCTGATGACACCTAAAAGCACTTTGTCGACAACCAAGTATATCTGCGAAACATTCAATCTTGGTACAAGAAGAGGTTGCAATGGTGGTTTTGCTATTCCATAATTATATGACAACTTTGAATCTTGGTTCTAGAAGAGCTTTCAATGGTGGCTTTAAGATTTAATTTTTTTCTCCAGTATGTCATGGGAACTAAAAAATCAGAACAACAATTAAGAAAGAAAAAAGAAAAGAAAGTAATTGCAAATAAAAATTAGGAAAGTTGGTCTGGTTATGTTTAGTTNCCTGCTGCTGCTGGACTTGTATGGAGCGCTCTTTTAAATCAAAGGGCAATCCCAATGGGTTCTAGTGCATGGGAAACATTAAGGGTTCTTCAAGGTCGTTAAATTATGTTTTTAGTATTTTGGCTTATATATTGTGCTTTTAAAGTTTCTGATTTTTTTTGGAAGCTTTTATTAATGTTGTTTATTTCATGGTTACCTTCAATTCAAATTATGTTAGATAGGTTGGCACTCTCGATCACATTATTTAATATTTGCAATTGCTACGAGTTTTGTAGAAATTTGTCATTTGTCTGTTTTGCCTTGATATGGCATAATATAATGCGTCTTTGGTGATTGGTTGATTTACTTTGCTTCTTTTCATGATCTGCATTGAATGGCTGATGACACCTAAAAGCACTTTGTAATGGGGGGTTAGCAAGTTAATGACAACCAAGTATATCTGCGAAACATTGAATCTTGGTACAAGAAGAGGTTGCAATGGTGGTTTTGCTATTCCAAAATTATATGACAACTTTGAATCTTGGTTCTAGAAGAGCTTTCAATGGTGGCTTTAAGATTTAATTTTTTTCTCCAGTATGTCTTGGGAACTAAAAAATCAGAACAACAATTAAGAAAGAAAAAAGAAAAAAGAAAAGAAAGTAATTGCAAATAAAAATTAGGAAAGTTGGTCTGGTTATGTTTAGTACTTTCAGATTTTCTCTGCCTTGTCATTTCATATGTATCAAGCTATGAACAACTCAGTTTGTGCAGGAAGACCAGCTCCTGGTAAAGAGCTTACTAATGAATTCAATGTTTTGGAGGCTGGTCTTTGGAATGCAGTTTCTCTGAATAAAGGTGCCTTATTCTCTTACGTTGAAAAATCCCTGCCTAACTCTACTAGAAGAATCTCTGCTAAATAGATTACGCGATGGTTAAACCTCTTCAGGATGTTATAAGGGGCAAGAAACCATTTCAAGACTTATAACATATGATGGTATCAAGCAGAGACTGTGGGGGATTCGTCTATCATCACCAGCGGAACCAGGCAGCCCCATTACGTTTGATGGGAAAAAGGTGAGTTTTTTCATCCTCTAATCTTGAGTAAATTGGACAAATTTACATACAGGAAGAGGTTTGGCTCATAAAGCAAGGCTCGCATCTCTCTTAAACCATAAAAAAATTGTGACCTTCTTGTAATCAGATGCGCCCTAGTAAACCACTAATGATGTTATGCTACCACATGATACCTCAAATTGGTCTGCAACTTGTGTACTTCTTTTAGATATCAGATCCCTGAACTATCTATTAATTGCTTTCTTTTTGAGCTTCCATATTACTTAAACCCCCTACCAACCCCCCTGAGCCAACCAAAACAAAAGAAAACGGAGCAATTTACACATTGAATGATGTTAATTGTTTTCTTTTCTTATTTATTCATTGGGGAACTGGGAGGGGGAATAGTGCCAGCGGGAACATTAAACTACTTTCATATCTATGCAGGTCGGGAAACTGACCAGCTATGCATCTGGCAGAAAAAAATCAGAGTATTTTGGTTTGGGCTATATAAAGAGGCAGGGTGCGTCTAAAGGGGACACTGTAATTGTTGGAGACAACATTTTAGGGACAGTTGTTGAAGTTCCTTTCCTTGCTCAGCAGTGTCCGCCGTTAACAAACTCCAAACCTTGATGCCCAATGGCCATGTGGTTAAACTTAACCTCTACATATTTTGCAACTCTTGGCAGCTGGTATGGGGACTGTACTTCGGGGATAATCTGCCAAGAGCGACAATCACTGAAGTTGCTCTCTTTGGCAGGAAAAGAAAAGGAGGTTGAAGATGCCCCATCATCTGAAAATTGTGATGATACGTCCGTGCATCTGGTGAGTACACTTGCATCTACCTATTTAAGTATTGTGTCTGATAGTCATGACTCTTAGCTCATGTTGTCNAGGTTGAAGATGCCCCATCATCTGAAAATTGTGATGATACGTCCGTGCATCTGGTGACTACACTTGCATCTACCTATTTAAGTATTGTGTCTGATAGTCATGACTCTTAGCTCATGTTGTCTTTGAACAATCCTCTGAAATTTATGCTGATATGCTTGTGAATCTGTTTCCTTCATATCTATGTACTTCAAGTCATCATGTGGCTCAATGTCACGACACTCCCTCTTGTAAATCTTTCATTTTCTACTGGAGCAAAATAATCTCTCTCTCTCTCTCTCTCATAATCATAGTATTCTCAAAACCTACCCTTGNATCCTCTGAAATTTATGCTGATATGCTTGTGAATCTGTTTCCTTCATATCTATGTACTTCAAGTCATCATGTGGCTCAATGTCACGACACTCCCTCTTGTAAATCTTTCATTTTCTACTGGAGCAAAATAATCTCTCTCTCTCTCTCTCATAATCATAGTATTCTCAAAACCTACTCTTACGGAATTGTCAGTAAAACTACAAGAGCAGTAAAACTAAAACATTTTTGTCTGCATCTCTCTTACTGACTGAATTCTAACTGCTCGATTCTCATTCTATGACCGTTTTGGACGAAAACATTGCAGACTTCTCAATTTAAAAGGGGTTTAAACACATTGGTCCTCCAAAGAACATAAATCTAAAATGGGGAAAATAGTGATAGCAAGCTCAACTTGTATCTATAATATCTGGACAGATCATTCGAAAAATAGGTAAGTTATAAGTAACTCATTGATGGCACAGAGGTAGCATGAAAATTGTGAAACTTCAATTCTGAAACCGAACATTCTCCACATCTACCAGTGTAATATAAGTGGCTCTACAGCTAACAAGCATGTACATGGTTTTTGTACATAATCCAATCTAAGATAGCCTATTCTACAAAGTTTTCGTCACTGCCGTTCTACAGGAGTCGAATCTGAGAACCTCGAATACAGATAAGACTATTTCTGTACTTGGTTCCCATCACTTTGGTTGGTCAAATGTAAACAGTCTTATCTCGAGTACGGAAAGATTCTTTCTGTACTTACTCCAATTTAAATTGCCATGAAAACAATCACACCTTGAAATGAANAACCTCGAATACAGATAAGACTATTTCTGTACTTGGTTCCCATCACTTTGGTTGGTCAAATGTAAACAGTGTTATCTCGAGTACGGAAAGATTCTTTCTGTACTTACTCCAATTTAAATTGCCATGAAAACAATCACACCTTGAAATGACAAAAACTGATGATCAAGAACAGTTCTGCAGAATACTAACAAGATCGCAGCGTTGTTCATCGCTCAATTCTGTGGGAAACTCGACGAGAAATTTGAGTCGAAGGTCACCCCTCCTGCCTTCTTCCTTGGATTTAGTTATCCCTTGGCCAGGAATGATCTTTTCATATCCAGGATATATGATGTCCTCCATTATTGAGAGAGTCATCTTCTCCCCTCCTNGCTCAATTCTGTGGGAAACTCGACGAGAAATTTGAGTCGAAGGTCACCCCTCCTGCCTTCTTCCTTGGATTTAGTTATCCCTTGGCCAGGAATGATCTTTTCATAGCCAGGATATATGATGTCCTCCATTATTGAGAGAGTCATCTTCTCCCCTCCCAGCAGAGGGACAGTTATTGTGCAACCTGTGAGAGCTTGAAGCAGAGGAATTTCAACTACAAGCTCCAAATCATCACCATCTCTGTTATAAATAGGGTGTCTCTTTTCGTCGATTTGAAAGATTATATCAGCTGGGAGGGTGCCTGGTTTCTGGTCTCCCTTGCCTTCAAATGTGATTTTTGTTCCTTTTTGCCATCCTGGCTTCACTCTTATCTTCAGTATCTCCTGTTCTTGTATAATTAGCCTGTCAAAAATAAAACATCATTACAATACTTCAACGCTTTTTCGAAATTATAACATTCACAATGGTATTTTTGGTGATTGACCTGCCACTTATTATTCTCTACAAAGAAATCCTATTTAATTCACCAATTCCTCAGAAGATACTAAACTTTTAATAGATTATGATTGATTTGATTCTCCGAAAATGAGAAGAGTCCGATAATAAATAGTTTTAGATTAGCTTCAAGTTCTAGCATAAATAAAATCATTTTAATATGACAAGCCTAATTAATTGGTATTGCTTGCAAAAATGTCAGACTGTTTGAGTTTTTCTTTTGACAATTTTATCTTGTATTTATATAAATCCTAGTAGATTTGTAAGATTTTCCATGTGGTTTTGCTAATATGTACATCAAGTGAATTTCAGTTTATAGGGAACCTATAAATAGTGGATTTGGTTAATAAACAAGTGAATCATAAATCCTAAGTTATAGGTTCATAAATTATATGTATTAATGTGCACACGACACATGTAACACGATTAATAAATAAGCTGGTGAAATAGCGTTAAAGTCATTTAATATGATTAATTAAGCGGGTCATACAAGCAATTGATAATATTTGACACAAATCCTAAACACTATTAATTTGAACACGATTAACACTCCTAGATTATGGAATCAAAAAAATTTAAATAAGCTATGGTTTTAAATCAACTATAAAAGATGGTTAATGTTTCTTAGGGAAGTCAAGATTGTGTCATAGGTGAATTGTAAAGATATTTATAAAGATGAGAGGTTGGGTAAGCTTTAATTCTTTACTCTCATCATAGAGTTGAATATATAAAAATAATTAAAGGGTTAGTTCCACTATGCCTCTCCAAGCTATAAGGTTTGTGTCATTTTTTCCCCAACTATGTTATTAATTACCTAGTCCCCAAATGATTGATGTTCGTTAGGAATTTAACAGAAAGTTATTTTACTTTTTTTCTTGAATTATGCGATTTTTGTTTCTGTTTATCTTGATACATTGATATTTTTCGTCAAAAAAATTAATGGATGCTTGCGTATTGGACAATGTGAAATCAGTCAAATGTGCGAGAAAGTAGTTGAAGGGACAAAATGACACAAAATTCTAATGGCTTGTACACGTGGCAATAGAAATGAATTATAAACCTAGATGTCATGAGTTTAAATTTTACAAATTCTTAGGGGGCTCAGCAACAAGGAATTTATTCCTTGTATATAGCTTAATCTCAACATGGATAGTTTGATTTTGATTAGACCAAAAAAAAAATTAATTGAAATAGGCATAAAACATCTCGACCGTTCAAAAAAAAAAAATGACACAAATATCATAATTTGAGTATGGCGAAGTGTAATTAAAATAAGAATAAAAATAATAATTAATGATGGGGAAAGATTTGTATATACCCGGTGTTTGAGATGACCTCTCTTGTAATTTTGATCTTTTTCACGCAACCATTGCACAACTCCTCAAGCGTGCACTCCAGCATTTTCTCAATGGGCTGAGGTTTTCTCCGAGCGGTCGACTGCGAAAAAATGATCGGCGTGGTGCTCCGGCGACTCGTAATTTTCGATAGAGAATCTGGTTGTTCTCGGGTGCTCGAAGTACTACTCCGACTTGAGCTTCTCGATAAACTCGGCGGTGGAGTTGTGCTTCTCCGGCTCGCACTTTTCGGTAAGTTTCTTGGACTCGGCGTTGGTGTGTGGCTCCTCCGGCTAGCATTCCGAGATAGAAGAGACGGGCTGGAAGGGAAGACCTCGTCATCTTTCCGGTTATGAAACGAATTTTCCGGCGATTTTTGGTCGTCGATGTTAAAATATTCTTCTCTCTTCTTCGTACTAAGAACCTGAAATTCAAGAAAAATAACAAAATTATGAACCCTAAAGCTTCGAATTTTATATGTATTTGTGCGGCATTTAAGAAATGTGAATGAGAATTTGATGAATTGTACCCTATAGGCTTCATTGATAGATTTGATCTTGACTTCGGCATCAGATTTGTTGTTCGGATTCTTATCGGGATTCCATTTCATGACAAGGGATTTGTAAGCTTTGCATATATCTGTAAGGGTTGCAGTTTTTGGGATTCCGAGGATGCTGTAGAAATTCTGCGCCGGTGCACGTGGAGGATCTCCCATGAGAGAGAGAAAGAGAGAGAGGTGTTGCAGAGGAGAGGGAATAGAGAGAGAGGGAGGAGATTGAGTGGAAAAAGAGGAAGGAACAGAGAGGTGTCTGTGCCCACCAACTGTTTGATAATCGGAACCAAACACAGAAGCGCTTTTGTAGGGGCTTTTATTAGGCATATTTTGTTCTAGTGAGAAGAACAGGTCATTTCATCTTTTAGTGAATGCCTCAAGTCCCCCATATTTCTGGTAATTTTCATTCCTTCCTCTCCCTCTCGCGTAAATAAATCAAACCAAACTAAGTTTCATGTCCTAATTGTTTGGGATTGATTGTATAAGTCTCTCTCCAGTAAATATTCAATACAACAACGGTGATACCACGATAACATTGTCACGTGATATTACCATCTAATAATAAGATACTAAATAGGTAAGATGGATTTCACTTTCTTGCATGTTGGTAGTTATTAACTTGCATAGGGAGAATTAGTTGTTATTTCATTATATAGAGGGGTAGTTATTGAGTTGTGTAAGGTTCGTTTACTTATTTATTAACATATTATTAAATGTTGATATCACGTGATAATGTTTTTTCTCTCTCACACATNGATTTGATTCTCCGAAAATGAGAAGAGTCCGATAATAAATAGTTTTAGATTAGCTTCAAGTTCAAGCATAAATAAAATCATTTTAATATGACAAGCCTAATTAATTGGTATTGCTTGCAAAAATGTCAGACTGTTTGAGTTTTTTTTTGACAATTTTATCTTGTATTTATATAAATCCTAGTAGATTTGTAAGAATTTCCACGTGGTTTTGCTAATTCTTTAAATGAGAGGTTGGGTAAGCTTTAATTCTTTACTCTCATCATAGAGTTGAATATATAAAAATAATTAAAGGGTTAGTTTCACTATGCCTCTCCAAGCTATAAGGTTTGTGTCATTTTTTCCCCAACTATGTTATTAATTACCTAGTCCCCAAATGATTGATGTTCGTTAGGGAATTTAACAGAAAGTTATTTTACTTTTTTTCTTGAATTATGCGATTTTTGTTTCTGTTTATCTTGATACATTGATATTTTTCGTCAAAAAAAATTAATGGATGCTTGCGTATTGGACAATGTGAAATCAGTCAAATGTGCGAGAAAGTAGTTGAAGGGACAAAATGACACAAAATTCTAATGGCTTGTACAGGTGGCAATATAAATGAATTATAAACCTAGATGTCATGAGTTTAAATTTTACAAATTTTTAGGGGGCTCAGCAACAAGGAATTTATTCCTTGTATATAGCTTAATCTCGACATGGATAGCTTGATTTTGATTAGATCGAAGAAAAAATTAATCGAAATAGGCATAAAACATCTCGACCGTTCAAAAAAAAAAAATGACACAAATATCATAATTTGAGTATGGCGAAGTGTAATTAAAATAAGAATAAAAATAATAATTAATGATGGGGAAAGATTTGTATATACCCGGTGTTTGAGATGACCTCTCTTGTAATTTTGATCTTTTTCACGCAACCATTGCACAACTCCTCAAGCGTGCACTCCAGCATTTTCTCAATGGGCTGAGGTTTTCTCCGAGCGGTCGACTGCGAAAAAATGATCGGCGTGGTGCTCCGGCGACTCGTAATTTTCGATAGAGAATCTGGTTGTTCTCGGGTGCTCGAAGTACTACTCCGACTTGAGCTTCTCGATAAACTCGGCGGTGGAGTTGTGCTTCTCCGGCTCGCACTTTTCGGTAAGTTTCTTGGACTCGGCGTTGGTGTGTGGCTCCTCCGGCTAGCATTCCGAGATAGAAGAGACGGGCTGGAAGGGAAGACCTCGTCATCTTTCCGGTTATGAAACGAATTTTCCGGCGATTTTTGGTCGTCGATGTTAAAATATTCTTCTCTCTTCTTCGTACTAAGAACCTGAAATTCAAGAAAAATAACAAAATTATGAACCCTAAAGCTTCGAATTTTATATGTATTTGTGCGGCATTTAAGAAATGTGAATGAGAATTTGATGAATTGTACCCTATAGGCTTCATTGATAGATTTGATCTTGACTTCGGCATCAGATTTGTTGTTCGGATTCTTATCGGGATTCCATTTCATGACAAGGGATTTGTAAGCTTTGCATATATCTGTAAGGGTTGCAGTTTTTGGGATTCCGAGGATGCTGTAGAAATTCTGCGCCGGTGCACGTGGAGGATCTCCCATGAGAGAGAGAAAGAGAGAGAGGTGTTGCAGAGGAGAGGGAATAGAGAGAGAGGGAGGAGATTGAGTGGAAAAAGAGGAAGGAACAGAGAGGTGTCTGTGCCCACCAACTGTTTGATAATTGGAACCAAACACCGAAGCGCTTTTGTAGGGGCTTTTATTAGGCATATTTTGTTCTAGTGAGAAGAACAGGTCATTTCATCTTTTAGTGAATGCCTCAAGTCCCCCATATTTCTGGTAATTTTCATTCCTTCCTCTCCCTCTCGCGTAAATAAATCAAACCAAACTAAGTTTCATGTCCTAATTGTTTGGGATTGATTGTATAAGTCTCTCTCCAGTAAATATTCAATACAACAACGGTGATACCACGATAACATTGTCACGTGATATTACCATCTAATAATAAGATACTGAATAGGTAAGATGGATTTCACTTTTTTGCATGTTGCTAGTTATTAACTTGCATAGGGAGAATTAGTTGTTATTGCATTACATAGAGGGGTAGTTATTGAGTTGTGTAGGGTTCGTTTACTAATTTATTAACATATTATTAAATGTTGATATCACGTGATAATGTTTTTTCTCTCTCACACATACACACACCTACCCATACCACACATTTGGTAATTCTACAACCCCAAAAATAAAATAAATACATATTTGGACTATAATCTACAATTTTAGTGAATAAAAAATGTATGTCATCTGTTCTAGGAATGAATAAAGCCAAAGGGGCGCATCACGTGACATTCATTTAATTAGTGAAAGAGCAGACAAAGGCAATCAACGTGTTTTTTGAGTTTAAAGACGATTACAACTCCCTTGTGGCTCTGTGATTGAAAAAAGAATAGTAATTATTTAAGTCAATCAAGTCTATGGGATAGAAAGATAGCATTTGAAACAAGAAAAGAAACTACCCAAAGAACCAGTGTAACTATCGTTGAAGAAATGCCTATAAAAGAGCCTCTAATTGTAGAACAAAAACAAGGTCAAACCCATCAAAGCTCCACAATTTGGACATTTCTAAGAGTTGTTTTAGATTAGTTTTAGGATAGAATTAGTTTTAAGGTTGTTTCATTAGTTTGTTGTAGCTCATAAATCTTTCTAAATTAATAAAAGTGTCTTTCTTTTTGTTAATAGTTTGATTTTCATTTTACTTACTTTAAATGTGTCGATTGTGATCATCAAAGAAAATCCTAAAACAAGATAGTTAAACCTAACATCTAGCAATCGTCTGAGATCACTTTATGGAAGGATTGAGTCTATCAAGTGTAGGAGAAATTCTTTGTGGAGATCAGTAGTATCATATCGAAAGTTACCATTTTTTAAGGTCAAATTATACATTTTAAATGTGAAGTTATAACTATTTAGGTTAATTTATCTATACTATTTTAAAATATTAACACAGTTGAAAAACTTTTTTTTTCTGCTTTTACCCCTAATAATANAGGTTAATTTATCTATACTATTTTAAAATATTAACACAGTTGAAAAACTTTTTTTTTTCTGCTTGTACCCCTAATAATTCAACTATTTCATCATTATCCTTCATAATTAATGTCACACTCCTATTTTGTTATTAAGTGATCTTACAAAGACAATTATGCCTTAAACCAAAAATTTGACTTAAATGTTAAAAACTTTTGAGTTTCTAAATTTTTAAATCTATCATAAAATACTATTATAAATTCACATTTATTATGTCAAGATTTATGAAAAAAAATTAAATCTCCAAACTCTTCTTACACAATTGCATAAAGAGAATTTAATATTATCTATTAATATTTTCTCTGCCTTGTAATTTTCCCAACCCCCACATAGAGAAGCTAAAGATATAGGCCTTTTTCTATATTCACTTAATTACCCCAATTAGTAAAACCTTTCTTGTTTTGTTGCCTATAAATAGAGGAAGCGAGTAGAGTAAATTCTAAATCTTTGTTATTTCTTTTTACTCTCTCTCCATAAATTTTATTCTTGTTTTGTTTGATAAGGTGAAACTAGTAGAGAACAGAAGAAAGATGAGTGTATATACATACATACATACATACATACATATATACATGCTCTCTTTAAATACAAAAGACCTATTTTGTTTGAGGGTTCTGAGTAGATGCTAATAGTGTGTTATTGTTATTTGTTCTTTTCAATTGATTTGTTTATTCATTCTACATGGTTGAGGCTTTATAATTAGTTAGAAAGGTTGCAATGTGGAATTTGGTAGGTTCCAAAGTTTTTTGAATAGATTCTAGTGCACTGCAATAAAGGAGATGCTGCACAAAATACCCAGAGTTTGAACGCATTAACAAGGCAAAGACCTATAAAGACAGAGAAAGTCATTGCACAAATGGAGTGAACGAGATTTCTTGCATATTTTAAAATTTTAGTTGCTGCAACTTTATTTTCTCGAAAAGTTGGTAGTTACCAAATAAAGGCCGGCCAAAACAATATCTTCTGCATCTCTAAATATTTTGTTGAGTTTGGTTGATCTTGGACATGCAGAATAACATAAAAATATTTTTGGTATCTAACATCCTTACATACAATAAAAACAAAAACATATAATCCATATTGCACAAAATAAACAACAAAAATAAAAAATACAATTCAAAATGGTTTACGTGCAATGCACGTGTGTACCAATTAGTAATCATGAAATATTGTGATCTGTTGTAACTTGATATTTAAAAATTATAATTTAACCTTTAAAGTTGTGATTTTCTTTATTAATTATAACATTTTAGGATTGATCACATTTTTTTGCAGTTGTAACTTACACATCAAAAAAATGTAAGTTTATGTTACCAAAGGTAGTATTGGAGTGTTCCTCATGATTTAGGGACCTTATAAACCAACAATTAGTCGTGAGTCCAAGTATTAGGTACAATTCATGTTTATCCAACGGTAACAATAGGTTATCTCTAACTTGAATAAAAATCCAATTATGTATTTTGATTGTGTGTGTGTATTATATGGTAAGAATTAGAATCAAATTACTTGGCCAAAATCTACATGAGTGTAGTGACAATAATACATTCTTTTGGCATTTCCTAGGGTTTTTCACTTTTTGCCTTAATTGAAAACTTTTAATCACGAAAAAACACACTCACTTAGGCCCATTGCCCCCCCCCCCTTCTCTCTCTCTCTCTTGTGGTTACAGTGTGTTCAAGTTTGTGCAGACTATTCTCTCCAGCTCTTATGAGTCGGTCACCGTAACTCAAGCTAATTTAAAAAGGGGGTGAGAAATATCGAACCTATCACCCCCTCTAAGACCCCCTCTACGACGTCATCCAATGCACCCATATTTATTCCTTTTACAATGTTTTGGCCCAAGGGGCATTTGCATGAGCACTGTCTACCGCCTTCATGTTCTAAATGGCTGTTATGTTAATCCTAATTTTGGTTTACACACTAATTTCTAGACCTAGTGCCCAATGAGCTTGAGGTCATAGTGCACAAATTGGTTTATTTTTGTCTACTTAAACTATCCTTGCTTGCCAAGATTGATCCCTTTTGTGTGAGTACATGAAATAAACTCCAAACGTTATAGCATAAGCAAAAATGTAAGCATATATACATTTGTTTGCAGCTGTTTTGCATGTCTGTGATGTTCAAGTGTAGGACACAGGAACCAAGACAAAGGCTGGCTGTAATTTGTTCCTATGCTTAAGAACATTTCTTGTTGATGAGGAACCTAAATCAACTCCTTCCTTTCTTTATTTTTTTTTTTGTCTATTTATCAAAGGAAAAAATGCTGTACAAGGAGATATTAGATTCTCGGATGAGACTACACAGCTACTAACCATTCCTTACGCGTCCTTGACCTATCTTGATTAAGACCGAAAACCTATTAAAAGTGGGGCTATTTTAAGAAGTTTTTAATTGTTAGAATGAATTTTCACATTTTATATCGTGAAAGATTTCAATATTTTCATTTTGTATTCTTAAAAATTAAATTTCTTATATTATATCCTTAATGTATTAAAAGTGTTACGATGTGATCTTTCTATTAGTTTTCGTTATTTTTTTGTCAAAAATTAATCCATTGACACTGATGAAAAAATTAACAGAAATGTCACATCGTAATATTTTTAATATATTAGGGGTACAATAAGTGAAATTTAATCTTGAGAGTACAAAATAAAAACCTTAAAATTTTTTAGGACGTAAAATTGAATTCACCTTAATTATATTTTTTAGGCCGGCCCGTGAATATAAGGGGTCACCTTGAGAATAGGTAATATGGGGTGGAGTCTCATTAGAGCAAGTCACTTGAGTGGCATTACAAAGTTGTCGTTGTTTTTCCTTGGCTTATCAAATCAATGTTTGCTTATTCATGGCTTCTTTGAATACTCCGAACAGAGAAAGCCCAAATTCGCAGATGCTGATTGAAAGTGAGTTGGGGATAGACATGAACATTTCGACAAACATGAATATTGGGAAATAAAGGGATGGTTTCTGTTCTAATTGTTTGCTCTAGGGGATCGAAAGAAGGTGCACAGCTTCTTTGCTAGAGATAGAGGGAAAACTAACTCCAAAAAAATTTAGGATTTTTTGTACTTTGTACCTGAAAGATGTTTCAATTTCTATTTTATTTCCTAAAAGATTATTTTTTTTACATTACACCCTGAATATCATAAATAGGTTTCAATGTGATCCTCACATTGACATTCATTTTAGATGCCATTAAAAAAGGTACAAAGTACTATTTGGTAATATATTGTTTAATTATATTTTTTAAGCAACGTTTGTTTCGGATTTTCTCTTTTTCCTTTTCTTTGTAGGAGTTTGCTTCCCTCATATGAGTTAACTAGTCATAATTTGTGCCTGAAGGCACGATAAAACATAAAATTCAAGCATCCAAAAAATCGATCTCATTATATTAAATTTTTTTAGCATGTGTATCGTATATGGATAATGTTTGAAATAAAAATTATGTTAAACTACAAATTAATCAAATATAAAATAATTGAACATATGACAGAAATAAGTGATATGATATTTTTAAGAGGAAAAATATGTAAGATAAAAATTCAAATAGCTATGTGTTTGATTATATAGATTGCCTTAACATAGTTATACGAACGTACATATGTATATGATACGTGTATTGTTTATATTCTATGATTCGTATATATAATTTTTATGTTTTTTTTTCAACAGTTAGGAGTGTTTGGATTAGTTTACGTGTACTTCAACTAATTCTATTTTTGGGTCCGGTTAAAGGCAAACCATCCACGTTGAGACTAGAGTATTTATGGGGAATACCTCATGGGCGCGCCCCACAAGATTCGAACTCAAGACGTCTGAATTTATAGCTCGTCCATGTTATCACTTGAGTTACCTTGGTATTAGATAACTTTTGCTATATAGTAATAAATTTTTTTTTTATTTTTTCGAAACAAAATTTGCTTAAAAAAAAATTATTGGAGAATAAAAAGTCACCACACGATATTTGAACTTTTGGGTAGAAAAATGATTCGACTAAGCTTTAGATTTTCATTTTGTTTTTGGAATCTTGTGATCCTAATCTGTCAAGAGCATGTCCTTGATCGGATATAGGAGCCCATTCCACCGTCCACTAGTCTAGACATGATCCTGAGTTGTTAATGGCATTCATTGGACATACAATTCATAGGGGCTTTCAGATTCTTTCTTTTGAAAAATGAAGTCCAACCTAGCAGACAAGGTTATAGACCTTAGATAGAACTTTGTCTAAAAACATGTAAATCAAAGACTTTCTGACGATTCTTATTCATCCACTTGAGATTTTAAAGTACGTTGGCAGAACTTGAAAATTCATTTATTGAATATATAAACAGTTGAACTGGATTGTACTATTGAATCAAAGACTAATACTCATTTCATATTTAGTTAACCGATGAACTTGCTATTCGACATTTATCTTGAATTCGATAACTCTGTTTGAGTTAGGACTTAGAACATTGACTTGTATTTGTTGGTTGCCAAATATCGAGTTTACTATTTTGCACCTTTACAGTTCCGAAGCCAAGCAAATAGGGGTATAAACCTTAAAATAGAATTGTTTGTAATAACATATAAACGAAAGACTTTTTGAAGATTTTTATTCATTCACTTGAGATTTTAAAGTAGGTTGGGGGAACTTGAAAATTCATTCACTATTTATAAACAACTGAACTAGATGGTGCCAATGAATCAAGGGCTAATGCTCATTTCTTCTTCAATTAACCGATCAACTTTGCTATCGGAGATTTATCTTGAATTCGATAACTCTGTTTGTCAAGATAGTTCAAATCTACTTCGAGTTAAAATGAGTTAGGACATTGAATCATATTTGTTGGTTGTTAGAAACCTTAGAAAGCTTAAGGCAAGAAGGGAGATTCAAGCTTAAAACAAAAGTAAGAGGGAACTATGCTTCACTCCTTTTAGAGAACTGATAGGGAGGTAAGGAACATCATGTTAGGACTAACAATAAGACTTTCTATTTCCATTAGAATCTCAACTCTAAGTTAAATTACACACTATATACACTACAAGCTTTTACATGTCAACTGAACAGCTCATGTCTGCAATGGAGGCCTCCTTGATGTGCTCAATGAACTGAAAAAATTCCCGTCGGCATATATCGGGCGATCGGGAATTTCGGGGGTCTCAATATCCCCTTCAAGCATTCTCAACGCATCCAAAATTGTAGGCCTCAAAGCCACCATTACATGGGAACACAAAATCCCAACCAGCACAAATCTTTCCATTATCGCCCTAGGATTTCTATTCACAGATTCCTCATTTCCCAACAAGGAAACATCAAAAACTTCATCAATTTTTCCAGCTTTCACAAGGGACCAAGCCCAATCTGTAATCAGAAACGTTGATGGCGATCCCGAGGATGACAAATCAAGAGCTTTTCTACCACACATGATCTCCAAAACCACCACTCCAAAGCTATAAGCATCACTCTTTTCGGTTAAGTGCCCATAAAGTGCGTATTCTGGAGCTAAGTATCCATGAGTCCCCGCCACTCGTGTAGTGAGATGAGACTGGCCTTCTGTGCTTTGTCTTGCCAAGCCAAAATCCGCCACTCTTGCTCTCATATCTGCATCTAACAGTATGTTAGAGGGCTTAATATCTCTATGATATATTGCGGGTGTCACTCCATAGTGTAGATAAGCTAATGCCTTTGCCACATCCAAGATTATGCTCTTCCTCTGAGGCCATGTCAATTTTTTCTTGCAAATTCCATTTTGATTTTCTTTCGAAACAAACAAATAGTCATTGAGATTCCCATTTGACATGTAATCATAAACAAGGTATCTCTGATTCTCTCTAATACCATAGTTTTCATCAAACACATCTGTCACACAACTACCTCTAAGTGGCACTAAATTTCGATGCCTCAAAGTGCTAATAATCTCGACTTCATTGCAAAAGTCAGCATCCCCTTGAATGTCCGATTCTATGATCTTCTTGACAGCAACCATGGTTCCATCTCGGAGAGTACCTCGATAAACAATACCAAAATGGCCTTTCCCAATCAAACATTTTGGGGAAAAATTATTGGTTGCCTTCTTAAGGTCTTGAATTTGGAACCATACTGATCCATGGTTGGGGCGCAAATTTAAACGTGCTCTATGACCATGATCATCCAAATCAAACCCAAAACCAGACGAATCTCTCGCAAAAATCTTCCTCCTCCTCCACCTATTCAACCCAAAGTACAAAGCCAGAAAACAGGACATGACTGATAGGGAAAAACTAACTCCAGAAGACCCGAAAACTAGTACCAATCGTCGTGTATTCTCTGTCCCAGTAGGCAAGGACATAGGCAGCCCCAAAATACATGTGAGTGCACCCAGACTTTCTGGGCCAAGCTTATTTACAATACCAGCAGCATACAGAATTGTATAGTAAAAGCAGCCTCGACTGTGAGAAGCATTGCCATCAATGGAAACCAACTTGGATTGAACCTGAAATCCGGCAAGGACACATGAATCGCAGTAAGTAAGGTCAGAGAGGTCTGGCCGGCAGGCAGTGTCAAGGGAAGTGGATGGTCCGATCTTATCGAGCCAGTCTTGTTTGGTTTGGACATTTGCACAAACATTTGTTGTGTTGACATATTGTTGGGGTTGAAAGCATATGGACGTGAGATTGGTGGGTAAAGAGAGAGAATTGAGGTTTGTTTGGAGATCAGAGAGACAGGAAATGGAGGTTGGGAGGTCAGGAAGCCTGAAAAGAGAGGTCTTGTTGAGGTACTGAGCAAAGGCTACACCATAGAGGCTGAGGAGTGTTTGACAACATGTGGTTGATGCATCATTTCCAGTGGTTCCATGGTGGTTCTGGCAGGAAGAGGAGTCCCATGGAATAGTTTTGACATAGTTTAGATCCAGTGGACATGGAGATGCGTTGGAGAGAGAAGAAGAGACTAAATTTAGAGAGAGAAAGCAGAGAAAAACTGCAAATTTGATCACAAGATTAAACATCATCTTGCCTACCAATCTGTTGTGGGCAGGAGATTTTGTTTTAGATGGTGGGTTGTGAGGTGGGCGGGTGGTGGTGAATGTGAATGTGAATAATATATAGTTTGATAAAATACACAGGTCCCATTTGCTCTCTTTTGGAGTCAACTCTGTGTTGGAAATATGTTCCGTGTGGAAAATCCCTACAACGATGGGCCTCTCTGCAATGGAATTTCGAGGAGATTCCCCCACTTAGTTTTATTTTGCGTTTGATTTCCTTTTACTTCTTCGCATATGCCGTATTAGCCTCTTTTCGAGGTAATGCCCAGATCGTTAAGCTTTTCGTGCGGTTCAAAACTTACCCTATTATAATGTGACTGATAGTTTATTTATTATTATTAAATCTTCTTGGAATCTTATATCAAAAGTTATAAATATGTCTAACAGTCGTGTCGGATTAAGCAAAATACTGATAGGTTTAAACAAATTAGTGTTAAAAATCACTCAACCAGTACACACCAACCGTTTATTAAACATGTCGCAAAAGACGAATATGACCAACCTATTTATTTGGTGAATTATCCAACATGACCTGTGTAACCCGACAAATAAATGGGTCGTTTGGGCCAATTTTCGGTTCACATGATAACCCTTCCTCCATCTACAATTACATACTTATTTGATCCGTTTATCATAAAAATTTTGTACACACCAAATTGAAAACATCCAACACATAATAATATTTTTGGTTCATAAAGTGTGTATGTTTTGTAAATTTGGTCATTATTGTATTAATTTCATTAATTTAGTCCTTAAAGTATTGAATTTATATTTAAATTCAAATACGAATTGAATATTTTAAGTATCAAATTGACAAGATTCATAAAATTGCCCAAGTCGAGCTTGGGTAGGGTAGGCCCAATCCTTTACTCAACAAAGTTATCGGCCAGGCTGGACTTCGAACAGAGATAGACTACTCGTAGCCTAACCCGCCACTCAATGGGTGGCATTTTTTTATATATATAAACAACCCGAGCCCGAGCCCGATTCTAAATTTGGGCTTTAAATTTGATCATAAAATTTGATCAGTATAGTATTACTGCCCAAATATTCCTAAAATTTAAATAGATAAACAGGTGTTTGACGGATTGATATACTTCATTGAACACGATCCGTGTAATAAGCGGGTTTGATAGATTCACCCGTTTATCATCCAAATTTATTGGAGTCGAACACAAACTCGCTAACTTCGTGTCGTTTTGTGTCGGACAATTGAGTTGTGTTGCATTTTGCCACGCCTAGTTATACAACTCAAATTCATTAGAGTGATTGTCAAGATGTAGAACTATTTAGCTAAATAAACAAAAATAAAATCATTATATCAAATTTATATTAAGGCAAAAAGGAAGGTTCATGGAATAATCACGGTCAAACCAATATATTGGTTAAAGCATCCCCACGTGACTCAAACTCACAGTGATAGTGATCTGATGGGAAATTCCACCTAATGCTTTTATTAATATTTTTTAGGCTAAAAATCATAATTGCTCCTTAAATTTTACTTTGGATTTTAATTTAGTCCCTGAATTTTTATTTGTCTCAATTTAATCTCTTAACTATGAATTTTGTTTCAATTAAGTCCTTTTGTCTATTTTTACCATTAGATCACATATAGACTAGTCCAATCTGATCAATTTTCACCGTTAGATCATATGTTTCCATTTGATCTAATACTAAAAATTGATGAAATGACTTAATTGAAACGAAATTGAAAATTAAGGGACTAAATTGGGAGAATTGAAAGTTTAAGAATCAAATTAAAACTGAAGTAAAATTTCAGAGACTAATTATGGTATTTATCCTATTTTCTAAAGTTTTTTTTTTNTTGGAATCTTATATCAAAAGTTATAAATATGTCTAACAGTCGTGTCGGATTAAGCAAAATACTGATAGGTTTAAACAAATTAGTGTTAAAAATCACTCAACCAGTACACACCAACCGTTTATTAAACATGTCGCAAAAGACGAATATGACCAACCTATTTATTTGGTGAATTATCCAACATGACCTGTGTAACTCGACAAATAAATGGGTCGTTTGGGCCAATTTTCGGTTCACATGATAACCCTTCCTCCATCTACAATTACATACTTATTTGATCCGTTTATCATAAAAATTTTGTACACACCAAATTGAAAACATCCAACACATAATAATATTTTTGATTCATAAAGTGTGTATGTTTTGTAAATTTGGTCATTATTGTATTAATTTCATTAATTTAGTCCTTAAAGTATTGAATTTATATTTAAATTCAAATACGAATTGAATATTTTAAGTATCAAATTGACAAGATTCATAAAATTTGCATACTTAAAAGGATAAAAAATACTACTAACCCAAAACCAAATTCCCCCACTAACATATTACAAAGTAAAAAGCCAAAACAAACGAGAAAAACATACTCTAAATTCAACATCTAACATCTTCATCAAAAACTATATTCCACCAACTAACATCAACTTCTAACATCTTCATCAAATTTTTTTTTTGCCCAGGTCGAGCTTGGGTAGGGTAGGCCCAATCCTTTACTCAACAAAGTTATCGGCCAGGCTGGACTTCGAACAGTGATAGGCTACTCGTAGCCTAACCCGCCACTCAATGGGTGGCATTTTTTTATATATATAAACAACCCGAGCCCGAGCCCGACTCTAAATTTGGGCTTTAAATTTGATCATAAAATTTGGTCAGTATAGTATTACTGCCCAAATATTCCTAAAATTTAAATAGATAAACGGGTGTTTGACGGATTGATATACTTCATTGAACACGATCCGTGTAATAAGCGGGTTTGATAGATCCACCCGTTTATCATCCAAATTTATTGGAGTCGAACACAAACTCGCTAACTTCATGTCGTTTTGTGTCGGACAATTGAGTTGTGTTGCATTTTGCCACGCCTAGTTATACAACTCAAATTCATTAGAGTGATTGTCAAGATGTAGAATTATTTAGCTAAATAAACAAAAATAAAATCATTATATCAAATTTATATTAAGGCAAAAAGGAAGGTTCATGGAATAATCACGGTCAAACCAATATATTGGTTAAAGCATCCCCACGTGACTCAAACTCACAGTGATAGTGATCTGATGGGAAATTCCACCTAATGCTTTTATTAATATTTTTTAGGCTAAAAATCATAATTGCTCCTTAAATTTTACTTTGGATTTTAATTTAGTCCCTGAATTTTTATTTGTCTCAATTNCTCACAGTGATAGTGATCTGATGGGAAATTCCACCTAATGCTTTTATTAATATTTTTGAGGCTAAAAATCATAATTGCTCCTTAAATTTTACTTTGGATTTTAATTTAGTCCCTGAATTTTTATTTGTCTCAATTTAATCTCTTAACTATGAATTTTGTTTCAATTAAGTCCTTTTGTCTATTTTTACCATTAGATCACATATAGACTAGTCCAATCTGATCAATTTTCACCGTTAGATCATATGTTTCCATTTGATCTAATACTAAAAATTGATGAAATGACTTAATTGAAACGAAATTGAAAATTAAGGGACTAAATTGGGAGAATTGAAAGTTTAAGAATCAAATTAAAACTGAAGTAAAATTTCAGAGACTAATTATGGTATTTATCCTATTTTTTAAAGTTTTTTTTTTGTAGTGATATTTTACTTTTTTTAGTTGCGACTGTTTTGTAATTTTCTTTTTCNATCAAATTAAAACTGAAGTAAAATTTCAGAGACTAATTATGGTATTTATCCTATTTTCTAAAGTTTTTTTTTTTGTAGTGATATTTTACTTTTTTTAGTTGCGACTGTTTTGTAATTTTCTTTTTTTTTTTTTAATATCCAGATTTGCTTTTTTCTTCAAAACTTAGTTGATATATAGTAATACATATATGTGCCTACAACTAATTACCCATGTTTTCCCTCTTCTCTAAAATCCATACATCATTTATCCTAGTCATAACTCGTGCCCAAGTTTTTTGACATACGGATATCCTAGTAATGTCCCTTCTTGTTTGACATTCATACTAGATTTTTTGGCAGACGTGACAAAAACGGGTGATATAATGAGCGAAAAAAATATATGGATATAAAATTCAAATTATTATCTATCTTATTGGATAAATAAATAGTTTATCTCTCTAGCACATGTTTAAATTTGACCTCAATTAAAAAAAATCAAATATGTCATCTAACAATCCACCTTCACAAACTAAGAACTACAAAAAAAACTTTTTTTATTCTAGGGTGACGAGGAATTTTATCCTTCAAGTATTTTTTTATACTTTTTCGAGAGGTCTACTAAGGTGTATGGATATCTAGATAATAATAATAAAGTATGTTTTTATTTATTATTAACATAATAGTTTTTTATTTAAAATAAATTTCAAAGAAAAACTCTATAAAAAAAACATAAATTATTTCCTAGTGATGTGACCCTTCTTGTTTGATATTCATTCCAGCAACCATTGTCAAAAGAAACTTCATAACCATTGATTTAAATAGCAATTGTGGGGACACTCTAAAGACGCGTTTGAAAGTTCTTTGCAATTTCACTTATGCCAAAAGAGTAGAGCCATCGGAAGAGACCCAAAAAAGACGTGGTCATACAAGAGCCACTAAGAGTGTCATTTTTTTACGAAGATGAAAAAGACATAAAATTTGACATAAACTCGACATGATATGAACTAAAATAATATTAAACGCAAATTAAAAATTACACGATTCCTCGATTAACTCACCTTAAGAACATTGTAAGTTCAAAAATGGAGACTTTTGTGTTACCTCTTTCACGCCTTGTGTAAGGTTTGTAAGATAAGTTTCCGGTGAGCATAAAATAATGCCACGTATATAAATGAATAATTTACTCGCGTGGATACAATGGGTCAAGTCATGTGAATCCCAAATAGAGAAATAGTGATAGGGTTGCCCTAGGTCTAGGCCATTTAGTTGGCTGCTTAGGGCCTCCAATATTTGTAAAATTTTCGGGGTCCAAATAAGAGTTTTAGTTCTGGGTAAATATATTTTAGATTGGCTTATTTGAGGGCCCAAATTTTATTTACCTAGAAAATTTTTTTATTTGCCAATTATTGTAGACTGGTAAACTTCTTGTCAGTTATAGAAGACTGATAGACTTCTACAACAAGGAAGATAGACTTTTAAAGCATGATTTATTTTTTGATATTGATGGTTTATATTTATTTCAAGAATTGACTGCATTAAGAAAAGTCCTACAATCTAAAATTAATACTCCAACTGAAACCCTAACTTATATAAATTGATTAGATTCTTTTTCAAATGCATGTATAACTTTTAGAATATTGTTAACAATACCGGTAACAACTGCTTTGACAGAAAGAAATTTTTCAAAACTTAAATTAATAAAATCTTATCTCCGATCAACTATGTCATAAGAAATATTAAATGGATTAGCTATATTATCCATTGAAAAAGATATATTAACAAAATTTGAATATAACAATTTAATCAATATTTTTGCATCTAAAAAAGTTAGAAAAATAGCTTTTAAATGAATATATTTTAATAATTATTATCTATTAATAGGACCCCACTTTATATCATCGCCTAGGACCTCCAAATTTGTTGGGCTACCCTTGAATAATGAGGTTGGAGCCAAACCGAACTAGGCTAGCTCGGTTCATAATGCCGAACCGAGCTAAAAAGAACTTGCCAACGATAGGCATTCGGCTTACAAGGAGGCCCAGCTCAATTTGACTTATGGTTCTAATTGAATCACGGGAAGCGTCTAAAATCAAGAAATTTAGGTACTATGAATAAATACGATCCATGACACCGAATAGCCAGGTGATTGGAGGAGCATGTGGAGAGATTTCAATGATCCTTAACCAACATCTGAGAAGGATGAAGGGTGTACCATAAAGTCTCATCAATAATGGGAACCCTAGAAGAAGGAATAACCCTATTTAAAGGACTGAGGATGCAAAGTACGCACAATTTTCTCTATAAATATTCTTGTATCATTTCATTACTGACTTAAGTATCAAAATATTTTTAATTGAAACACTTTAATTCTGGTCGTTTTGTAGGAAAAATTGATAAGTATACGCACAAGATTAGTAATCAAACGAACGTAAGAGGTAACCCATTTTTACCACTTACAAGTCTAATTAACGCTCCGTTTTACTTGCAACCTTAACCTTTGTGGGCATGTTTGGTACGATGGCTTGGGTGATATAAAATGGTTAGATTTGAAAAAAATAGTCTAATTCTATCGCTTATCCTTTGTTTAGTTGGCATCTTTGAGGCATGTTTTTTGAGTGTTTTTTTAATCGTAGCCTGACATGAATAGTTCCAATAAACCCACGTCTGGAGACTTTGGGAAGGGGGTGGTTTTCACATCATAGTACAATGGATTCATTGATGAAAAGACAAGTTTGTCCCGAATGAATGTCCTATTTACATCATGAGAAGGACATTCTAGTTTTATCAAATGGAACCTTCACTTTTTATGGAAGCCCCGAATACACTCTAATTTAGGTGTCCAAACATGAGATAGGATGAAAAAAATATTCAATCCTAGATGCAAAACCCATTGGGCTAGATTTGATGCCCCAATCTCACCCAATTACATGTGAAAATTGTGGGTGAGTTTTCTTGGATGAATTTATAATAACTTTACTCTTGGAAGAAAACTTATTTGAGGATAAGTCTATATTTAAACTTATATGTAGGTACTTAAGTCTACTTATTTTTTAAATCTCAAAATTATCCTTAACGATGTTAGTTTTGTCTAGTTATGAAAAGTCACATAAATTATAATATTGAGATATATATAAAAATCCTAGATTGAGTTATATATGAAAATCGTTTATTAAATATTATGATAATTAACTGATGTTTTATATGAAAGTTATATATTTCGTTAGTTATATATAAGAAGCTTAATANTCAATTTGACTTATGGTTCTAATTGAATCACGGGAAGCGTCTAAAATCAAGAAATTTAGGTACTATGAATAAATACGATCCATGACACCGAATAGCCAGGTGATTGGAGGAGCATGTGGAGAGATTTCAATGATCCTTAACCAACATCTGAGAAGGATGAAGGGTGTACCATAAAGTCTCATCAATAATGGGAACCCTAGAAGAAGGAATAACCCTATTTAAAGGACTGAGGATGCAAAGTACGCACAATTTTCTCTATAAATATTCTTGTATCATTTCATTACTGACTTAAGTATCAAAATATTTTTAATTGAAACACTTTAATTCTGGTCGTTTTGTAGGAAAAATTGATAAGTATACGCACAAGATTAGTAATCAAACGAACGTAAGAGGTAACCCATTTTTACCACTTACAAGTCTAATTAACGCTCCGTTTTACTTGCAACCTTAACCTTTGTGGGCATGTTTGGTACGATGGCTTGGGTGATATAAAATGGTTAGATTTGAAAAAAATAGTCTAATTCTATCGCTTATCCTTTGTTTAGTTGGCATCTTTGAGGCATGTTTTTTGAGTGTTTTTTTAATCGTAGCCTGACATGAATAGTTCCAATAAACCCACGTCTGGAGACTTTGGGAAGGGGGTGGTTTTCACATCATAGTACAATGGATTCATTGATGAAAAGACAAGTTTGTCCCGAATGAATGTCCTATTTACATCATGAGAAGGACATTCTAGTTTTATCAAATGGAACCTTCACTTTTTATGGAAGCCCCGAATACACTCTAATTTAGGTGTCCAAACATGAGATAGGATGAAAAAAATATTCAATCCTAGATGCAAAACCCATTGGGCTAGATTTGATGCCCCAATCTCACCCAATTACATGTGAAAATTGTGGGTGAGTTTTCTTGGATGAATTTATAATAACTTTACTCTTGGAAGAAAACTTATTTGAGGATAAGTCTATATTTAAACTTATATGTAGGTACTTAAGTCTACTTATTTTTTAAATCTCAAAATTATCCTTAACGATGTTAGTTTTGTCTAGTTATGAAAAGTCACATAAATTATAATATTGAGATATATATAAAAATCCTAGATTGAGTTATATATGAAAATCGTTTATTAAATATTATGATAATTAACTGATGTTTTATATGAAAGTTATATATTTCGTTAGTTATATATAAGAAGCTTAATATACGAATAAATTGTTGGTCTATTAAGTCAAAATCATATCACAAAATTTCTTTAACAACAATAATACATAATATAGAGAGGCGGAATAATGCCAACAGAATTCAGTAACACGAATGTTAATATATAGTAATATTCACGTTACTATATGATTGAAGTTACAATTAATATTGTGTTGCTAATACAGTCGTGTTACTATACTGACAATAATGTTACTATAGTGAATTTTAACATACAATTACAAACCTTGAGACGTATATTATGTAACATACATTTTAATATTCACAGTAATATTAAAGCTTTGTGCTTAGTAACACATCTAATTTTATAAAATACAAGACAATAGTTTTTTTTACAGTAACATCAACTTTTGAATGATTTTAGTAAAAATAAGATCCACAAATTGAAAATTTATAAAATGACGTGTAGTAACACACAATCGACAGTTGAATTACGACACTCAACACAAATTGTGAACATTAAGACATCAAAATTCTGAACTCTATTTTTCAGTTTACGGACAGTAACATGAACTTTTTCCATAATAACACAACCAAAGAATACTCGATTGTTTTGCGCAACAGAAAAATCAACAAAATCGAAATCTATAACACTTTAATTTAATACTAATGTATGAGTTCTCTTGAATCTTGGTTACAAGGTCAATGTCCACTTTGACAAAATTAAATCTATAATTGTTATTACTTTTTTACCATGTTACTATTTTTTTGTGAACATGTTATTATTTTTTTAGTGATCATGTTATTGTCTTGTTGGGTATCTTACTATTGTTATTTTTTATATATTAATATTTTGTCGATGAAGTCCAAAATAAACTGAAATAGTAAATTGAAATTGTATTTTATAGAATGTAATACTTTGAGATTTAAATATAAACAATTTTTTGTAAACGCCGATTTCTTGTTTTTTGGATAAGAAAATATTGTGACTTGAAAAATTGTAGTCGAAATTTGAAGGCGATTATTAAGGAGATGTATATGGCTAATTATTGTGTCCATAAACGTCGTTTATAACATTCCTGCAGGAAAGAATTACAATAGTAAAATTGACAAAAAAAAGATTTAAAATCAAATAAGTTTGCTTGACAGACTTATCTCCAAATAAGTTCATATAAGAGAATCAACCTCCAAATTTTCCTAAATTCATCAACGAAAGAGGCCCACTGCAGAAATAAAAGAATAAGGGAATGTTTGCATGGTTTTATAGTGTAGGGTGATTGTATTTGTTTCATCAAATCCTCTCAAACTCAACCCCCCTTTGGTGCATGGGATTCACACATAAATTATTTCCAATTCCTTGACTGGGGAGTATAATAAACATGTGTGGGATCTATAGACTAATCACAATTATAATTGAAGAATTCTCGTGTAATTGACTAAAATGCCCACAAGCCAATCCAATTCATACCTAAAAGTATATTTTTGGTATTTTACTTTCACTTTTAAGCTACAAAGAATGGGTCAAGTGTACAATTTTTTTTATTTTATGATTTTTCATTACTTTATTATTTTTTTGATAAATGATTGTAGATCGTTCAATTTAAAATCAATGGTTGTAGATCATCCAATTCAAAATTAATTGCCTTACCCAAAAAATAAATATATTTTGCTAGGCTTACTTAATAAATGGATCACCACAAACTCGAATACACACGAGACAGATGCAACTAACCACGACTTACATATACTACATACCTATTATATGTGATTATAAATGAGTCAGATACGAGTTTAATAAATCTTAACACAAGGGAGTTATTTGATTTATGACAAAAGAGTGAATTAATGTGAGGAATTGGAAAAAAAAATAATCCACATAATTCATGTTTGTTTTTTTTTTTTAGGCTGGTATTCATGTTTGGTTTATTCATGAGAATACAATTAGATTTTTCTCAACCCAATGTTTGGTTTAACTCCATGTACCATGTATACGCTTACATACACCCACATGGGGTATTATATTAAAAAGGGTCCAAATTTACACTGTTGAGATTTAAAATTACTAAAATATCCTTACATTGAATCAAAACTAAGTTGGGCAAAAGATACATTAGAACCAAAAACAATGCATCATTGTAATAATACACATCTGATTTCATATCACATCGTGGGGCTTACATTTTTTTTCTATTTCTATCCTATCATTCCAACGTGAAATAAGATAAAGATATATCATACTCTAATCTAAATGTATCCCAAAAATGTAATTGAACGGGTTTTAATAGACTTAAACCGACTCTAACAAGTGAAACTTAGCAAAAAAATACCAAAGTCATTTAGGTGGAAATCGACATGCCACGAGCTATTAAGATCCTAGGTGTTCACCATCTTTCATGTGACACACGAGGAAGGAAACCTACCATGGTAGTTCAATTGATATAATGGCCACTATGGTTGTGTGTGTGGGTGGGGTGGCGTGGGTTGGGGGTAAATTACATTTACGCTGCTTGAACGATTATCATTTCTTTTTATTTTGTCTCATTGATTATTAAATTTTTCACATTGTACCATCAATTAACATTTTTATTTCACATTGTCTCAATCGCAAACGTTCATTATTATTTTCGATGAAAATCGTTGACGTGTTGGAGTAAAGTAAAAAAAATTACATACTTTAGAGGACAAAATAAAATAATTGTTTGTTAAATATGAAACAAGCATTAATAAGTGGGGCAATGTAAAACTAATAACATAGTTGAGGGTTTAATATAAGAAATTTAACTGTTAAAGAAATAAAATAAAAAAAATGATAATTCAAAGGGTATAAGTGTAATTTAATCGGAGCCTGATCAGGTTCTTTGGGCACCCAGATAGAAATTTCATGGCGGAGAGATGATATCACAACAGTCCATATGTCAACTGATTAATACTGACTAGACTATGATGAAATCAACCCAAAAAATCCACTTACGCAACTGTCTCATTGACACTTAATCAAACAGTTAGAAGACTCGATGTCATGATCGGCCATTCCAATTCCTCCATCTTCAACGTCTCAGAAAACTGCCGCCTCAAAGGGAAGGAAAAAGTTACAATCTGACGTAGTGATCACCAAAACAAACTTCACACTATCACCCCTTTTTCTAATCCAACCCCACCTTTAACGTATCTGAAACCTTCTCTCTCTGAAAATCTCAACCATCAAAACCACCAAAGAGCCACATGAGAATCCACATAAAGAGATAGAGAAACAAAGATGGTAATGCCTGGTTTCTTGCTTCTCTCCAATTCAGACACCCTTTCTCTCTCTGAAGTTTAAACCCATCAGCAATCCAAGATAGACTCTGCATATAGTCCAGGAAAAGATTTTATAGAGAGAGATGAAGCCTGCTTTCTCGATTCTCTGCCTGCTAATTTCTGTGTCTGTTTTTGTAGCTCCAACATCATCGTCTTCAAGCCCAATTTCTGACAACAACAGATCTACAACATGTCCTTTCGATCTAAGCTATGTTCAGAAAGTCCCATGGCCTTCCTCTGATTGCCAAAACTTTCACCCAATACCGTCAAACAATTCAGGCAATTCCACCACAAGCAAAACCCAGTGCTGCCAGACCCTCCTCAGCCTCTACGGCATAGCACTGGCCCAACATCTCAAACAGAGCTCTCTTTTCCAACTACCCAATTTAGCCACCTCCATTTCTTGTCTCTCTGATTACCAATCCAAGCTCAACTCTCTCTCTCTACCCTCTAACCTCACCTCCCTCTGCTTTGATCCTTTCCAATTTGTCATCACACCCAACATCTGTGCCTCAATTCAAACCACCCAAGATTGGCTATCCAAGCTAGGTCCCTCAACACCACTGGACAAGGGTTGTAGCCCAGACCTCACTGATCTCACCTCCTGTGATGCCTGTGTAGCCGCCGGTTTTCGGGTTCAAGCCGATTTGATTGCAATTGATGGTAATAAATCTCATTCCACTGATTGTTTTTACTTCGCAATTTTGTATGCTGCTGGAATTATCAATGAGTCTGGGCCAGAAAGTCCTGGTGCAATTTCGTGTATTTTTGGTCTTTCACTTCGTTCTAGCCCGAGTTCTCCACGTACTAGTGTAGCACTAGTATTTGGACTTACTGGTACAGCTTGTGCGGTACTGGTCATGTCTTGTTTGTTTGGTTTGTACTATCTGTGGAAGAGGAACAAGAAGGAGAGGAGGGAGATTGATTTGGGTGAAGAGGAGCTTGAATCTAGGCCACGAATGAGGCCTAATACGGGTTCAATTTGGTTCAAAATTCATGAGCTTGAGAAGGCAACTGATAATTTTTCATCCAAGAATTTTATTGGGAGAGGTGGGTTCGGGGTTGTCTATAAGGGGGCTTTGGCAGATGGGACTACAGTTGCGGTTAAGAAAATCATAGAATCAGATATCCAAGGGAACGCGGAGTTTTGCAATGAAGTTGAGATCATTAGCAATTTGAAGCATCGAAATCTTGTGCCACTTAGAGGATGTTGTGTGACCGATGAAGATGAAAATGATAAACATGAGGTGAGCGAGAGATACCTTGTTTACGACTATATGCCTAATGGGAATCTTGAGGACCATTTGTTTCCTTTGGAAAATCATAGTGGAATCAGAAAGCAACCATTAACATGGCCTCAAAGGAAGAGTACAATTTTGGATGTAGCAAAGGGTCTAGTTTATCTTCACTATGGAGTGAAGCCTGCTATATATCATAGAGATATTAAGGCCACAAATATATTGTTAGATTCTGAAATGAGGGCGAGAGTCGCAGATTTTGGGTTGGCAAAAGAAAGCAGAGAAGGGCAGTCTCATCTCACTACTAGAGTGGCGGGAACACATGGATACTTAGCACCCGAATATGCACTTTATGGGCAATTGACAGAGAAGAGTGATGTGTATAGCTTTGGGGTAGTTGTATTGGAGATTATGTGTGGAAGAAAAGCTCTGGATTTATCTTCTTCAGAATCACCTCACACACTTCTAATCACGGATTGGGCGTGGTCGCTCGTGAAAGCTGGGAAGATAGAAAAGGCTTTGGATGCTTCTTTGTTGAGAGATGGAGATTCAACAAATACAAATCCTATGGGGATAATGGAAAGATTTGTACTTGTTGGGATTTTGTGTGCCCATATAATGGTGGCTTTAAGGCCTACCATTTTGGAGGCGCTTAAAATGTTGGAAGGAGACGTAGATGTTCCTGCAATTCGGGATAGACCAACACCACTTGGTCATCCTTCTTTTCAAGGCGGGGATGGCAATCCTTTTAGCATATCACCAGCATTGAGTGCGCTGCAGTTACATGCTGGAGACATGCTCAGGTAAGTTAGAGCAGAAAGGGTAGAGCAGCCCGGGCTGCCTTCCTGACTTTATGAAGAAATGCATGACTTGGTAGCTCTGTTCTCATCTTGTAAATAACTTCTTTGTGGTCTTCAAGGGCAAAGGAAGCATGCTTATGGAGCTCACAACTTTTGAGTTGGTTTATATCTTTATAGAATATACCATGGAGAAGATGTTGACCCCATATAAGAAGTGTTGATATGCATTGACCCAGTTGTATAACTCTAAAATGGGTATGGGGAAATGACATTTATTTTCACTGCAATAGTCTATAGACCAGGAACTGAGCATTAAGCTCCATTTAGATTCCAAGAGGATGGTATTTTGTTTTCCATACCTGCTCAAAAACATGGAAGATTTCCAACTTTCCTCTTAGATCAATATAGATTCTAGATTTACAATCTTCTATCTTTTATAATTCAGTTCATTGTATGAAAGGTTTGGGATTTTGATTTCTTGGGGACCCATTTTGATCAATGCTTTGATATCCTGGATTTTCCTTGGTTATGATAGACTATTGTACACAAACTGGTTCAAAAGCTGGATTACATACTGTTTTTGGGTATTTGCCATGGGGCAGGTATGCTTGAGCAAGGCCTGCAGTTTTGTTTGTCCCTTTCCTGATGAAGATGTAATAGATGATTGATTGAAATAAAAAAAGAGAAATCTCTACTAGATTTTAATTGACACATTCTTTATCTCTTATTTCATGAATGCACAAATAAAATATTAGGAGAATGATAACTTCTCAATGTTTATAGGTGTCACAGGGTAACTTTCATTTTTCCTTCGAGGTNAATCTTCTATCTTTTATAATTCAGTTCATTGTATGAAAGGTTTGGGATTTTGATTTCTTGGGGACCCATTTTGATCAATGCTTTGATATCCTGGATTTTCCTTGGTTATGATAGACTATTGTACACAAACTGGTTCAAAAGCTGGATTACATACTGTTTTTGGGTATTTGCCATGGGGCAGGTATGCTTGAGCAAGGCCTGCAGTTTTGTTTGTCCCTTTCCTGATGAAGATGTAATAGATGATTGATTGAAATAAAAAAAGAGAAATCTCTACTAGATTTTAATTGACACATTCTTTATCTCTTATTTCATGAATGCACAAATAAAATATTAGGAGAATGATAACTTCTCAATGTTTATAGGTGTCACAGGGTAACTTTCGTTTTTCCTTCGAGGTTACCTGTGAAGGCGTTGCTACTGCAACCAGCCACACTCAAACTCAAGAATAAGGGACAGAAACTCACACAGAAGACACACACGAGTTTACTGGGACAAAACTCTCAAACCTTATATATTGAACTCAACAATTTACAAGGACTCTCAAAGCTAGAACACTCTCTCCTCATCAGAATGCTCAAGCACCCCTATTTATACATGAGTAAGGCAGATAACACCCCCATCTGTCAAGGGGTAGTTACACACGTTTTTGCTATTCCATAGCATACTGGCTAGCAGGCTTGGTCTCCGTGCGACACCTGACAGGTAGTTCCACCACTTCCAGTAACTGTTGTGGAACTGCCCTTCATCAGCATGCATCTAGACTGGATTCAGACTAGGGACGCCCAAACTGCCTCAGCAACTGCCTTGACTGTGTCTCAGCATCATAACCGCCCACATCCTCCTGGTTACATACATTGAACAACCATGTGCCGGTCAAGTGCCCACATTTAGCAGCCATGTGCCAGTCAAATGCCCACATTCAGTAGTCAGCCTGGCTACACGAACTAATGTGCATGCTGGGTTCAACCCATGCCATGCAATCCGAAGCTATGCACCCACATTGCTTCAATTGAGCCCACCACGTGTTGCCATGCTTAACCAGGTGTTCTCATACTGCCTTGGTTCGCCTTAATCTGTCGAACCACTTAGCCGCATCACTTTGATTCTAACTTATGGCATGTCTTGGTGCAAGGTGCCATCAAGATCGGTCATTTGCACCCAAGTCAGTTAGGGTGTGACAAGCCACCCCCACCTGAAGTATTCAACGACCCTGTTGGAATGGAGGCATGGTATTGCTTGATGAGATCCTTGAACTGCCACAATATCGTCTCTTTCTCCCAAATGGCTTCCTCCGGTGCTTTCCCTTTCCACTTGACTAGGTAATGAGTTCTCCTATTTTTCTTACTCATTCTCTCAGTCTTGTGGTCAAGGATATCTTCAGCTATTTTTGTGAATTGCTTCCTGATTGTTGGAGGAGCCCGATGCCGAACATATCTGTTAGGGTCCTCCGGGTCCTTAATATAAAGCTTCAAGAAGGCAACATAAAAAATTGGATGAAGCTTGAGACGACTAGGAAGATCTAGCCTATAGGCCAACCTGCCAATCCTTATTGTTATAAGGAAGGGTCGTCATAGCACTGGATTAGTCCCTTGTGTGCCGACTTTTGAGAGATCTTGTTCCAGATTGGTGGGGTCAATTTCAGCATCACTTTGTCACCTACTTCGAACTCTACTGCCCTCCTTTTCTCGTTTGCCCACTTTTTCATTCTCTTCACCGCCTTAATTAAACAGTCTTTTGCCTCGTCGGTCCGCTCTTGATTGGCCCGAGCAAAGCGATACGTTGCAGGACATCTCATTTGAGACTTCTGCTTGAGAACTTCATGCGGGGTAAGAGGCTGTTGACCAATTGCCAACTCAAATTGGCTCATTCCAGTGGAAGAGCTATGTTAGAGGTTATAATTGAATTGGGCTACATCAAGTAAATCCACCCAATTGTCTTGGTTCGCTGTGACATAGTGTCTGAGATATTCCTCCAGCATTGCATTAACCCGCTCAGTCTGCCCATCTGTCTGCGGATGATTGCTGGTGGAAAGGTTGAGTTGTGTGCCCAATAATTCAAATAAAACCGTCCAAAATCGGCCAGTAAACCTAATGTCCCTGTCGCTGACTATGTCCAGCGGAAGACCCCAAAGCTTCACAATATGCTTGAGAAACAACTGAGCAGTAACTTCCGCTGTACATACTTTTGGGGCAACAATGAAAGTGGCATACTTCAAAAATCTGTCTACAACCACAAATATCGAAGTAAAATCGTTCACCTGAGGTAAGCCATTGATGAAGTCCATGGAAATACTCTCCCAAGGTCTGCTTGGAATAGGGAGGGGTTCCAAAGTACCCGCCACCTTCTTCCTCTCTATCTTGTATTGCTGGCACACCAAACAAGTGCGCACATACATCTCCACATCTGCTCCCATGCGGGGCCAATAATAGCTTTCTGCTAGCAAGGCAAGAGTCCATTGCTGGCCTGGATGTCCTGACCACAGAGCATCATGAGTTTCTTTCAGCAACATCTGTCGAAGTCCGCCTGACTTCAGCACATAGGGTCTACTTCCTTTGGCGTAGAGAACACCATCCTCTACCCAAAATCGCTAAGTCACTCCTTCATGGACCTGCTTCAACAATAAGATGGTCACTAGATTATCTTTTGTCTGATCCTGAATTATCTGCAGTATGTCTCCTGCAATCTAGCTAAGTGCAGCAACTGTCCCATCAGCAACTGGGATTCGACTAAGAGCATCAGCAACCTGATTTGCACTGCCAGGCTTGTACTGTAACATGAAATGAAACTGGGCAAGAAAGTCCTACCATCTTGCTTGTTTTGGTGTCATCTTCTTCATGGAATTGTAACAACTGGTAGCCACATTATCTGTTAGCACAAGGAAATGCTTCCCCAACAAGTAATGCCTCCATGCATTAATGCAGTGAATGACTGCTGTCATCTCCTTTTCTTGTACTGAATACTGCCTCTTGGTATCATTCAACTTCCTACTTTCAAATACCACCGGATGCCCATTCTGCACCAGCACCCCTCCAAGAGCAAAGTCTGATGCATCTGTATGGACTTCAAAAGACAAATCGAAGTCAGGTAAGCATAAAATTGGGCTAGATGTCACCACCGTCTTCAATCGATCGAATGCCTCCTGACATTCATAGGACCAGTTCCATGTCCATCCTTTCTTAGAAGATCAGTCAGCACCGCGACATTCTTTGAATAATTCTTCACGAATTTTCGATAATAGTTTGTCAAACCAAGAAAAGAACGCAGTTCAGTAACCTTAGTAGGGACAGACCAATCTGCAATGACCTCAACTTTCTTCGGGTCCATCTTCACCACGCCTGCAAAAATAATATACCTAAGGAATGAAATTTTCTTCTGGGCAAACTCACATTTTTTCTGGTTTCAGATACAACTGGACTTTCCTTAATTTTGTCAAGGCCAACCTAAGATGCTCAACATGCTCCTTAAGAGTCTGGTTATAAACAACTATGTCATCCAAATAAATCACCATAAAATGGTCCAAGTATTCCTGAAAGACATTAGTCATCAAGTTACAGAATGTAGTAGGGGCATTGGTTAAGCCGAAAGGCATAACTAAAAACTCATATGACCCGTACCTTGTCATACAAGCAGTCTTCGCCTCATCTCCTTCTGCAATTTTGACTTGATGATATCTCAGCCGCAAATCCATCTTAGTGAAGAAAACCGCATTTCCCAATCTATCGAATAGTTCGTCGACAAGCGGCACTAGATAGTTGTTCTTGACAGTGACTTTGTTGAGCACTCTGTAGTCTACACAAAGCCGTAAGGATCCATCATTCTTTTTTTGAAACAGAACAGGGGCTCCATAGGGTGCCTTGGAAGGCTGAATGAACCCAATGTCCAATAAACCCTCAAGCTGTCTCCTTAGCTCCGCTAACTCTAATGGAGACATTTGATAAGGAGACTGAGCAGGGATTTTTGCCCTGGAATCAACTCAATGGCATGGTCAATCTCCCGTCTTGGCGGTAACCTTGCTGGAAATTCTTTAGGTGTCACGTCCTTGAACATAACCAGCAATTGTTGCACTGGTTCAGGGATTTGCAATGCTTTGGACTCCTCTTCCTCAAATAGAACAGCCAAGTATGTTGCTTCCCTCTTTTGCAAGCCATCTTTTACTTGCAAGGCAGACAACATTTTTCCCGAAGACTTGGCCTTAGTGAGGGGAACAAAGCAAGGATTGGACATGTCCATCATGAACATCTCATGTAAATGCGGCATAATAGACACCTTTGCCTTTGTGAGGAATTACAGTCCAAGGATTACCTGAAAATCATCGAGAGGGACTGCCATAAAATCACATGATCCTTGCCAATCACCAACTTTTAAAGGGACTTCTCTTGCGACGCCGCCTACTGGTTTTGCCTCTGAATTCATAGCCTTAATCTGGCTAGAGTCTTTCACCAAAGTCAGACCAAGCCGTTGTATTTCTCGATTAAAAATAAAATTATGGATTGCACCTGTATCAACTATTGCCTGTACAGTCACATTGTTTAGGCGAATCTGCACAAACATTAACCCCCTCTTTTCCACTGTCTTCTCTTTGCGAATTGCATTAAGGAGTTGTAATGGGTTGATTCGTGTTAGTTCGTCAGAACAGTCAGTTTCCTCAGCCATAAGGGCACTGAGCTTTTCCTTCTTGGGGCAATTTCTGACACGATGAGGGCCATTACAGATAAAACAGCCTGAGTCAGCACCTCCCTTTGATGAAAAGGCTTTATCAGTCGATTTTTCTGAATTGCCAAACTTCTCAGCCTTTTTCTTCTGCTTGTCCTTCTTAGGGAACTTGGCTTTCCCTTTCGACTCCTTCTCTGGAGGGTTAGCTTGCGTTTTGTAGTCAACTAACGCATCTGCTGCGGACATAGCAGCGGGTAAGTTCTTCACCCCTTGCCGACGAAGTTCTGCCTGTGCCCAAGTTTGGAGATCAGACATAAAGTTGAACAACTTGTCTTTCTCTGACATATTTTTGATGTCAAACATCAGAGACGAGAATTGCTTCACGTACTCCCTCACGGTGCTTGTATATCGAAGTTTCCTTAATGCATCACGGGTTTGCCAAGCCGTGTTGCTGGGAAGGAATTGCTCCTTCATTTCAGCGGACAGAGACTCCTAAGTAGTAATCGGAGGACGAGATTTGTCCTCATAACGTGTTCGTCACCATAATTTAGCATCACCAGATAGGTACATGCTAGTAAGATCTACCTTCTCAGCATCCGAAGTGCAGACTGCTTTGAAGTAGTGCCCCATATCCCACAGAAAATTCTCGAGTTTTTTAGCATTACGACTGTCTGTGAAAGGCTTAGGGTCAGACACTTTGGCTTTCTGAGTGATTTCACTGCCAGAAGCTAAAGAAGCATTCTGCAGTGCCTTCTTGAGCACTGAAACGTCTGTCTCGAGAGAACTCAATCTTTCCCCCATATCATTGGTCCATGTGGAGATCGTAGCCAGCATATCAACAACTTCGTTCTTCACTCGACTGAAGTGATCAGATTCAGTCTTTTGAAGTTGTTTATGTGCAACCCACATCTCTTCAAACCGTTGATACAACAACTCAAGTTGCACAGAGAAAGCCACAACATCACCGGACTGTGGAAGACCAACCAATTCCTTCAAACGTGCCACCCTTTCCCTCAGATCAGCATTCGTTCCGCCAGCCATAGTTGATTTGTTGCCAAAATCACGCTTTGATACCAAACTGTCACTAGGTAACTTTCGTTTTTCCTTCGAGGCTACCTATGAAGGCGTTGCTACTGCAACCAGCTACACTCAAATTCAAGAATAAGGGACAGAAACTCACACAGAAGGCACACACGAGTTTACTGGGACAAAACTCCCAAACCTTATATATTGAACTCAACAATTTACAAGGACTCTCAAAGCCAGAACACTCTCTCCTCATCAGAATGCTCAAGCACCTCTATTTATACAGGAGTAAGGCAAATAACACCTCCATCTGTCAAAGGATAGTTACACACGTTTTTGCTATTCCATAGCATACTGGCTAGTAGGCTTGGTCTCCGTGCGACACCTGGCAGGCAGTTCTACCACTTCTAGTAACTGCTGTGGAACTGCCCTTCATCAGCATGCATCTAGACTGGATTCAGACTAGGGACGCCCAGAACTGCCTCAGCAACTTCCTTGACTGTGTCTCAGCATCATAACCGCTCACATCCTCCTGGTCACATGCATTGAACAACCATGTACCAGTCAAGTGCCCACATTCAGTAGTCAGTCTGGCTAAACGAACCAATATGCATGCTGGGTTCAACCCATGCCATGCAATCCGAACATATGCACCCACATTGCTTCAATTGAGCCCACTACGTGTTGTCATGTTCAACCGGGTGTTCTGATACTGCCTTAGTTCGCCCCAATCTGTCGAACCACTTCGCCGCATTACCTTGATTCCAACTTATGACATGCTTTAGTGAAAGGTGCCACCAAGACCAGTCATTTGCACCCAAGTCAGTTAGGGTGTGACAATAGGTGTTTATGGCAAAAATTTTCGGGCCGGGTAAGGGGTCCTGCCCTACAGCCTACCTGTTGCCCATTATTTTTGCTATGATACTAGTTATTGAGCAGGTTAGGTCAGACCATAAACTGTTGTTCACTGTACAAATGTGACATTCGAGTATAAAGTTAATATCGATCAAAACTAGAAAATTTTATTATATTCAATTAGTGTCCCAATAAAAAAAAAAAGGTGTCGATCTTTTTGAAAGTGAGCTTATGGGTTGGGCTATTTTTTGAAATGGCTTAGGGCCCATATGGCAGAAAAGTCCGGGGCCCACCCACTGATTAACATGTCAACCACGTGAAGGGCTGGTTCAGTCCATCGTCCAGTGAGTTTCCTCCAGGCTTTCGAGCCAACCTTGAGCCATGGGCTGAATGCTGAGCCTTACACTGACATCTAATCTTCAACAAAAATCTGACGAAACGACAGAGCAAGAGCACTCGACTAACAACTGTTACGACGACGACGACAGTATATATGAGGTAGGACAGGAATAAGACCGAAGCGGATAAGCTCCTGTTAAGCTCAACTCAAAAAAGCTCCACAAGCGCGATGGAGAAGTACTTAACGTGCGCTTGAGGGAGCAACCACTTTTCTATTCGATCACTTGAACACGATTTATCCGTAGTAAAGTAAAAGTAACCTATTGTTTTTATTTCCAAGTTGTTCACAAAAAAAACCCATGTACACAATTAACTTGGATATTGGAAGTTGAAGAAGAAAAAGCCAAACACTTCAGCCTAAATAACAAGTTGAGATGCACCGGGCAACCCAATTTAGAAAGCTTTGGGTCTGTAGCCTTCCCCGTCCCCCCTTCGTCAGGCCGTGCTTGTGTCGGTGGTGTGCCACCAGAAATTGAGGTTGAATTTATCACCTTATCAACCAGCCGACAGACAGCTAATGGTTGTAGTATAGTTCAAAAAAATTATAATTTAAATCTTCAAAATTGTAACTTGACCCAAACAAACCATATAATTTGTATCAAAACTTACAAAAATTATAAAATTTGAAAGCACAGTATCAAATTTTTTTTTTTTTTGTACATAAGTTGGATATGCAGATAAGTTACTCCACATATCGGTCAGAGAGTATTGACACTCAGTACCACACAGCTATTTGCAAGAGACCTTATCCTACCTATATCGGGGCCAAAGCTAAGGCCCTACCACGAGCTCTGGATGTTGAAGAGTAAATTTAGCCCCAACGAATTATTGTAGCTATAGAGACTAGGGAGAAAATTTGAATTCTTATTAACTAAGACAACAATTTGTTAGTATCAAATTTTTTTTTGGTACCATAACCTTGTATCTAACTTTGTCTTCTTTCTATAATATCTTTTGACTCGAATGTCTAATCAGAATTACTTTACCTGTGCCACTTGCTATGAATTATGGTAGCATTACATTGTCCAACAATTACTACTACTGAAATCCTTCCTCAGTTTTTTTTTTCCCATAAAATAGATATGTCGATAAATTATTTCACATATCTATTAAGAAATATTGTCCTTCAGCACCACATAACTATCTGCAGGAAACTTCACCGCACTTATGTCAGAGCTGAAGTTAAGGTCCCACCATGTGCTCTGGACGCTAAAAAATAGATTTAACCCAACGAACTGTAGTAACTATGAATATTCAAACATCCTTCCTCATCTTATCCAATTCCAATAAAAGCATGACAAGTATATTTTTTTTATTTCATTATTTCATCTAATTTATTGCTTTTGCAATCCATTGTTGTAAACAACACAAATCAAAATCTATGAATTAAAATAACTTTTGTTATAGTACAAAAAATAATTTTTCAATACATAAACCAAAACCCAACCCTCTACTTAGCCACTACCCAAAAAATTGTGCACAATGTGGTCAAATTTAAAGATGATAATTTTTTTTTTCTTAACAAATGTTATCACCACTCAAACTTAATACAAAGTTCGTTCGAACTTAATCACGACACATATTACATTGTGTCACACTATAATAAACATGCCATGTTAGAATTGTAAATTTTTTCATGCTTAGGTGGTGTTCAATAACTTTTTATCGTGCATTTATAATACAATGTAATATGTGTCGTGTTCGGGTTAGCCCAATGATTATTGCCCCTAATTTGAATTGAACCCCCAAACAAATGTGTTGTTGTGGCACGCATCCCTTTAGTTTGATTACAAAAAAGTTGTATTCAATTCATATGCTTGTGGTTTTAATCGGTCAATGCTACATTATTAACTCAGTATTTCACGTCCCAATAACATTATTCGGTCCACAAATAAGCAACTATTAGTATTCAAACTCTTATGGATAATTTAGTGGTTGAATTTGACATCTGATAATCCAAAGATCTCAAGTCTAACACTTCTCATATTCTCTGAGGACCGGCCATCTTTATTCCTTAATAGACATATTCTAAACTCACTCGGAGTACGGTGGTGTATACACACTCAAGGAAAGAGTTCCTTTGAATAATGTCCCTTCTTCAAATGTCTCTTCAACCTAAGTTATCGTTCTAATTTACTGATTTAATCTATTGTTATTACGAAACAGACAATGAATCTCAACTCATGATTAATTTATACTAAATAATGCATTAGATTAGTAAATTAGTCTTCTTGTTATTGAATTAACCTTCGGTCCCATCAAGTACTAGAATTTGCTACTAATTTAGTGGCAACTGAATGTGTAACCACTATGTCCAAAATAACATTACTTGATAATGTTTTTTGGACTTATTTTGTTGGCCCAGTTTGACGATGCTTGTATCAGATTAACTCTTTCAATATGAAAATTCATTACTAAACCAAATGATAATAATAGATCAAATCACCAAATTAGATTTAAATAATACTATTTGACCTAATTTATTGATCTAACCACGAATGTCATTGGATTAACATTAGACTCCATAAAAATTGAGACTTACTAGTGCATTCGACTACCGACAATAATGCATTGGACCAACACATTGAATTCGAGCACCACTACTTTGTTTAATGGGTAAATTGTAAGGGGTATACTAAATCAGACTTATTTAGTAAAAAGTACACACAAATAAAATATTGTACTATTACATTTTGTCAAACATATGATTTAATATAATTTCATTCAAAATAGTCTATCTCCGTTTTGAATTTGTTATCAAATACATAAAACTACTGAACACTGTTTTTGTTACAGTGTATTTATTACACTGTCTTTGTTACAGTGTATTTGTTACACTGTTATTGTTATACTATTACATTATTCGGATATTAAATTAATTTAAAAATAAAACTATTTTTCAAAAAAAAATGTTTGAATCAAAGTGCATTAAATATAATTTGAAAACAAAATCACTTTTTCAAAAAAAAATACGCATGAATCAAGGTGCATTAAAGATAATTCAAAATTTAAATAAATAAGTATATATATATATATATATATATATATATACTTATTTATTTAAATTTTGAATTATCTTTAATGCACCTTGATTCATGCGTATTTTTTTTTGAAAAAGTGATTTTGTTTTNGGGGGGGGGGGGGGGGGGGGGGGGGGGGGTAGTGACATGGGTATAGGATGTTACCTTGTAGTATTGAAGGGTTTTTAAATTGATTTTGCTAGCATGTGAATTGAGTAGATTTTTAAATTTACGGGGCGTCAATTAATGGTGAATTTTGTTGAACCAAATTGGTAAAAGAGTAAGGAGAAGGATCTAATGAGTCTAAAATTAATTGGGTCAGGCCCAATAAATCAAGAAGGCCCAAGTCAGCTAAAGAGTGACCCAGGCCCACTTTGTCAGTCTGACCCAATTCAGGATCTAAGAAGCTCGGAGAGCTAGGAGCATATGGGAGAAGCTATCAGTGAAAATTCAATTCTATCTTAATTGTATTTACCGAAAGAGTAGAACTATCTCCCTCACGTCATTGTCTCACCGCTTCATTATACCTATATAATGTAAGTCCTTTCTGTATAGAGAACATCACCTTGAAACCTCTACATCTCACACACCTTTCTACACCTCTCAAGTTTCTCTCTTCCCAAAGCATTGCAATTCTCCTGGAGTGTATTCTCCTGGTGACTTTTATTCATCAATAAAGATCTCTGGCCACCGCTGCTATTTCTCAGAGTATAGTAGGTCACCCGAATCGAACAACTATATATCTTCGTGTTTGCTCTTATTTACTGTTTTGCCATTGATTACTTATTTACTGTTCATTAATTGCACCTTTTCATACATTCGACTGTTAATCTTGCACGATACTAATGTGTGCATTATCAATTTTGCGCCGTTTGTGAGAACGACTTAGTTTTCTACTCTCTTCTAACCCATGGTAATCACGATCAGATCGATAAGTCAACAATTGGGAGACAACAACCTGGCCTACCAGGAGGAGGCCCCGCCTTCTCTCGCACCCTTGGAACCGTCTGCTACGGCGGCTCATGTTGTCAAGCAGCAGTTCTTACAAACTATGCAGCTGCTGGTAAATCAAAAATGGTGAATTTTACCTTGTAGTATTGAAGGGTTTTTAAATTGATTTTGCTAACATGTGAATTGAGTAGATTTTTAAATTTATGGGGCGTCAATTAATGGTGAATTTTGTTGAACCAAATTGGTAAAAGAGTTACATTAGCGTTAAACCATAAAAAGTAAGGAGAAGGATCTAATGAGCCTAAAATCAATTGGGTTAGGCCCAATAAATCAAGATGCCCAAGTCGGCTAAAGAGTGACCTAGGCCCACTTTGTCAGTTTGACCCAGTTCAGGATCTAAGAAGCCCGGAGAGATAGGAACACATGAGAGAAGCTATCAGAACACGCACTCATGAAAATCCAATCCTATCTTAATTGTACTTACCAAAAGAGTAGAACCATCTCCCTCACGTCATTCTCTCACCGCTTTATCATGCCTATATAATGTAAGTCCTTTCTGCATAGAGAGCATCACANAATCAAGGTGCATTAAAGATAAGAGATTTTGAATTAAATGACCCTAAAATGGGTATTAATATCTTTGTATTTCAGCTGTGTACTTTTTTTCAAAATATTTTGTTCTATGTATTTTTTGTCAAATAAATTTAATTATATGTACCGACTTCCAAAAAAACCCTTATTTAATTTGTTTGGATATTTGGTTGGGCTAGTTCAACGTGGTCCAACAAATTAGCCGGTCTAACCTTGATGAAAACATGGTAATAGTGGAGACATTTCGATAAACCTGAATTTTCGTTTGGATGTATAGTTTTAGCAAATTTGAAAATGCAAATATTTTGGTAATTATTTGAAAATATTTTTAAAACAAGATGAAAAATTAAAAAAATTATTTCTAAAATATTGGTCGAATCACACCGAAATACTTCAAAACATAAAAAATTTAATATTTAATTAATGATTATTTCTAGGTTTCATACAAAAAAAATGTTTCAGAATAAAATTTAATTTCCTACCCTTTGGCATGCGCTTTGATTATTTATAGTATTATTTTGGGTGTGTGTGTTTTGGGGGGGGGGGGGGGGGG